>JBBWSJ010000033.1:0-413869 GCA_038088505.1 Diaporthe velutina | reverse complement strand
ATTTCTTTAAATTATATTATTTAAAATTATATATAAATATATAAATAGTATTAGGTTAGTAAGTATTATATAATAAGATTAAGATAGTTTATATAAGGATTTATTTACCTTAAATAAAAAAAAATAATATAAAAGCTTTAATTTTAAGCTAAACCTACCTTATATAAAACTTATAATATCCTATATATATAATATAAAAAAGTATTAGTTTAGTTAATTTAATTAGTTTAATTAGTTAAAAGGGTTATAGTATAAGTTAAATAATAAGCTATTTAATATTAAGTAGGAGTTAATAAAAGATTTAATTTAATAATACTTAAATATAGGGAAGTATTTAGGAATAAAGTGCATTAAGCTGTAAAGAAGAGAGATATAGATAAGAAGTTAGTATTATTAGCATTATAGTTTTTATAGGGTGGGTTTAAAATAAGCTACCTTCTATTTTTATAAAATTAACTATTATAGGGTTTTAATATAGTTTATATAAAGCCAGAAAGGTAAGAGGTAAACTTAGCTACAAATAAATTAAACTATTATTATAATTAAAGCTAGGTAGCTGTACTGTATAGTTTTTTAAAGTGGCTAACTTGGAATAAAAAACGCCGGGTCTGGATATTCTGCTATATATATATATTATATCTAACTACAGGAGGCTAATATTTAAGGCCACTTTCTCCTTATCCTAATATTAAATTAATTTCCCCACTCTCTTTAATCTTTTCCTATATTTCCGCAATAACCTAACTAAAAGCCTTTCTATATACAATACTATAGTCCTATATAATCCAGAGGACGAAGATACAGTCACGCTTGGATTGCTTTTATTGCTGCTATACCTTAATCTATAAAAGCCCTTGTCTCTTATAAGACTTGTAATAGTAAGCCTTCTGACCCCCCTTTTGTTTTAACGTTGTGGCTTTAGTTTCGCCTATCGCATCTTCGTCTGTTACATCCTCATTATTATTCGCTAGAACGTAACAATCTTTCGGCCACTAAACTTGGCTCCCTATCATGCTGGTCCATCCCTTTACTATAGCCACTAGCTCTACCTTTCTCCCCCCCTTGAATAGCAAGTAATCCTCCCTATGATGAAGCATTAACGCACCCACTGTGTTGCCCCTGTTATTATTTAGTGGCTGAATTGGATTGAGAAAGTCCTCCTCCAAGGTCTTAAGAGGAAATTCCATGCTCCCTGTTAGAAACGCTCGACTGGTCACGCAACGGATAAATTGACACAGATGTGGTTTCTCAGGGTGATCTTCTGCTGCCTTCATATCCCAAGATATCAGAGGAACTGGGTACCAACACACCCGCGTCGCTCCCGCGTTCTCTAACCCACGTCGATGATACATACGTCTTGGCAGGCTTTTCGGCATGCGATCCGGATTAAACTGTAGATTAGCAGAGTCGTGCCCACTCCACCACAGTGGTGGCTCAAACTTTGAGCAGATCCAGCCTTCCATATCCACCTGCCCCTCTGCTGCGGCTGCCCTGAACCCGTGCCACCTTGCGTCAATTGGCCGTGGCGGGCTCAAAGAAGGCAATTCTGCGCAGTACCATGTTGTCACCGACTGAGTGAAGCCGAATAGGTCGCATGGCTGGTTCTCGGCATCCTGCGGTAAGAGTGCTTTCCCTTGCCAGCCCATCCAAGACCAACTTGGTAACCCATTGTGGATGGGATCCCCTGTGAAGTTCTCGGACACCGTCCTTCTTCGAAGGTTATTCCAAGTAAACCAGCACAGGGAAATATCGAAGAAGAATTCCGGGTGGCCAAAGAACAAACCCGAGGGATAAATACCATTCAAGTGGGTCTGAATGCCGGAGAAGGCGCTTAAAACATCCTCATCGTATGTTAAGTTCTTTTGGTTGAATTCCACAACAACTGAAGCGAGACACTCCAAGTTTGGGGTGCGTGATTTCAGCCCAGAAGCTACGTCTTCGTCCATCGAAGTCTCACCATCATCATAGTAGTGCAGGTGTTCGTGCCATTCGGTGCAGTTGCACTGCCACTTAACAGATCCAAACGTCGTAAACGTAAGCCGCCTTTTCGCAAAGATCCACTCCTGGAACGTCCACATTCGCTCCTCATAATCGTAGATGCTGACTCGGTGTTCAGAGGATTTATTTCTCATCATCAGAAGCCTTTCCCCCGCTGCCATGTGCAAATTTTCTTGGTCGGCGACTCTTGCAGCAGAGATACCCTGGAGGCCACGCAGTCCGAATTCGGCGTCTTGCCCGTCTTCAGCAATGATCGTGAGGAAGGAGCTGGCGTAGATGCGGTGCATGTTTCGGAGGTCATGTTGCAATTCCACCTCATCATCCTGTACAATGCACAGACTATCAACCCACAAGTGGGCTTCACCCAGAGCTCTCGTGAGCGCAATCGCGTTGCGTATAGTCTCAGGAATATTGTCGGCAATGCAGCCAGAGAGCAACGCCCCAGGCTTTTGCACATCTCTGATGTTATGTTTCTTGGTCAGAAAGTTCTTTGCCTGGCCCCAGGTATAAGAGAGAGTGAGAAACCTGGGATTCTCATTATAGCACGGCACGATACACCCTTGAACCACGTCGATCAGCCACGAGGGATGGAATGGACCTTCGGCCCCAAGCGCATGCTTGTCGCATCTGCTTCCATGTTCTGCAATACATCTGGAGCGCCAGTCTTTGACTACTTCGACGTCGATCCAGTTTTCATCCAAGACTCGACCCCTTCCATGATGATCAGGTACTTCGGGCAAGTAGATCAGTTCAAACGGGATGGTTGAGGCGCTGGCATCGCCTGATCCCCCTTCATAGTTAACCCATAACTTCGCCCAGGTACGCTCTGTAGGCCCTTGGTTCAACGATATTGCACAACTTTCGTAGAGAGGAATGTTGCCACCAAAATATTTGTCGCTTTGAAGCCAGGTCGTGTGAGGACAATTGCTTGAGAGGAGATCAGACACGCGGCCTAGGAGGACTTCGACGCCTGTCGTATTGCCGCCCCTTTCTGTGGAGCAAACAGAGTTGAAATAGGCCACGATGGCTGAACAAAACGTGCAGCCGAGCTTTGCCTCAGCCCCTTGAATAGCGACCTCAGATTTTTGCGTTTCTATAGCATCTTTGTATCGTTCTAGGGTCATGTTCAGCTGCTCTATCTGTCCATAGGGCTGAGTGATGCGGTCACAGGGTGTTACTGTCTGTTCTTGTTCATCGCTGAAAGATGCTGGACCGCTTGGTTCATTTCCTTCGTCGGAACAGAGATGTGAGTTTTCAGTTTCACTTGCTCGGCCATCGACAGCGCCCATTGTTTCCAATGCTCTCGCCTCTTTCTGAGCCACAACCTCTAGTTTCCAATGGGCGATGAGAATGAGCCGCTGGGAAAGCTGTCAGCTATTTGTGGTTCGAGCACGCAGTAGGTGTGAGGCAGGTGTCAAGGTTCGTAAAATTTGGGCATGAATATCACATTACAGATGAACATCTACGCCCGCTCTGAAGAACCACCCCGCATGCCACGTCACAAGTAAGAAATCAAGCCAAATGGAGTAAAGATCCTGGGTAAAGAGTACATTTCTCGTGTGACCGGCGCAGCCCAGCTCGAAAGCTGCCGGGCCACGGGGTGCGGGGCAGCCTAGCATCTGCCGGTATTACTGCTGCAGCGGAAGGGGGTGATTAGATTAGATTAGATAAGCTCCTGCGCCACCCACCTGCTGCAAAAAGGCGCCGTAGGTGCCCGGCAGCCCTCGCTCAGATTGTACAACACACACAACACAAATACACAACGATTTGCATTCTTTGCAACTCCCGTACGACTTACCAATTACCCAAGTTCCAGCGAAGAAAAGGACGCCACTAGTCTCCATGTCAGCAATGGTGTCCTTGGAGAGCTTATAGGATTGCTACATCGAGTTAGGCGGCCCAAACGACATCTGCATGTGTTAAGCCTCAGTGAGCCTTTATGCAAGCTGGCGAGTTTCCCAAATCCTGCTTAGAATCTGCACAAGTCGACGAGTATATAAAGACAATTTCGCAACCCGTTAAAGACTCTCTGTCCCCTTCAATGATTCCCACTATAGATATGTAATCCCTCCTGGGTATAAGGATAAAAGACCTATTATTATTTTTTGGAATTGTATTTATTAAATTGTAACTATTTTGCGGACTGGTTGTATATAGTTTAGTATTTTGCTAGCTAATTTTCTTAAAACTTTTCTTAAGATAGCGCCTTTTTTTTCTAGTAATAGTATTACTTTTATACTTTACCTTTAAATACTTTAGTTTTATAATTTTATTAAAATAGCTTTTATAGCTTTTAAGGATCTCTAAAAGTATATTAATCTATATGGAGGTTTCCTTGCTGCTTTTTGTTAGCTTTAGGCGTGCTTTAATATTAATATACTTATTAAAGTTTATTTTCTATAGGTGCAATTATATTAGCCCAGCATATTTATATAGTAGAGCGTAGTTATTTTATTAGATTGGGTAATGACGGTATGTGCTGTATTAAATTATTTCTGTATATTATAGTTTTTATTGTATAGGCTAAATGATTATTCTTAAATGGTTTTAAAGTAAGGTTATGGTAGATTGTTTTGCGATTAAAGTAGATATATCCTTCCTATTTAGGAATTGCAGCTTTATATTGTCTATTTTAGGCAATTTGCCTAAGTTATATAGCGAAGGGTTTAATATAGTGTTTGACGGTATTAAACTAGTTGGAGCTCGCGGCTAGAGATAGCTTCGATTTTGATGGGGAAGCTGGCTTGGTATTAAGCTTAATGGGTGAACTGGAGCTTGTTAATAGCGCTAGCGCGAATGTGCACCGCCAGACACTAAGATTTTTGGTGCGAAATAGCGGCGACTGGTATACTAGTTTGCAGAAGATTAAATAGTTATTATTTAAAGCTTTGTATAGCGAAAATTATACTATTTATAACTATATTGTTTTTTGCCCTACGGGCTATTATTGTTGTTCTAACTTAGTAGAGGAACTTAAAGAATATAAATAGTTTATAGATATGTAATTTAGGTTATAGTGACTGAAGGTATATGGCATTGTCTTAGTTAATTCTAGAGGATCCCTGAACACACCTGGTGTTGCATCCACTCCCGCCACATGTACTGTTTCAGGGCCTTTTGAGTGCAATCGTTGAATGATACAGACAAAAGTTTTCATCAAAGCGTGAAGCAGTATATTTAGCTCGACAATGAGACTTAGAAGCAGGAAGCAGCCGTCAATCAGCCTCGGTATTATATACACAAGTGCGGAATGGCCACAGGAGTTCAAGTTGTGCTGACTTTATCGAGTTCCTTAGTGGGAAATCTTCTCAGTCTCTCCTGATTCGGTCATCTGGTCACTCGTTTGAGATGCAAGACTATGACTTCAAGTATGATAGTCAGCTATCTTTTTTTTGTTTTATGTAGTATTGTTGAACTGGTCAACTCCTATACTCACACAATCTCTTGGTCGACCCCAAGCCATGAAAATATCCCACAGGGCGTCACATGTTACAAATACGAACATTCGGAGTTTGTTACGGTCCTTCTCCTTGGTATTCGGCAACACTATCAGAATATTGAGACAAATCATCTTAGCATGGCTATATAAGTCTTGCAGGCATGGTAGATCTGGTGCTGAACAGCTCTGAGACTCGTGGACCGCTTCTTGCCTTCCTAGACGGCGAATGGGAATACAACATTCGTCTCACCCCATAGACCAACCAAAACTAATCTACACTCGCATTTGTACATTATTGCAATGAAATCAACTTCGCAGAGGCGCTTGCCGGGTTCTTTGGTACTATGATCTTCTTTGCAATCTGGCACACCACATCAATGACCTCGATAGAGTAACTAAATCCTCATTTGCTGTTAAGCCGATCATGTCTTTCGTGATACCGCAGCGGACGTAGTCAAACAAAGTTACACTTATGCTTTTCATTGTGAGAATGAGCATGACGTTCGGATTGTACTTGGTTTGTAGTTGAAAGACAAATTTGCTGAGCAATGCCGGCATCCTATGCCATTCCTTCCTCATCAGAAAGCCTGGCGGAATGGAGTGTCATCTGCGTCGACCATTAAGATGACTTTGCGCCTGAGCTGCATGTGATGAAACTCGGCTCGATGTTCCGAGCTCCTCGAACGATGCTTTCGGGGCCGAATGACCCTGACCTCTGGGGCCATGCAATCCCCATTTCCTTGAAGGTCGTGTTACCGTTGCCTCGATTTCCCTTATTGGTTGCTCGAAAGGATGTTGTCTTTTAGTGGGGTGGGATTGCGGCTGTGATGACATGTAGACCCCAAATTCTTTTAGGGGCCGAAAGAGAATTAGTAGTCTGGATGCAACATGCCTGTCCGTTTTATGCGCAAATAGGCCTCGGCCAGATGCCAATGCACTATTGCTTGGGGCTGACCCCCCTCCGCTGCCTACATCAAGGGGCTTGGAATTGATCTCCTCCTAGCGCTATTCCTTCAACTTGCCACATACAAAGCGCATTGGAGCCAGACATTTCTTCGCGATTGCTTTGCTCGCATTCAATAATTTACAACTCACAAAGTGAAGGACTACGATGACCCTTTGGTCCACTGCTGTATGCGCATGGGCCACGGCCGTGGCTGCCCAGTCGACAACTGATGCCCAGTTTATTGGGTGGTATATACAATCAGACATTAGTGAGTCTCTACAAAGATTCGATCATCACACGACATACTGACGAAAGGGTGAAGAGCCCAGAGATTTACTGCCGGACTTGGATGGACCACGCCTGGGACAGTTGCCGGAGACTGTGCTCCAACTAGTACCTGTGTTCTTCACACAGCGTGCACCTCAAACACCGCGTTCTTTAATAATGGCGAATCGTATACATGGTTAGTACATCTATACACTTTATGCTTGCGAAAGAAAGAAAGAAATGTAGACAGTAGAACTTACCTTTACCCTCAATAGCACCTCCCAGGATGAATGCGCTACCTGGACCATTTTTGAGAACGTCCCTTTCGGTGCTCCTTCTGCAACAAATTGGGACTGTAGACCCGCAAGATTGGCTTCTCGGAATACCTTCTACAAGACTCTACCGGCAGCGACTGCACGTGAAACAACCGTGTGTAAGTGGAATCGCTATGTTTCTGTCCATTTCAAGCCCAATGGACGGAGATCGGAAGTTCCTAATGTTAATCTCTCTGTGTTACAGACGAAACCGTGACTGCTACAGCAGTGATGGGGTCTTCAGACAGAGTATTACTTACCCCCTCTGCAAGACCGACCTCCGCTCCAAATCCAACCCTCGCACCAAGTCCGACATTCACACCAAGTTCGACGTCTGCAACAATCCCTTCAACCAGCACCTTCGCCGCTCACAACGGTCAGGGGAGCAAGGCTTGGATCGCGGGAGCTGTAGTTGGGCCTCTTGTTGGCATTGGACTGTGTGTAACGACATATTGGTTATGGATACAACGTCGAAACCATCACAGTCGACACATTGGTCCCACACATGAGTCACACTGGCATGATCGAACTCCTGACACGCAGAAAGTCGAACCCAGGTTTGAAGGGTCAGGAAACCCAGTGTGTTCACCCGTCATGCTTCATGCGGATACCTCGAGGAGAACACCTGAGCTGCCTGGGTCAATTTGAGATGGTGAAAGACTTGATCCATGCTAGATTTTGAATTGACATGATGTAGGAAAGGGCTTTTGAGCAAATGAGTTTGGAAGAAAATAGTAATGATCACTCGTATATTTTCCTACTCAATCACCTTAACCGTGGTTAAATTAACTTTGATACTTTAGAATGAGCCTTTTAATGATTTCATGATTCCTGAACAGACCGGAAAGCGGGGATAGCGTCAGGCATGTGCCAGAGGGTTATGCTTCAAAGACCACAAATTCATCACCAGAGGCTGGCTCGTCCGCAATGCTTGTGGTAATTCCGAGTAGCTCGCACAGAGCCTCAGTCTGAGAGTTTGGATACTCCCACGGCTGCTCCTCAGTGTGGATGGTGTCTGACCCCTCGTACTCAGGAGCGTGCGCCTGAAAATTGTCCGGTATCCGCAGAAGACCCTTTGCAGTGACGTTGGCGTGGACGTAGGCACGGGCTTCATCCACTTCCTCTTGTAGCAAGACATCGGCGGGGCCCGTGTGCCCACCAAGGGACGTCCGACCAGTCTCTACGGTTCCATCTGTCGCGCGCAGGATCGATAGCCATTCCTCATCGTAGTGCAGGGAGAACTTGGCGCACGGTGTCTTGGGCAGGTATGGCGCGACTGAAGGGTCGTTCACATCCCAGCAAGATTCGATCTCGAGTAGTTCGAGAAACCCGCCGTCAGGACTTGGCTTGTCGAGCGCGAGGAAGTGGGTGGTCGTGTTCGTGATACCGGGTGGTCGATTGCGAGGTTTCTTCCAAGTCCTTACAGCCTTTGGTAGCTGTTTCTGCAGTTCTTTGGATACGGGCAAGTTCTGAAAGTAGTCAACCTTCGCGTCATCGTTGTGCTCTACCGTGGCATGAAATTTGACGTGCATATGGCCAGAAAACCAGAACCGAGGCCGTAGTTGATTTAAGACTTGCTCCGCAGCCTCACTCCCAAGATTGTCGGCCTTGGCGCTTTTCAAGAAATGAGGCCGCTCGGAAAAGAGCTTATCGCAGTCGCCGTGATACTCAACTCTTCGAGGCCAGTCATGGCTGAGACCGATGTCAACGGCCGAGCGCACATTCAGCAGCTTGGAGACGTCGCAGCGCCGGACATGATAGACAGAGCGCACTTCGTCCCTATCGTACGGGAGGCATTCGTAGTGTGGTTTGTTGTAGTCCCCACGGTGGAAGATCCCAGAGAGTCCGGCGATGCGTAAGGGCCCGTAGCGGAGCATATTGACCGCTCCCAGGTAGTAGATATTCGGAGCCAGCCAACCGCCATACTGCAGCTCGGAGAAGTAATTCGAAGCCTCATGGTTGCCCCCGATGACGAGCGTCAGTACTGGCGCTCGCTTTTTGCCTCTGTAGTAGAGATGAAAGTCGCCCATCTGGCGATATTTCCGTGGCACAGACATGCAGTTCAGGTCGCGCTCGTTACGAACGGCCTGGAAGGGTGTCAGACAGGCCGCAGCAGGCAGTATGTTCAGCATTATTGATTACCTGAAAGTCTCCGCATATGATCAAGAAGTCAAAATCTTCGATTTTCCATCCTCGAGATTGGCACTTGAACTCCAATGCAGTGTAGATATGGTTCAGCGACCCGTGACACTTTGTTGTCAGTTGCGAGGTGGGCGAATTCGCTGGAAGGATCTACGACTTACACAGCCCTCCACAGCTATTTTGAACGAGACCATGACGATACAGACGCGGTTGGGAGATCTTACAACCCCAGCGGCAAAGTTAAGACTGGTGAGAGATGTGGATGCGTCTTCCGATGGGTAGGCCACTATAGAACAGGGCACCCAAGACCGGCATTCGTGATAGTAACACTATCACAACGTGAAAATTGAAAGCCTAGAAACAGGGTCATGATAGTAAAATTTTCTAGAGGGTGCTAATGGTGGGATTCAAACAATTTCACGTTAAATCGGTGAGTCATCCTGGCTTACATGTCTCCATAGAGCGGAGTTAGATGAAAGGCTCGGGTCCGTTAGAGCGATAAAAACGATGGTTGCCTACGTTCATTGCTAAACAGAGTGTCGCATATCCAGGCCAAAAGTTGGACCCTACAGCAATCGGGTGAGCAAGGGTTGTACTTATGTAAGCTGAGCGAATCCACAGACGAACTCCTCCTTTAAGTGCCAAATGTACTGTTATTATCACTGCATAATCTCACACGGTGGGTCTTTGAGCGTTTTCAGGAATACCTGGACGCTGCTAAAGCGACTCACAAATAGGCTTGAAGAATTCACCGGAACAGGTTCAGGCAAAGCAGGTGTAGGTAAAGTAGGCAAAGCAAGCTACACGTGGGTGAAACGAGTGCAACTGTGATCAGATCGTGCTGCTCATTGCCGGTGAGTAAAATGCTAGACTTGGAATTCTGAAGCCGTCAATGTCTTCGCATCTTCGGAGAAGGTATGAAGAATCAGCATTTCATAGCCCAAGAGACACTTGATCAAATTCCCAGATACGCTCGATGTAGTCTGTTGATTATAAGAGCTGGTGAGGTTGAGTCAGCAGTAATGAATGACTACCTCATCCCTATTGCTACTAGGTGCTGAGTGCAGAATGGTAGCTGGCGGGTTGGCACGGGAGCCAGAAGTGACCAGCCAAGGTCCGCCCACCCAGCTTTGAAGTGACAGCAGCTGTTCCCATTGTTAGCGGAGTTCAACGTATTGCTCAAGGTGCCTGAGTACATACGTACCTGCCTACCGTCTCGGAAGCCAATCCCTCTGCAATTGTTGCGTATATGTGCGTCCCTTGCGATAGATCACTCGAATATCAAAGCATCATCGGAGGAGACTCGTAGTCGTAGTCGTCATTCGAGGACTCATCGTCATATTTCTCTTGAGCTTTCAAAAGCTCAGGGTTGAACACGGTACCCGCCTCCACCTTTGCCGCATATTCGCGAATGAGATCGGCGACAGCTAAGTGGCCATACCTTTTAGCATGCGAAATGGCGCCAACGTACCCAGTTGCACCACGACGAGCACTTAGAGCATTGGCGTTCAGGAGGAACTTGACCATGTCTAGGCGTCCGCCGTTCGCGGCCCGGTCTAGAGCTGTCCAATGCCGGGATAGTGCGTTGACGTCAGCGCCCTCGCGGAGTAACATTACAGCGAGCTCCAGGTCTCCCGCTGCTGCTGCGTCCCCTAGAGCTGTGGCTCCAACTTCAGATGGCGAGGTATTGATGTCTGCGCCTTGTTCGATCAGTAGTCGGCAGATTCTCATCTTGCATTGATGCTCCTTCTCGGTGGCTGGCGGCCAGGCACAGGCACCTTGCAGGGCTGTATGACCACGTTTGCCGCGTGCGGGGCTGTTAACGTTCGCACCTTCCCGCAAGAGCAGGCGGACCAGGTTCTCCTTTCCATTCTGTGCAGCGATCTGAAGAGGCGTAACCTCGAAACCTGTGGAAAAGTCAAAGTAGGCGTTCATATCGGATCCGGAATATAAAACCTCTCGCACAAGTTCTTCCCGCCCATCTCCGAAGATGAGTGCTGCGAGGGGAGAGCCTGGGCTCACCGCTGCACCTTGCCTGAAAAGATATTCGAATAACTCCAATCTCTCTTGTTTGTCTTTGCTGGATCGAAGAAGGCGAGATGGTGTGAGACAAGATTCCAATAAAAATGATGGGAGAGGGGACAGGGCCTTGCCTTCTGCTAATGTGCTGAGAACGTATTTGATCTTGGCGGTCAAGTCGGATATGTATTCTTGTTCTAGCAGGTAGTTCGCGAAATCAAATGGCGTTGAGTCTTCAGGAGAGACGACTAGCTTTGCGCCATGTCTGGCCATGAATTGAGTCATCTCGAGGCTACACCCGCCGTCCTGCCGATTGAGTGAAGACTTTGTTGCGAGAGCCTGGATGCTGTAGCTCCGATCCTGGTCAATGACGAATGCGTTTGGATCGACGCCCTTTCGCAGGAGGAACTCAACATCTTGAAAGTTATTCGCTCTCGCCGCACTTGCCAACGCGCGAACAGCCTTGGTTGGAAAGTCTGTCAGATGCGTTGCCAAACTTTCCAAGCCGCCGGTCCCGTACTGTGCAACAGCCCCTTCAAGAACCAATTCCCCTATAACGTCCCCCTTTGTGAGGAGCATATCCAACAGCAATATTCTATCATTCAAATTAGCAACTTGATGCCAGGCGAAGTCAAGATACCTTGTTGTTCTCCAAAAGTCCTGAAACTCAATTTCAATGGAAGGCATGGTAAAGTCGACGCCAAACTCATAAAGGCCTCGTAAAATCCTGAAGTCCACTTTTGCCCACACCGTGAACTGTTCGGCCAGGAGTAATTCCAACAGTGATCGCACATGTCTCCAATTAACCGAGGGTAATCGAGACTGTCGAGCTGAAAGATAGTCCTGCAGACTCTGTGAGCCATCTTCTAAGGCAACCAGGAGACCGGTCCTGGTTATCCTGAAGACTGGAACTTTGCTCCAGGGTCGTAGTTTGTCAAACAAGGGTCGATTCCAATAGAAAGCTTTGTCCAGAATAGTCGGCTGTGTCGCAACCAAAAATTCGTCCCGGCCGTCTAGTCTGCTCCACTTGTCCGGGATCATCCCCATCCTACTAGTAACCTTCCCATCGACATTAGCACCACTGGCCAGGAACAACTCCAGTGCTAGCATGTGTTCATCATGGCCACCCAGAAATTCATCAACGAGTCCATCGAACATTGAGAGACTCCCTCCATACGAGGTCAATCTAGCACGAGCATTGATGTCACAATGCTTCATCATCAGGCTGGCGCACTCCACATTGCCTTGCCTACATACCGCCAGGATTGCTTGGAAAATATCCCACCACCAGTTCTTGTGATTGGAGTCACAGCAGTAGGCCACAACTTTTGTCACAATATCGTGGCAATCCATCTCAACCGCACATTCAAGGCAATCACCAGATCGCGAGGGATTCAGCCAGTGATTATGGATGCCAATGTCCACTAGCACTCGAAATGTATGCCTTCGACGTTTGCGTATCGCAAATTGGAACAAAGACTCCCATGCAGCCCTGATACTTGGCACATGATTTCGTACCTAGGTAGTAGGTTGCTGGTCAGGGAAGCTTCACCATCAAGAAGGGAGCATAGGAGCTCCAGGCCCTGGTCGCCGTCCTCGTCGTCGTGTAGTTGATTTGATAAAAGGAAAACCGCGGTGGCAATGAATTGACTAAGCTGGATCTGGCCGCTTGACCTCGCAACTCTGTACCCAAGATCGGGCGAAGGTCGGGGCGGGATGGGTTGATCATTCCGAAGCAAGTCCAAGCGAGGTTCTGAGGATATGATTTGATTGCGGATTTGAGACCAGACAGCGCGGGCGATGGCACTTGTGGCCAGGAAATCGTTCAACACCGACGAGAATGATATTTCAAGTTGTCGAGTATGCTTCCCATCACGGAACATAGCTAGAATAGCCCAGGCTGAATTAGAATGTGTTGACACCAGCGGCAAATGGTCTGGTCGCACTTACGTTGTATAGATTGGCACATTTGTAGCCAGGGGATGGTTGAGGCGCACCATTGCAGGAGATCGACTGGAGAGGAGTACATCAAGCTCCTTGGCGGGAAATTTGGCGCAACCACAGAAGTCTGTGATGAGAGAGGCGCCAAATATATTGTACCATCCGAGCGTGTCGACACGTCGGAAACCACTGGTTGAGCTGCCCGTGGAGTTGGTGGCGAAGTAAAAGGGCCCGGCGGTGGCGTTCGTATGGTAATTTCGGGCGGGAGCGGATTCATGGATGCTGAGCAATCTCACGTCAGTTCACCAGCGTTGATTAATATGCTTCTTCCGATTTTATTGACTCACTCGATTGAGAAACACTTTCAAACGCGCCGGATCTTCTGATCTCTTTCCAAGCCTTATCCCACGGTATCACGGATTCGTTAAGACGAATGATTGTCTGCCTTTTGAACTTTTTCTTTCTCGGGTGTTCTAGGCGTGGAAGGATATGTTGATAAATCAGAGGCCAGTCATGGGCTTTGGCCTTCTTTCGAAGTTGAAGTCTTTCTCTCAGCTTGGACTCCCATGTCGATAGCCTACCCGTCGGATGGGACAAAGCAATTTCGTCAGCTTTGCATGGTCGAGGGTTTTTGATGCGTCCAAGGTTAGAGCAAGATGAATCTTACGGTGTCTTCGGGAAGCCATCCTCCTCCATCAGCCGCTTCACCTCTGGTAGCGTTTTCCTCTGATTCTGATATAGATCCTTGATCTGAGCCTCATGCTGATGCCAAACATCGTCGGGAGCACGCACGGGAACCGTACGACTGGAAGCTGGCATATTGATGGAATTTTAGTGAGTGTTTGATTTCCTCGGACGATTGCAATAGGTGTTGCGTTTGTATCGTAGGTGAGAACGAAAGAAATAAGTGGGGAAGAGACCCTTTGGTAGGTGATCAGGCTGGGTCTATTTGAAGGAATAAGAATGGACAGCAGTACTCTATAAGGACTGTTTGTCCTTGTGCTGATTGCGGAGAAGCTTCCGTGCATGAGGTCGGTTGTTCCGAGCGCCAATGGACGTCACAATTCCTCTCCCGCAAGCCTGCTGAACCGCTGTCCTTCGCCCTGCGGCTTTTCGGTCATTCCGTATCAGTCTGGCCAATTGTTTCGAGCTTCAAGGCGGGACACTGATGTAACACCAACGCCTCCAATGTTGTGCCACCACACCTATAGAATTATTGTCCAAAGTCTGGTCCTGTGACTGATGTCATTACTATCATTAGAAATTTTTGTCCAAAACCTTTTCACGTGATCCCAAAGCTCTCCTAGATAGATTGTCCAGAGTCTGGTCACGTGAGCCCTGCCTCACCACCCTTTCCCCAGTGGTACCGATGACCGATAACATTGTCTGATAACAGGATACTCAATCCATACATGACATTCACATCAACTCTAAGCCTTTTCCGCGCGACTGAACCAGCCTCTCTATGCCTATACGATGTATACTATAAACAAAGATCTGGTAACTCGTTTGCCATACGTTGACTTCAGGCGTTTCCGCATGTTTCGAGGTGGAATTCGCAACCGCCCACGGGAGTATCCTACGCAAAGTCTGCTCCTCACTGTACTCGACTTTGATGCGGCGCAACTTTGACCACAATGTAGCCGGGAGTTGCCAGCCCCCTTGTCTACAGTGAGCCTTCTATAAAGACCAGTCGTCCGGTCGGACCTGTCACGTCTAGAAATCAAGTCTTTATTCACCCAACCTGTATCTTATCTCCACCGCACATCCATGAATATGGTTACCACTTCGATAGATCCCAATGCGGTTATTGGCATACTGACATTGCTTGTCACATGCATCCCAGGCATCTGGTTCCTACGGCGGTTCAGGGAACACCGGATGGGGAAGCGTGAGCAACTGATCCAAGAGCCAGAGAATGGCTTCCGTCAAGCTGTACGTGATCATTTTCCCAGTTTCCATCCTGTTCTATCCTCATTTCAAGTCTATGTAGCTTTCTCTGTTTTTTGTTGTTGGCATGTTTTCTTTCCTTTTTCCATTTTTCTTTTGTTTCTCTTCTTGCTCCGTCCGTCTTGTCTGACGCCAGGGCATTCGACAATTCCTACAAGCCATGGTCCAGTCCCCATACTAAGATTCCATACGATCTTACAGAATTACGATGGTTCTCTTGTTACAATCCCAGAAAGAGCATACATTTCTGGCGTCCCCACTCCGATTACCTCGGTGTCTATTTATGAGTTGCCCTGATAATCCAGTGTAAGATAAGGTCCACGTCTATCGCTATTCCAAATTTGATGTGCCTTGTAGCTGAACCCCGATGACCGAGGAGAATGTTTGTCCGAAAACAAGTCTAGAACATAGCTTCTTCACACCAATTTACACTTATCTCCAGCATTGTTTCAGGGATGGTCGAGCTGCTCCATCGACTTCAGCGCGTTAGATAGTTCGCCAGCGCTAGGTCTCAGTTTTCTGGTCTTTTACACAGCTCTGATACTAAAGACCACGCCTTAGTGGAAGAGTGGCTGTAGAAGAAATCCATGTTCGTTCACCCAGAAAGATACCTCGAAATAGGCCGCCAATATGGCCCCCAATACATAATATTTTTGGTTACAAATACTTCTGATCCGACTTACGCTCGCGAAAGATGCCATTCATGGCACTGGTGAAATGTCTTTCGTGCTATTTTCGCCCGCTTGGACTATCTTGGCAGCCGATAATGCGGACTATTTACAAAGCGTCAAATGAGCATCATAGGGTGGTGTGGCTCAATGCATTTATCGTTTACTGGATGCGTTGTCCTTTTTCCACTCCCCCTTGAAGATGGCATTTTAGGCGGCACATTCTTATCTTGGTCCCTAATGCTAATCCGCTAAAAGGAAAGCACCCTAAATGATTCGCATAGTCGAGCCATGCGCCGATGTACTGGCCCGCTACTATGTCATGTCTTGTCCCGATTCGATGTGCACCCCCTCCCCCACCGATGTGGGGATGTTCAGTGGATCAGCTGAGTAGCAGAAGGGATCAGATGCTGACGGACATTCGAGGCCAAGAGACCTTGGACTTTGGTAGTGATGAATGCTGTAATGTGGCATCGCGAACTCAGTCGGGCGATAATGATGGCCTCACGATTGATACAGGGTAAGGTCTGGCTTAGGGGCATGTGTCTTGAGTCGTGGATTGTGGGCTGCCGAGCCTGTTCTGCCGGGACAACGAGTTGGAAATGCCGTAGTGGGGTAATATCCTCGTGTTCAACATTGACTACATGCGTCGTGTCGAGCGAGTCTTTTGAGTCCTGTCCATTTTTTACAAGCCGATGTCGGAACGCGTTACCTTGATGGTATCGTTCCTGTCTGAAAGCACTCATTTTTCCGAATAATTCGATCTTCATCATCACCTGGAAGCTCTTCGTGACAACCTAGGCAGCTCCGCACCGCCCACAGCCCGGGGAAGCTTTTGATTCGTCGCCATGTTGCCTAAGAGACTGCAACTGGCATTTTTGCCCTTCTCCATTGCGACGGAGATGTACGACGTCGTGGTCTACGGCTCAACTTCCGGAGCCGTCGCGGCAGCCATCCAATCTTCGCGGCTGGGAAGGTCTGTTGCCCTGGTCTCGCCAGTGGAGCATATAGGTATTCTCACCTATGAGTGGTTAAGGGCTCCAGGTGGAAAAGTGTAAATTGAACAATTCACAGGTGGCATCCAAGTCAATGGCCTCGGCGCAACAGACATTGATAACCAGGCCGAGTTCCAGAATAGCGCTACGCTGGGAGGGCTGAATCTTGAGCTTCACCAGAGGATTAGCCAACACTATGGACGGTTGGAGAGGTTGAATGAAGTCGTTGAGCAGAAGCTCAAGGATCCTGATGTCTGGAGATTCGAGGCAAGGGTTGCTGAACAGATAATCAGGGATTGGTTGGCTGAGAATCCGTCTGTTACAGTTATCAAGGTCAGTGCCTTGTGAGTCATGAGATTGGATAGAACTGATGACCATGAACTAGTCCCGACTTGCCGGAAATGATTCCGTTGAGAAAGATGGGACAGTTATCAAAGGGATACATCTCGAAAATGGTCAAATGATTACTGGAAAGGTACGCGCCAAGGTCGTGTTGTCTTGCATGAGACTCACCAACATCTTCAGGTTTTCGTAGAAGCAACCTATGAAGGGGACCTTCTAGCCGCTTCCTCTATCTCTTGGACTCGTGGCCGCGAGTCATCTGCAACATACAATGAGTCCTTGGCGGGTATCCGTGCAGAGACGCCGTACCGCCAGATTAACGTCGACATCGACCCCTACATCACCCCGAATGCTTCCTCGAGCGGTCTCCTTTACGGCATCTCCTCCGAGCCATTTGGGACACCCGGCGATGGAGATTTGCATCTGCAAGCGTACTCCTACCGGTTGCCTCTGACGGATGACCCCGAGGACTTGGTGCCGCTCACAAAGCCTGAGGATTACGATCCTTCATGGTTTGAGTTACACAGGAGATTTGCAAAAGCGGGTGGCGAGTTCTACCTCCCGAGCAAAAGGTTACCTGGTGGAAAGACCGATTTGATTGGGAGTGAAGGAGCACTCTCGACGGATTTGCTGGGGATGAATGATGAATGGCCTATTGCGGGTTATGAAGCGCGGGAGAAGATCTTGGAAGACACGAAAAGGTTCACCAAGGGCTTCATCTGGTTTTTGGCAACTGACGAGTCTGTGCCGGTTAGTAGAACTGTCCTCTGCTTGATTGGTCATAATTGCTGATGATGAATGCCAGGAAACCATCCGTAAAGAATGGTCTCGATTCGGCTACTGCCGCGACGAGTTCCCGGACAACGATCACTTTCCTCGCGAGCTCTACGTGCGCGACGCGCGGCGTATGATATCAGACTACATCATCACGGAAGCGACAGCCTCACTCAACGGCGACCCTGAAGTCTCGGACCCGGTCGCCGTGGCGTTTTGGCCTACTGACACGCACAGCGTGCGGCGGATACTGCGGGACGGGCGTGTGCATAATGAGGGCTTCATCTTCAAGGATGGGCATCGGTGGCGACCGTTCGGTATTGCTTACCGGGCCTTGCTGCCGAGGAGGGAGGAGGCGACAAATCTTGTCAGTGTGACGTGCCCAAGCTCGTCTCATGTTGGATACGGTGAGTATAGGTCCTGTTCTGCTTTTGGCCTGTTGTAACGTGATACCGCAGTGCATACGCCCCACTTTCTTTTTCTTCTTTCCATTCCCTTTTTGCTAACAAGAAGTCCTAGGTGCTGTGAGGCTGGAACATCAATTCTACGCGCTGGGGCAGGCCGCTGCTAATGCGTGTAATATGGCTATTGAAGACCAGATTGGATTGCACGATTTGCCGTTTGAGTCACTGAAGGAAAGGTTGTTGCGGCAGGGAGTTGTTCTGAATGCTTCCGCAGTTGGAGTTCCAACGTTTGATGAGGAATAAATTGGCCCCGGGAGTTGTGTAGCAAAAATTGCCGGACGAGCTGAATAAAATCGCCGACGAGGCCTATCGAGGGAGAATTGACATTCAGAAAGAGTTTTGGTCAATGTATCGAAAGGCAGTAGTCAGGTCCAATTCTAGCTAAAGGGTAACAATTTCTTGTGGGCTCATGGTAAGTTCACGAAGTAAGTATGTGTTGAGGGTAGACTTGCTTTTTCATAGACGCCAAGACGTCGACCAGATAACAATGCCCTGGCCGTTCTTCTTTGGTAAACCATCGCGGCCAACCCTTGAGGTAAGGGGCAGACTCAGCTACAGGTACTAGACTGTCATCAATGAGACCGGGCAGCTGCGCTGCTGAATTTAGACCTCTCCCTTAGCAGACGAAGGGACACAACCTTGGCAGGGGTCGTCTCGCTATTACTGGATCAACGACACGAAAATTGAATATAATTAACTTCGAATAAATTAATTTTCGAATGAGAATGCCATTCTGCCCAAGCGAGACAAGCTGACAACAAAAAACAGGAGGAGCTGAGGCGGACGGGGGCAGCGGCTAAGCTGCCAAGGTCGCCAGGCGGCACAGGTGAAATTACTCCTCAGTCTTCTCGGAGGCAATAGGGTAAAGGCAGCTGTGCACTTAATTGAACAATGTTAGCCTGTGTGGCTGTGACGTTCCTTATTGAGGTAGACGCTGTCTCACAACAGTGAAGATCAATACAACCTACATGATGTCCTGCATATGTACAGGGTTGGGGGCTGGGGGCTGTGGGGGCCGTTGAGCATGTACAAAATCAGCTTCAGCAAGGCTCCCAAGTGCCAGCACTGGTTTTATTAACCTTCGACTGTACTTATTTTGCTCATGCTCCGGTATTTCATTTGGACAGAAATTTCAAGATGTCCTTACCCCGTTCTCAGACTCCCATTCCTGGAGATTTCGAGATGTCTGACGTGACTTCTTCCCAGAGAAGGTCACAGTCAGAGGCTCCCCGATCGCCAACCACCCTGTCACCAACTTCTCCGTCGCCAACCTCTCCATCACCAAATCCTCCACCATCAAATTCTTCGTCACCGCATCCTCCGTCACCAAGTTCTCTGTCACCATCTCTCCAGTCGCCGGCTCTCGAGTCACCAGCTTCCTCAACACCGGCTTCCCAATTCTTGACTGCACTTGAACCAGCCCCTAACGACTCTTTTGCGGTACCCACGACGGAAAATGCATTATTTCCAAGACCTGGCTCTTCTGGCGGCGTTTCAAACTCGCCGCCGGGATTACATCCCCGCCAAATGCCGCTTAATCTATATCAATCGTCTATATCGCCATGGGTTTGGGAAATGATTTCCATATTCATTGCCATAGGACTCCTGGTCGCTATGGTAGTTGTTCTCGGTCAAGCGAGCAACCAACCAGAACAGAACTGGAATCTGCCTATCACACTTAGCGCTCTAGTCAACACGCTTTCCACCGTTTACCGTGCGTTGCTGGCATACGTCGCTGTTGAAATTGTCAACCAGGAGAAATGGATATGGTTATGGTCAACCTCGTCAACACACAGACCCCTCCGCCACATACAGTATTTTGAAGCCGGTAGCCGGGGTTTACTCGGAGCTCTCAAACTGATCCCCCTGGTTGCCAAAAGCTCCCCTGCATCTCTCCTGGCGCTGGTTGTTATTATACTATCCCTAGCCGTTGGCCCATTCGCTCAACAGTCGATAAACACAGACTACCGCGCAACAGAAACCGGCATCGCCTCACTACCCGTAACTTATGCATTCGGTTCCGGACCTGGAGAGTTTTATTTCAGGACACGCACCCATGCAGATCTCATTTGGTGGAGCCTGACAGCGAGTGTTAGAGGCGCCTTGTTTTCAGCACTCGCGAATCCAAGCAGTAACGACTCAGCTATTCCTGTTGACTGCCCTACGGGGGACTGCGAATTTCCCAGTTGGGAATCGCAGGGCGATTTTAAGTCAGATCACGACGTGACTCATGCGACGATTGGCATGTGCAGGCGCTGCCACGATGTGAGCTCACTAGTGTCGTTGCAGACGTATGATAGTGCTGATACATATCGTCTTCCCAACGGCATGGACATCAGGACATTCGACAGCGCTCATTGGCTCAACATTCAGTCGGACTACAATTTGAGCTGGGCAAGAAGTGTGGTACCGCTCGACATGGCCGCCCAAATGAGATGGAGCTTTACCAACACCACCGTCCTCACCATGGGGCCAGGTCCTGGCCAGAACATGACCGATACTGCGACGTATCCATCAACTCCGGTGGCCATCACTTGCTCGTTGTACCCTTGTCTGCGTACTTACTCGGCGTCCATACAAGACGGCCGATTGCTGGAACGAGAGTTGCAATCTACCCCCTTTGTATCCCGATCTCGGTAATTACACTGGCACTGATGTTGACTCACAAATCGCCCCTCAAGACCTCGTCTTAGGGCAACTCGAAATCGAATTTGCTGCAATTCAGTCTCCTTGTCGCATCAACAACGACATATTTACGACAGAAAACATGTCTACAGCAAGTGGGGCAGTGCCTGTTCGAATCCTGGATCCAAACAATGCACCTGATTACCCAACGACTATGGCTCCTAAAGAGTGCACGTTTCGCATGAAAAGCTTTTCTTACTCTCTTCTTAGCGAAGTCTACAGCAGTCAGTTCTTAAATGGGAACTGCTCATGGGACTCACGGCAAGGAGCCGACATTGAGTGTCCAGAAAGCTGGTGGCTGGCGCAATTCTGGGGTTCAAAGACGGCCTCCGTACAATCCATCGAAGACCGCTTCGGCGCAATAGCAGACGCGACAACAAACCAATTCCGGCTTGGTGTTGGACGGCAGGCGAACAGTACCGAAAAGGTCTACGGCGTTGCTTTGGAACAAGTTCCTTACACGGTTTTCGATTGGGAGTGGTTTCTCCTCCCCATCCTCCTCCTGGTTATAGATGCATTTTTGCTCGGGTGGATGCTTTATAGGAGCATTCGATATCGCAACGAAGAGATACCTTGGAAGGGAAACCTCCTGCCTCTATTATACTATAGATCCCTCTTTGAAGAAGCTAACGGGGAACCATTAGAGGCGCAAGCTGGATTTGGCGGTGAAAAAGACGTCGAGGATTCCTTATTGACGGCTGCTGAGTTGGAGGACGCTTCTAAGCAGGTCTTTGTTCGGCTTCGACGGGGAAAGACGCATCTGGCCAACGAAGGAAAACAAGCTGGTGATTGAATTTTACAGTCAATTTGATCGGTGGACCTGCACGGCCGTGCAAGCTGTGCTTGACAAGGAATCCAGCTTCGGCATTGCTTTTACCGAGCACGAAAGATAACAATCGCGACTGGCGATTCAACTTTCTGAGTTCAAGTGCTGAACTCTTGGTAGGGATGAGATCAGAAGTATCAATGACGATAGGTAGCTCACTTTCTCTAGCTTTCTCTATTTACACGATGTGTTCCTCTGGATTTTCAACTATAGAACCAACGCAGACAAGAACGTATCTAGCTTTTCACCGCTGTCTGAAGTTCTGTCCACAATCTCTACCTAATTTTTTTCTTCTTTTTTGACAAGCATCACTCACCCATATGTGTACCCATTGTGGGTTAAATATAGCCATAAGAAAAGCCATAGAAGAGGAGTAAATAAGCCATGGGCTCCACAGTAGCCAGATTCGTCTGTCTTCTGCCTTGGTACATACTGAATCCATGATCTTAGCAAGATGAAACTCCCCAGGGGCATGATGGTTACTGTTGTCATTCGCTCTAGAATAAGATGATATTATTGGTTGGTAGACTCTTCTCTATCCAATCATTATGATCTCTGCTCAAAGGCAAGGGACAGACCACGCCACCGGCTACATGCGTCCCACAAAGGACGTACGCATTGCCAGTAAGTACATAGTGATCAGGTTTGTCCGGCACAGGGCGCAGAATGAGTGGAGAGCATAGCCCATCTATCAAAGCACACAAATCACCTTGGCGGGCAGCAGCTGATGTGACTCCGATGAAGCCTTGCTCCAGCACAACAAAACGTCGATTCTCGAGGCGGTTGATAGCCAAGAGCGAGACCCGGTGCGCATGACGGTAGACTTGGGGATCATGCGTGATCCCCCGAGGTTGGCCTGTCTCGTAGTTGAGGTCCAGAACTTGTGCAAATTGCTTTTTCGCCTCCTCCCACTGTTTTAATTCGCCTCTGTGCCACCCAAGCGTGGCTGCATCGACGAATGCTAAGCCTAAATGTTCCTTGAACGGTCCTGGGTGCTTATCGATCTCTGCCCTCACCTCCCGCCAAAGTGCTGTGCGGATGGATCTTCCAAATTCTTTTTCTTTGAAACTCTCCTGGATGCACAATGAACAGCACCTATGAGTGACCCTCGTAGTCGAAGTTTAGATCCATCTATTACGTTGGAGATTTCAAGTTTCTGGTCATCGCCAAGAGACAACGCTTCACAAGAGGTGCCGTGGGCGTGATAGGGAGAGACATTCGCGCCGTTGTCCCATCGTGGGACCCAGGAAGGAATGCCATTGAGACTAGCCAGGCCCTCTTCATCAAGGTCCACATGGGTCAGAATATCCAAGTCTGAGGTCTCCTCAAGGTACCTGACGGCAAATTCGTAGAAGACCTGTTGGTGCGGCCGCGTATAATCTGGCTGGAGATTCAACCGCGCCATCACTCCGTCCGCGGTCTCCAGAGCCATGAACGCGTAAATCCTGTCTCTTGGGTCCGTGAGCTTCATTTTTCGGGCATGTTGCAAAATGGAAAGCGTCGTCATGGCTTGGATGCTCGAGTCCAAATATTCTGGGACGAAGGTCTTGGCCTCCTCGTGTCGGCGCAGATGGAAATTGTCTGAGTGGAGCGAGTCGATGTCACTTGGCTGTTCCTGTCCTGGCCGTGCCGAAGGAATTGCCCGATAGTATAACCAGTTATCAACTCTCAAAAGGCTCATCCAGTCTATTTGGTATCCCGCCCAGTAGACAAGAGCATCGGAGCCCAATGCTGCTTCCTGGACAACCCATCCACGTTCAAACCAGGTGTTATGGACCAGAAATGCCCAGGCTGAAAGCCACCTAGCATCAACCACCATTGGGTCTTTATCTGATGGCCAGGGGAAGGAATCACAGCTGTAGATGAAAGCTGGGTCTCGAAAAACAGCTTCTATCATGGCATCGACCTCACTGATCAGCGCAGCAGTGTCGCGAGCCTTATCCTCATTGTGTCGTTCGAGCCCTAGACATATTAGTGTCCGGCGGGATGCCTTGTAAATACGGCCCATAGCGGAGACCTGATAGCCTTTTTCGGTCATGTCGTCTTGGTTGATACAGATGGAATCGGCCCATACAGTACGGGTACTGTCTGGTAGCCTCGCTTGAAGAAGCGCCTCTTTCAGGCTCGTCGTGATGGGCAAAGTCCCCCCATCGATGAGCATCGACTGATTCTTTCCGCTCGACCCCCAGGTATAGGATATTGCTTCAAACAATAACCAGATCTGGGTCGACGAGATCAACCGTCTCGATGCTGCCGGAAAGAACATCTTCGCCTGTGCCGGGGTTGATATTCAAGAGGCGAATGTGCGTTTTGCTGGGCAACGGCTCGTACTTGTATGAACCATGGAGGGATGCGTGGGCTCCAAAGACCAAAGGCTTGCAAAGCGATACTTCTCCCTTCTGGTTCATGGTCTCCGTGGCACAGATTGAGAATCAGCGAAGAGCTCACAAAAAGGCAGAGCTTAATCACCGGAGCTCTGAGCAAAAAGATTGGTTCAGTGAGCACAGTGCCGTTGTTGGAATGAGGAATGGGATCCTGGTCACTGTGATTTATATGGGCCGACCCCGCCCCAGGATAGTCAGGTCTCCAAGTGACTATCTTTTATACAAGGACAGCCGCAGTACGCTTCCCATTGCGACTGGCCAGCATGCCCGTATGTCATCGATTGCCAATCCTAATGTAAACTCTTCGGCGTCCACGGTGAAGCCGAGCAAGCAAGCAAGTCACACAACTCTAAACCAAACGCCCACGTATGTCACAAACCGAGTGACAGGATCTGCATGGTCGGTTGCCGTAGCAGCTCTAACCCAAACCCTGGTAACGAATTGGAGCAGCTACCGTCGCGTTAAAATCCCTAGACCACTTGAAATGTTAAGGTCGAAGAGCGCAAGCTAGGGTATCCCCGCACTCCGGCTGAGCACCAAAGCGTTCCAGACTGAACGTTGCAAATGTTCAGTGGCATATCCTTGCGCAGGATGCAAGGATGATCCATAGACCACGCTTTGTGTCACGCCTTTCCTACTTATACCTCGCCTCGCCCCTCCTGGGTATGAGGATAAAAGACCTATTATTGTTTTTTTGGAACTGTATTTATTAAACTGTAACTATTCTGCGGACTGGTTATGTGCAGCTTAGTATTTTGCTAGCTTCTAGCCAATCTTCTTGAAGGTTCTCTCCAGCTTGCTTGCCTTGCCTTTGGTGAGGATCGTAAGTTTTGACCTTAAATACGTTAATCTGTTGATTTGCTCGGAATAGCCCTCGTAGCTTCTGAGGATCTCTAAAAGTATATTGATCCGTGTGGAGGTTTCCTTGCCGCTCTTCGCTAGCAGGTCGCGCGCTTCGGTGTTGACGTGCTCGTCAAACTCCATTTTCTGCAACTGTGTTAGCCCAGCTCATCCACATGGAGCGTGGTTGTCTTACCAGATTGCAGTCTGTTCTAACTTCAGTTGCAAATACGATCAATGGGTTCAGGGCGACGACGGCGTGTGCTGCGTTGAATTGTCTCTTGGTCTTTGTCGTGCAGGCCGAATGATTGTTCTCGAATGGTCTTGAAGCGAGGTTGTGATTGTTGTGCGATTGAAGCAGACATATCCTCAGCCCCGTCTGGGAATTGCAGCTTTATATTGTCCATTTTGGGCAATTTGAAGGCCTGAGTCACATGGCGAAGGGTTCAATATAGTGTTTGACGGTATCAAACTAGTTGGAGACAGCTTCGACTTTGATGGGGAAGCTGGCTTGGTGTTAAGCTTGACGGACTAGGCACCGCCAGACACTAAGACTTTTGGTGCGAAATAGCGGCGACTGGCACACACCGGTTTGCAGAAGATTGAATAGTCATTGCCAAAGCCTTGCATAGCGAAAACTACACTGTCCAACTACATTGTCTCTTGTCCCACTGGGGATATCATTGTTGTTCCAACTTAGTAGAGGAACTCAAAGAATACAAATAGTCTATACCTCGCCTCGCTCTTAGCATTCAAAGTCTCACTCGACGCGATTGTTAGGAGAGAAACCACTTAGGAGACTAGCTCTGAATACGGGTAGTTTCCGCCGTCCATTCGCCATGGGGACACCGTCGGACTATCTGCCACAATCCATTTCAGAAGAAACCATCAACGCACTGTTGCGCTCCATCGGGCTTCCAGAGGCCGTTACCGTCGTTAGCCCCAAAGTGACGGCGCAGTACCATTCGATCTACTTCATCACCTTGCCTCCCAATGGACTCTCCCGAGGTCATTCGGAGCTGGTACTTCGGGTCTCGGGCCGTCACCTTCCCAAAATCAAGACGAGGAATGAAATCGGCGTGATGACATGGCTGGCCAAGAACACCACCATCCCCATACCCGATGTGGTCGCCTATGATGCGTCCGAGGACAACCCTATCGCGCACGAGTACACCCTTCTCTCGAAAACGCGCGGTGTCACACTCAGCGAAATCTACGACTCCCTGGACGACGTCCAGATGAACCGGGTCATGGACCAGCTCATTGACTTCCTCTCCCAACTGCACGCTCATGTGTGGGAAGGAATTGGCGGCTTGAATGTCAGCGCTGAGGGAGAAGTCATGCTCGCGCAGGTCGTAGACGAGACCTTCTGGCAGGTTCCCGATATCGAAGAGCTGTGGCCCCCAGGCGAGACGGTAGCGACCCTCAACATTCAGGGCCCCTTTCCGACATACGTCGCGCTCATCTCGGCCCAGGTCCAGAAGTATATGCAACTGATCCGGATCCACGAAAAGCTCGCCTTCATGCGCGACACCCTCCCGCGCCTCGAGGCCTTTGTGACCGAGCTGGCCCTGCCGCACCGCGCCGACGAGCTCAACCAGGTCGCTCTGCGGCTGGCGCACAAGGACCTGCACCTTGCCAACCTGCTCTTCGACCCCGCCTCGGGCAGGATCACAGCGGTCTTGGACTGGGAGTTCTCAGGCGTCGTGCCGTTCACTAATTGGAATCCACGGCGGTCGCTTCTGTGGAATGGGCGCGACGACGATAAGTCGTCCGATGAGAAGCAGCGCTTGCTGGGACTGTTCACCCAACGGTGCCAGGAGAGAGGCGTCACCTTGTTGGAGGACGCGAAATACGCGTCCCCGCTACAAGAGAGCATGCAGAAAGTCGCTGACTTCTTGAGGGCTATTGTGGAGGTCTCACCACGAGATCAGAAGCAGGACCTTGTGCAGGATTGGAGGGATATAGTCCTAGAGAATATAATGAAATTCAGAGTCTAGTAGATCTTCAAGCAGTTCCACATTTAATCTTCACATAGATACTGTGAAGATACAAGTGAACTATAAAGGATTAAATTCATACTGAGTGCTATCTAGCTAAATGAATGGCAGGGGTAATGAGGTGTAAGGTAGCACTACTACAGTATAAGAGACTAGTTAGGTTGATAAAATAAGCAAATAAGTGGGTCTGGTCAGCATGCGTTCAGCCTACCGCGCTGACACAAATCACGTCTCGGTCTCACAGCCTGAACCAGAGGATCTTGAACCTCAACTCAGCTCCTCCAACGTCACGAGTCGATGTGACTGTGCGTCATCCGAGCCTTGCCGAATTATCCGATCGACATAGCTGCATCATGCGTTGCGAACCATGCCAAAACCTAGCTCTCAATCACCTTGTCGCTCTTGCGGAAACGGAGCTCCCAATGAGGATCGGATTCTCCTCTTCCAATTTCTACCAGCATCACAAGTCCATCCATGCCCTAGAACAGTCCAAACAAACGGGCTGCGATCTCTGTTCAGTGCTATGGGAAGCACTGCAGCTGGACAATTGGGGGCCAAGCATAGAAGACCTCCGCACCCAGGATGTTTCCGACATTCGCATAGCTATCTCCTCGCACCATGTGCCCTCCGACAGTTCTAGGATTCAAATGTTTGACTATCTCAAGGTACAGGCCGGCCATAGAAACGACGTCATCGCCCGCGCGTCGTTGCTGTTGCTCAGTCACCCAGGAACCGATAGAATCGGTGGATTCCAGATTGGGCGCCACATCACAGACCCGGACCTCTGCTCACCAAGTAATTTTGGAATTGTCAAGAGATGGCTACATCAGTGCTCCTCGGAGCACAAAAACTGCCCCAGTCACCAGGAGCACGCTCCTTTGCCAAAACGCGTGGTCGATTTGGGTGGTACAGGAACAGGAGGCGAGGAAATTGCTCCGTTCTTATTTGTGTCGGGCGATGGCGCAACGGCGAGAGGGCGATACGCAGCCCTCAGTCACTGCTGGGGTGGCCACATCGACGTCGTCTTGACTGAGGATAACCTCGAGGCTTTCCAGCACCAGCTCCCCGTGGATAGCCTGGCGAGAAACTTCCAGGACGCGCTGCACATCTGTCGTGAGCTTGGGGTGCGGTACCTGTGGATCGATTCACTTTGCATCATCCAGGACTCGCATGATGACTGGACGACCGAGTCTTCCAAGATGGCCTCAATCTACAGCAATGCATTTGTCACGATATCGGCGCTGTCATCGCCTGGGGGCAGCATGGGAATATTCGGCGAGACCAATACAGAAGATACTCGAGGTGCGTCCATCAGAAAAGCAGTTACTTTGAAATTGTCACCCGAGAGCGAGGAAGTCGTCTTCGCGATCCCGGCGAAGCCCGGTGATTTTCCTGAAGACCTTGCCAGTCTTTACCGAGGCGCACCGCTGGCCCTCCGCGCGTGGGCCCTCCAGGAGTCGATTCTCTCCCCGCGGATCATATTCTACGGGAAAGAGCAAGTATACTGGCGCTGTTTCGCCGGCTTCCAGTCTGCCGACGGCGTCCCCGACGGATCCCAATTCCCAGACAGCAGAGACGTTCGCCTGGCATCCGCGCTGCAAGGGCTCTCGGAGCTTTCCATTCGTCCGCCGCCCGATCTATGGGATTTGGGACAGGGCAAAAGCGATCACTATGACCTCGTCGAGCAGTACACCAGTCGCAACCTTACCGTGGCTTCGGATAGGCTGCCCGCTTTCTCAGGGCTGGCGGAGCGTATCCATTCTTCATTGGGTGGCGACTATCTCGCGGGCTTGTTTTCGGCGGATTCGCATCAGGGTCTGCTATGGTGGACAAGACCGAATCCTGACAGTTTCAATATGAAGACTACGAAAGATGGCGAGGACGGTACCAGCCTCACCCAGTACCATGCTCCATCATGGTCATGGGCATCCAGGAACGAAGCAGTGTGCTTTGATATTAACTTGATGACGGATGTAGGTCCCTGGCAGAAATTACAACTCCGGGAATCGCACATCAGATACCGGGATGCGAGGCACCCGTATGGCGAGGTGCTGCCTGGTAGTTATATCACCGTGACCAGCTGGGCTAGAAGATTAATTCTGAGCAAACAAGCGCATGATGGGTGGCGAGGGAATGTGGGGGGCGGAGCCAAGGTAGTCTATGATGCTCGAATTCACTGGGACGACCATCGTCGTCATCCGAGGGAATCGAGGTCGAACGGCCAAAACTTGTTCATGGTCCCAGTTTCTCCTCCTCAGGAAAGCGAGAAGACTGAGTCTACTATTCAACAACAAGAACCAAGCTGTCTCGTTCTGATGGAGGACACGTCTGACCCCGAATCGGAAGAGTGGGGCAAGGAGTGGATGGTGCTTCCCGAGTTTTTTACGCGAGACGAGTTTATTTTGCTGATGGTTCAGAATTTGAGGGGCTGGGATGATGAACGTGGTGCATATGGGACGACTGATTGCTTGATAGTGCAAAAAACAGATGAGGGTCCTCACTCCAGTCTGACAGGGTCACTACAAGGTCCGTTGTATCGTCGAGCTGGGATTATCGGTCTTGAGAAGTTTGGAGGGGCAGTTGGTTGGGAGGAAATGACCCTGAACATAATTTAATGTAGGGGCTGCTGATCTCGCCCAAGAGGTAATCATGACAAGTTATCTTCACCATATAGCACGTCTTGGCCCCTGAGGTAAAGACTCGCCCGTTGGGGTGTTATGGGCTCTCAATGTAATATGACCAGCCCTTTTGACAACATGATCTCTTTCCTCGTTTGACAGATTTATGAGATTTAAGGCACCCTTGTCATGGCTAACCCCAATATCAAGCTGTCGCACAGCCTTGTAAGCATTGTGTCGTGCAAACTTCCAGTACCCACGCGAAGCCTACTCCCCTGACTTTGCTTTTCCTGCGCCAAGTAAAACCGTCTCTTGGATTTTAGTGTCAAAGTTAACTTGGAAAATGATTCCAGCCCCTGAGGGTGATGGATACACCCTGTCGGTGGTCAACAGAAGGAACACAATGCTCTCCCAGGTGGTCGTTGTGGACACTGACAAGATGGCCGGGGGGCCGGTTGCCATAATTGAGCTACTCTCCCGACTACGATCGGGCATTCACGAGACTTGGGTAATGGTCGACGATCTGCCGACAGATAAGGACCTATGTGACATGACTGGTGTCACAGATTAAATGAGACAAGAGTTTGGGAAGCCGTCTCTGAACAGAATGGTTGGCACCAACGGCACTAACAGCAATAAGCACTAGAATGGTGTAGCCTGGGCTTGGAACAGGTTTGAAAGGCTCGGAGTTGACGTGATGTTTTTTTTTTTTTTGCTGAAATTGAATCAACTCAATCGTGGTAACAAACCTATATATTCGTAGACCGCAAGTGCACCCGAACACAGATCGAGCTGACTCAAGTGGAAGGCACCGAGTTTCCATCGCCTTAGGTACCTCGGACCCAGTCAAAGAGCTGCCTGTGACTGGAGTCGCTAGACACCAGAAATAGTTTGAACAACTTCAATATGACCGAACGCATTCGATTTTCTTATCAAGGCAGCCTCCGTGGACGCCACGAGCAATCTGAGAATCTCATGTGGAGACACATGGTCTAGAATAGCGAGACATCTGTCTCATGTTCTGGTTCGTCATGACGCTGTAATACGTCCTGGAGGCCAGCCACCCACGTCGCACCTCAAGCCGGTCCCCAGGATAAGCACTATAAATTCTCTCTCGACATCAGGATTTGGTCGCTGGAAATGCGTAATGCGGAAGAAATGAACAAATTCTAAACACCGTCTTCTGACGCTTCATGTCATGGTCTGAGCGCAAAAAGCTCCCCAAAGTGACAGGTATTACTCTTGACGTACTACTATAACTCTCCTCGCCTCAAGCTCGCTGCGCCGCTCCGTCCTCTGCACAGCCGTGCCGGTCTTCCTATACTAGTACATGGTCGGGGACACGCCAAATTAACGGATACTGACACTCTGCGTGACCGCGGAGGTTGACACAACACGACGCCACACTCGATTTCTTTGGACTGTGGAACGCGCTCTTCATTTTCAGGCTACTTGAGACGACCAATCGGGAAGGTGGTGCCAAAAAGACAGACCGACAGGTCGTTGTGGACGAACTAGTGGGATGCGAAGCTTCCCAAGCTGCTTCCGTCACTCAGCCGCAACCAGGATAACCTTCCTTGGCCTGGGGCACAATCACGTGTCACAAGCTAGTGCTCAAAAGAACGTGCAAGCTTTTTGACTCCGTAGCCAATCCCTCTTCTTCACCTTGCAGGCGCGCCCTAACTCAACTACCAAGGAGAAGCCGGGAACGCTCCGGTGAGGATACCAGTTTGCCCGACTTGGCATTCCTGTGTATGAGACTAGTATAGGTATGATTTCGGGTGGGTACTATCCTTTGCTTTATCCTGCTAGGGGCCCTCTATTGAAGCCAACTAGGGATAAGCGCAGCGGGCATGGGCCCCAAGTACTTGGCAAGGGATGATAGCACACTAACATAAAAGTCTTAACGTACACTTCATCTCAGGGGTAAGGTCCCTTGGACCCTTCTCTGCTGCGCTTGATATTATTGCCGCGTTAGCGCTTATCCAGCTCTCTACCCTGAGCAATCACCTTCCAACAACTGAACCCTTAATATGTTGATCGTCCAACCCAAGCTCGAACAACATATTACACGTCAATGTCACTTAATACATTGCAGCAGACAGCGCATCTGGCAAGGCTCGCGTCGTTCAGCTCCGCTCAATGAGGCTAGTGGTGTAACCTATTTAAACATGCATATTCCACTTCTCGTGTGAATTCAGCTAGCTACTTAGCTTCGACGGGCGAGTAAGCCGACATCCGTGGTGCGAGCATAACTGGTCAAACTTGGGTCATTGGTGTCCAGGCCATGGCTGTGGCCCGTTCAGCATATTGCCATCTGGCACAAAAGCAGGCCCAAGCAAGGCTGTGGAAGACTGCTCCCCTGAGAGGTCAAGACATAACTCGGAACTCGGTGAAGTAGAACAACTACAAAGGGACCTTACTTACGTCGAGGATGCTTCACATGAATGCCTGGAGGCTTGCTTTCCCCGCGTTTCAGTCAGGCCACTCCCTTGGTGGTGGCGGCTGCTGCCATGAGGCGTTCGCGGCTTCTTCCGAGCAACGGCCACTGCTCCAGTTTGCTTAGCTCTGGCGTAGTGAGCGATTTTTGACAGTTTTGACCGGGTATAGAGTAGTTCTGTTTTGCACCTCGTCAGGCATAAATGGGTAACAACGAAGGATCTAGATTCGATCCATGCATACTGCATGATGCTATGCTACATCGAATGGGGCAGGAGAGATTGGGTAACGTTACCTACTAGGAGCACGTCTGTGTTTATATTTATTCGTGAAGCCTTTCCTGATATGTGAGTAGTTTGAAGCAAACTCGTGTGATATTTCTTTTCTCTTCTAGTTAGCGTGTTAGGCCTACTCCTCGTCAGCCTCAAAGACATCTCCGAGTACATGCATCATGGTTATTGGCTTGGCAAACTGAATTGGCAAAACGACTACACCAAATCATGAAAGGCGTGAATGCATGTGTCAGGATAACATCACATCGTGGCATCGATCTGAATTAGCATTGTTGGCCCCTGAGCATTGACCAGCCTGACGATTATAAAAGACGCAAAAGAACCATAGTCATCATGATAACCTCAGCAGTATCTCGACCAACAAAGTCAATCTTCTCCTGCACATTTTCTTCTCTCTCATACGTGATCCAAATTTCAGGATGCAGATCGTCAAGTTCATCATTGCTTGCATGCCTCTGGCCACCCTGGCCTCGCCTGTTGATCTCCTCGATCGTGAGGCTTCTCCTGACGGCTTGGCAGAGGTCGCGGGCTTCTCGGAGACACGTGACGATGCCAACCAACTTTTCCGTCGTGAGTGCCACCTAATATTCTTCGGACGAACAACTCTTTCTCTCTGAATCGTGTCCATGTGTTTGACATATTGATATCTGCCAGGAAACACTGATTGCAAAATCATCGGCTCCGAACCCGAGGTCAAATGCCGCGAGTCCCCCAACACGGGCTCCGATGTCAAGATTATTACCAAGTTCAAGGTGGGCTCGTCACACAGCTTCAAGTGTCGCCAAAAGGGCTCCTGTGTGACGATCGGTAAGACGACCAACTGGTGAGATCTACTCCTATTGTTATCGTCCAGTCTGGCGCATCTAGGGCTTCTGACACATGCTATCCAACAGCTATTGGGATAAAGCGGATCGAACATTGGCCAAAGACTGCTGGGTCAGCGGTATCTACACTGACAGCAAATGCACCCTTGGTAAGTCATACGAACCTACTGCCTGTCTCACTGTTTGTCCTCAATCATGTCTAACCTCGATATCTCGAGCGAAACAGCGAGTCTGGGTGCGTGCTAGATTCCCCATCATCCATTCGTGTAACAACCACTACACAACAGCAGCTGTGGCCAAAGCCAAGAGTGACTGCAGGAGCAAGAGGAGGAATTCAGATCTTCAATACATAGAAAATGAAACCACGCTCATTATCCGATTATTCTACCTTTGAGGCAACGAGAGATTTTTGACATTCATGGGGATTTGATATGATATGTATCCTGTTAATTCTGTTTGAGCATGTAGCTGAAATTATTCCTATTCTTTTGAATTGGAGCTGTCTTGAATGAGTAGCTCAGCACGTTGGAAGATTAGTAAGGGTTCCCCGACTTGAGTGTGAGGAGTGATTTTATAGGTTAATTTCAAAAGAGTGACCTTTTTACAGTGGGTCAAAGCCATCATCAGCAAAGAAATCCGATATTTGCAACTGCAAAAACTGAGGGTACATGCATACACCATTCATCCGAGAGCATTGCCCATACTTCAACCAAGTCAAATCCGTAGCACAGTTCTCAAGGAGCACAAAATTCACATGTCCAGGGAGATAGCAAGTGACATTCTCGTATTCAACCGCTCAAGGCCAACTTACACCCTTGAAGCTAATCTGGAACTTACAGTATTAATTAGATCCATAACCTAGGCGTGGGTACAACAGGCAGTGGGTATAGGTAGTGGGTGTTAGGTGAGGGTAGTAGGTCTGAGAGTTCTTCAGGTGATAGTGTGTAGGTGTCATTGGAGCGGGTGTATGGGAGTAGGTGTTGTGTGAGTAGGTGTTATGGGAGTAGGTATCATGGGAGTAGGTATTATGGGAGTAGGTTATGGGAGTAGGTGTTATGGGAGTAGGTTATGGGAGTAGGTGTGGTTTGGTGGGGTCGGGTAAGTTACTTTCTACCTTGGATCTGTTTGTACTGCAATGTACCGGTTTACCCTCCGTTTTTGCAGGTGCGAATCTCTGATTCATTCTGTTGAATTGTAGCCTGCTTGAGCAGCTCAGCACCTTGTCAGATTTGTGAGTGGTTCCCCTTCTTGAATGTGAGGCCCGATTTTGTAGGTTAATTTTGGATGAGTGACAAACACTGGGCCACAGCCATCCATGAGGAATTACAAGGCTAAGGAGTGACTGATAGCCCGGACCTTTCAGAAAGGTGAAACTGAAGAGCTGGTACCTGGCCCTTGCGTTGAATTCGTCCCTTGGTTGCCTGGGATGCAAGCTGACAGTTCCTGTGTGCAGGCACGGTCCCCATTCACTGGTTGCATCTACTGGGGCTCCGGCACACACACCCTCCAGGCTTAAAAACCCTCCCCACCAATTTCTAGCAAACCTCTTTCTTGCTCCCTGACATTCATAGCTTGTCTCTCCATCGAACGACTTCCTTTGCAGCACTGGAGCCCATTCGAATGAAGGCATCATCCGCTGCAGCCACCCTCGATTGTAGACAGCATCAACAGATCCAGAAGAGGCATCATGGACGACGATGCGGACCTCAAGGCGCGAGTCGACGAGATGCTACAACAGCAGAAACAATTGCTGGAGAAAGCTAGGTCCCGAGCAGGCCAGCAGCGTACCCAAGCCATGCGTAGCTCACGAGCGCAAGTCGAGCAACAGTTTCACACTGAGGTAGACTCATTCCCTGCCAAGAAAACGTTTGGAGTAACTGTTATTAACGATGTTTCTTGCTTGCAGGCTCTGAACGCCCAGATGCAGGCTTTGATGAACCAACACCACATGAGAATGACTTTCATTGGAGAAGCCTACCCGCCTTCTCTCGAGCCAATCTCCAGCCTCACTCCCATCGCCCTAGGCGATCTGAGGCTAGAGATACACCACAGAGGGCGGGTCCTCATTGCCAAGACCTTCTGCGAGCCCATACGCACCTTGTCCATGAAGTATGCTATCGAAGATATCCAGGGCAATGTAGATTGTCTCTGCATTTACAACCTTCCTTCCGCACCCCCGATGGACAGGGTTCTACCCAAGGGGGTCGTAATAGCTGTGAAGGAGCCATACCTCGAGATTACAGCCAACGATGGGGTTGCAGTTCGGGTGGATCATCCGTCCGACGTCATTTTGCTTGATTCCCACGACTCTTTAGTACCGACTCATTGGAGGAGCCCGCAGGTGGCGATGACTGGGTCTCAACTGAAGGAGGAGGGAAATGTCGCCTTCAGACAGGGGAACTGGCAGAAAGCCGCCGAGTGTTACACGGCAGCTCTCACCAAGGCCGACATCAACACGGACCTGCATTCATCCGTCTGTCGAAATCGTGCTCAGGTCCATCTCAACCTGGGTCAGTACGAGTCCGCCTTGGAAGATGCAATTGCATCCATTGTTGCCGGAGACAACCTTTCACACCAAGCCAAGGTACTGAATATGAAATCGTACTACCGAGCTGGGCGAGCTCAGTACCACCTAGGCGATTTTGACTTGGCGAAAGAGTATCTCGATCAAGCTCTGCGCCTCGATCCCACCGACGAGACGGTTATAGCCGAACTAGCACGAGCGAAGCAGCGAATCACTGAACAGCAGACCGGCGACTACAACTTTGCTGTCATGGCACAATCTGCTACCGTTTCCCATAGGAAACTGGACCATGCGACATTCAACAACAACACGAGAATCGCTTCTGCTGGCAAACACGGCCGTGGATTGTTCGCAACCAAGAATATCACGCATGGTAGTCTCGTCCTGGTTGAGAAGGCATTCTGTGTCGTCTTTGCGGATGAGATCGGCAAGGATCACTCTATGATTATCGACATCAACACGAATCGGGTTGGCTTTGGCACAGACGCTGAGAGACTGTACGAAGCTGTCGACAAGATGTCACGAAACCCGAAACAAGCCTCAAAATTCCTAGATTTGTGGAACGAAGGGGATTTCAAGGGAAAGAAAGTCAGTCGTGTCGATGGCAACGTGGTTTTTGACACCTTCCGGGTTCAAGCTATCTCCGTTGTGATTGGGATTGGCTGTCCGGACATTCGGTCCATCATTGATGACGACGAGGCCAAGCCGGGCGGGGAGTCGACTGGCATCTGGCTTCACGCCTCCTACATGAATCACTCCTGCATTCCCAACACCGCCAGCGCGTTCATCGGGGACATGATGATCGTACGTGCTACTCGCGACATCAAAGCCGGTGAGGAGATTCTCCACATGTACGAGCCACCCACGACGTCGTTTTCAAAGAGGAAGGAAAAGTTCAACTCGTGGGGCTTCCAGTGCGACTGCCCTCTCTGCCAAATTGAGAAACAGCTACCAGCTTCCATATCCACAGGCAGAGAGCTGATCGAGCAGGAAGCCAAGAACTTGATTGCTGCCAATCCACGGACGCAGGAGAACTTGCGGCGGCCAGTAGGCGCGGCCAAACTCGCCGAGGCGAAGGATATTCTGAGACGTCTAGAGGAAACATACGACAAGTCCAATTACGAGGCAATGCCTCGCCTGGGATGTTTTGAAATTGACCTATGGCTGGTCGAGGCCGGTCTCTCTGCCCTTTACGCGCGTCAGTCGTCCTCGCTGGATATTCCTGCAAGAACTCGGCTCTTAGAGGACTGTGGATACATCGTCAAGGTCAATGGCTCAAAGGTCTCAATCGACAGGAAGAATGGAGTCGTGTGCCCGCAGGTGGTGCACGCCGCCATGTACAGTCACGAGGCATGGCGCATGGCTGGCAAGCCGGACGTTGCAAAGTCGTTCCTCGAGCTTGCCAAGGAGGTGTACCTCGCTTTTTGCGGGGCCATGGACGGATTCAAGGAGAGGTTTGGTGATTTCTAGACTGAGGATTTGACAGCCTGCCAAGAATGGAGGGTACACCGGTACATTAGAAGCCCAAACAAACCAAGGTAGAAACTCACCTCACTACGCCTAATACCCACAGTCTTACCCACTCCCATATTAGTAGTACCCATACCCTCCTACTCTCCCTATTCTACTCTCTGTATCCTACTCTCCGTATCCTACTCTTCTTATAGTACTCTCTCACCCTCCCACACCTAATCCCATGACACCCACTACCCAGTTGGGTATACCTACTTATCCACACTCACTACGGTGTGTAGTGATACACTGGCGCACCATCCGTTTTTGCCGGTGCGAATATCCCTTTTCCCATAAAAAGGTGAGCTGCTCCCGCGGTTGGCCAGGCACTGATTCCACCCCTCACGCACCTTGGCAGCTCGAGCTTGCCAACCCCTGTTGGCGGAAATGGATTTCCGCTTCAACCCCACCCAGTGGAAAAGCAGACTGCAGATCATCTGGGCCGCTCGTGTACGCCAGCTTTGGGCCCTATGCTGCATTTATGCGAATTTAGGAAATAGTGAATACGCCACTCTCCTCTCCATCCAGCATCCCGGGAATTGCACCGTCCAGCGGCTGTGCTGTCGAGTCCACCCCAGATAACATATCCGGGTCTATCTCCGCCCAGTTGAGGAAATGCCAAGCATCGTACATGTCACCACCTTCTCTCGGAAAGTTGCCAAACGGCGTATTGTGATCCGTAGTCGTCCTGAAGGTCTCAAAAGTAGTGGGCGTAGTGAATCGAGGTGGATTGGATGGGTCGAACGCCGACAACGAACCGCGTCTCTTGGCCATTCTCGAGCTGGCGCTGTCTTCATGGTCGCCTGGCGCTTGACCAGCCATTCTAGTTCTTTTCTGGCTGTTGGCCACAGTCCGGTTCGCAGCGAGCTTCTGCCACTCTCTTTTGACGAGTATGACGACGTCCAGGGCCCGGGTGGCATTCCCATAGCACTCGCCGATCACACCGAGCGACTGGCAGCAGAATTGCAAATCGTCAAGGGCCTCCTGCGACTCCTGCGGGCTGCAGGTGCACGCGTTGTAGACGTGTACTAGTGACGCTGTGAAAATTAGGTGCACAATCTGCACGTTTGTGTACTTGAGTGAGTACTGCTTGCGGTAGCATCGCAGGACATCTGCCATGTTGTGGGCTGCTGAGATGCACTCGGTGCGCACTGAAGCCACGGCCAGGCGGTCATCATGGGATGGCATTGCCTGAGTAAGGCGTAGGAGGTCGCGAGAAAAGTAGGGCCGCAATAGGAATATCAACACGGCGTAGAACTGCATGCTGATTGGAAGCGTCAGTGCGTAGAACTGACTGTTGATGGAGTGACAAGATACACCTACTGTAATTGCATCACGTGGGGAAGATACAGGGTCTCTGTGTTCAGTGGATCTATCCGCAGCTGGGGATGTAGACCATGCTTCCAGGACGAGAATTCCTGCCGCATTTCTCGTAGGAAAGAGACTAGATCGTCGACTCCAAGTTTACGTCCGGCATATCTGAGCGCAGATTAGTTTAAAAGTGCCTCACTTCTACGGCGAGGTCAACTAACAATGTCCTGTTAATCCGTCTCATAAATTCACACAAAGTGATGTTGGCGTCTGTGCAGGACTCCATCGGATCCAGTAGGCCTCCATTGGGTGGCTGCGTGGGGAAATGGATGGGTGGGTATGGCTTCCAGATCTGGCGTCTGATATCGTCGAGCTCTTTCAGGGGGCGTGATACGGAAATGTCTCGTATGCTTATGCCCCACGGTCTTCCCACGTACATGCTCCACATACTGTTAGGAATTAGTATCAATGAACACAATACGGAACATGAGGAAGACTTCATACTTGTCGTGGATAAATACACCCCAAAATGTGGTCCTTCGAACGTCGAAATCCCTTTGACTCAGCATTCCGTTGCGGTACTCTTCTATCACATCGAGGTGTAAGCCGAGATCGGCACTGAGCCGCACAGCCATGCCTGTTACACTCATCAGTTTCCAGGTCAATTTGTGTAGAATATTTCGAAACCTACCGCTATACAGCCAGCCTCGAGCGTCCCGAGTGAAAGCTGCTTCGGTAGCACTCATGATAACCAGCGCCTGGACAGTTGCCACACTGGGACTGTCCATCTCGACATCAAGCAGAGCCTTGGCCCTGGCTGAGAAGAACTCGGGACCAGGTATATCGCCAGTGCCTCGTGCGCTGGTAGCAAGGCTCGCCCCAATCGCACAACTGGACCTGTTAGCTCAAGACATTCACGAGGACTGGGAGAAGCTACTTGCATGGCGTTGTTCAGAGTCTCAGAGTAGTATGGAGTGTTCGTATGACCAGATTTCCACTTCTGCTTTTCCAAGAAAAATACCTCCTCGTCGACCACATGTATCGCTGGATCCTCCCACGCGAAGTATAACTCTGCTAGGTGGCGCTCGACATCCGGTGCGACAAGGTGATCCAATCCGGCGCGCGCCAGGATTTGTGTACCTTCCGTGGCGACATGCCTGATAGTGGATCGCGACAAAGAGTGGAGGCCAGCATGATAGAGGTGTAAATTTGAGGTCGGGCCGTAGTAGCGTAATTGGCCGTCTTCTGCTATTTGGAGTGAGCCCATTCGTGCTGCGAGCGAGTTGGTGATGTTGTCTGGATCGGCCGGCTCTGCGTGGTTGATTCCTGAGTAATTAGTCAATCTTGGACTGGGTGACGAGTCCGCATGGAGAGGTATGTCATCCTCCACTTTTCTGTATGCTTCGAAGTCACCCGAATTTGGCTGAGCCTCCTCAGGTCGTGCGAGCACCTCGATGTTCTGAAATCGGCCGTGATCGTTAACTGGGAGGGCATCTGAGATGGTAGATGAAAGAATCCTCTCTCCCAGTAAAGTTGGTGAGACTCGCTCTGATTCATCACATTGGATTATGCTGTCTGAGGAGACGGTTTGGCCAAGCCTCGTGTTGGGAGAAGCATCACTGCTGCGACTCGATGACATGCTCTGTGCTGAATGTCTTCGCCCTGACTCAAAATCATGATTCCCGTGTTCGATAGGCGTCTGTGGTGGTAGCTCGATATTGTGTGCTTGTAAAGTGTTCTCGAGCTGTGAAAGCCGGGCGCGCAGGGCATGCGTTCTTTTCGCTGGTATTCTTTTCTTTCAATCAGCCGAGTTGCTTGCACAGGCTCCGTAGTTTTGCTGGATTATTTCTCATACCTCCGCTTGTCGTCAGCTGCGTTGTACACACATTCCCGCTTGCCCAGTTGACAATGCGAACAAGGCGTCTCTCCATTACACTGTAATGTTCCGGGGTCAACAATCAAACCGGCAGGTCAATGTGTGGGGATGACCGGACATGCCTCCGGGGACGAACCTTGATTTTCCTGTGACACAGGTTTATGTTAGTGGAGGATAGGATCGAGATAGATATTGGACCGACCTTCGACGGCAGTGGGTACAAGCGGTCGTTACATGCTTCTTTGCATCCATGGCTACTGATGTACTGTTCGCGGTCGACGCGATTTCGGACTCACAGACGTGTTCACGGTTGGTACGGACGGTGTTACTGATCCACATGCAACCTGGAGGTGGTGACGGAAATACAGGGCAGGGGATAAGTGTAATTCCACTCAATTGCGGGGAAAAGATGTCTGAGCGTCTAGCCGCGTGAACGCGGAGACTGGAGGATCTGCAAGTGCGGATCCACTGACCCAGAATCTGGGGTACATAGAGTCTGGGTCCCCCTTGCAACAGATCGACCTATCACAATTAATGACGACTTCCGGGTCCCGCAGCAATTGCTTGCCCGTGAACGAGTCTGTCCAAAGCCTAGGTGACCTCGGTAATGGTAGACTACTAAGCAGATGGTCAAACATTGATTTTAATTCTATTTTAAATTTCACAGGTGGGACAGCCGTGAATGGATTGTCTCGTCTCTGGATTGCTCCCTTCCAGCAGAGAGGACTATCTCGTCATGGACAGTACAATTCCCCTGAAAACCACTTCGATCAATATGCTATATAATTAGGTTCAGAGGAATAACAACGATAAATAAAAAGATCTAAGTGATTCGAAAAGCCATATTCCGAAGCATCCTCCATTCCACTTATCGGATTTCTCCTCCACTCCGTGCTTGCCGTCACGCCTTGTGAACCTGAGAATCACGGTCTAGAGTGTGTTCCAGATGCGATACGTCACTTGTTTGGTTGCTACCTTCGATGACTTTTTCATCGACTCCGTCATCATGATATGAACCAGCTTTGGCGAACAATTCATCAATCTCTTCCAGGGTTTTGCCTTTTGTCTGGACTCCAAGTCAACGTCTGCAAGATATGCCGGGCGGAATTCGAAGGACCTACCTCAGGGCAGCAAAAATAAACAAACAAGACTGCGATGATGCAGAATACGATTTGCCAGATCCAGATTTTCCACCCAGCCACTTCAGCTCCGATCCCACCTGCGAATACGGTGATGAACGAGAAGAGCCATTCTCCGAGGGATCCCGCAGCTCCGGCAACATGGCGATACCGAAGAGGCGCAATCTTGTATACACGTCAGCTTATTGGCAATGTGTTGATCTCTTGCAGGGTGTTGCTTTACCTCAGGACCATATAGCCATGGGCATCCAACCCAACCGTAGCCGAATGCTAGATTGTAGATGATGATGAATGCAATGGCTGTCCACTGTGAGGCCAGCGTTGGATTTGGCAAAGCAATCATTACCGTGAATATCAGCATTGAGATTCCAAGTACCACAGCTGACCAGAGCATAATTGCTCGTCTACCAAACTTTTCGATGGTTCCTGGTGTGACTGGAAGTCGTTTTAGCGGAAGCCCCTACTTATGAGTCAGTTTGACTTACAGTAAGTGCCGATGGCAAAAAAGGTGTTCATAACCGCAGCCAGTAGCTGGGACATGAACGAGGTCAAACCGATATTAGCAAATATGCGAGTGCTGAAGTAGACCAGCATATTGATACCTGTGTCTTTGTCAGAATTGGCCGCATCTGACGGGACGACGTATCGAAAAGCTAAATACCCATCATCTGCTGAATCGACAAGATCAAAAATGATATCCGAATCCGCCGTCCCACTCTCAGTTCTGTGTTGTCCCACACCAAGCTCAATAGGCTGAGCTTGTTCTCATCTTCAGCTTCCATCTGAATACTTCGAAGAATATCTCGTTTTTGTTCCTGTACATGTGGGTCTTCGAGAGCCCGGTCATTCAACAGCGCTAGAACGATGTCACCTTCTTGGATCCTGTCGCGGGCGTAGTACCATCGAGGTGTATCGGGAAGGAAGAGGAGGCAACAGCCCGAGATGATGGCGAAGAAGGACTGGAATGCGATAGGAAACCTCCAGGACGCTTGGCTGTCCGATCTGGTCGTGCCGAAGTCAATCTGAAGAAAGGTCAGTAATTTTTGGCCGGCCAGACATTATTGAAAAGCCATACCCAGTAAGCTACAGCTATTCCGGTTATCAACCACGCACACTGCTTAGCCACTTCTGGCCCGCGCTGGGACGCCTCGGTCCCCATCTCAGCCTACCTTTGGTCAGTAAATGGGAATGATGAGTGAATGCAGATGGAGCACCAACCATGTAAGTAGGCACCGTGCTTGAGATGAACTAGATTCTGTCAGTGTCAGTCATGTTTAGCGGGCATGTACACTGCTCACGCCGATCCCAAATCCCTAACATTGTTAGCAGACATATTGACCTCCCGGAGGAGAGGGGGGGGCGCCAGGACAACATACACAAATGACTCTGCCAACAATGATGTGGGGCATGGAGAACGCAGTGGCCTGAATCACAGAGCCAACTACAACAAGACCATCGCCCATCAGTATGCACCCGCGTCGACCAAGCGGCATGCCGACGAAGAAGACCAATGCCGACACTACTGTGGCTGCCAAAACATAAGACGAAGCCACCATAGGAATATCGTACGTTCGCTGAGGATTCTATCACTTCGTTAGCCGACCTTTCCATAGTACCTTGTAGCAACTGACTCACTCCGATGGCATCCAGGAAAGGCTTCGTATTCTGAACTCCACCCAGAACTCCAGCATCATAACCGTAGAGAGCAAATGCCTATACATAGTCAGCTTGTGCTCTCCACCGGCCGTTGCCCTCTTACCAAAGCACAGCTAGTCGACATGAGCCGATAGTTGAGTCGGCTGCTTAGGCGTCCTTGCGCATATTTGAAATACATCGCGTCGCAGATAATTGAAAAGATTTCTTCAACGGTGACATGCGATTCGCAATTTCCCGGCACTGACGATGAAGGCTGCAGGATAACAACGGTTCTAAATGTAGAAGGTTGAAGCCAATTTCTCGATCCACGCCCGCAAATACTTATCCACTAAAACCCGGGGTAGATCCGGGGTAGGCCCAGGATTGAGCTAGCATGTCTCACAAAACCAGCTACACATGGCAGACAAACTCTAACACCTAGAAGGCCTTGCTCCGCGGTGGGCTCAATGGCATCACCTAATTGAACTTGGGAATCCTCCAGAGGGCGGAAGACGGAAATGTTGTGTTCCATACTTCAACGACGTCATATTGCGCCGCGTGTAAACATATATCCTACGTGTTGGGGGGCCTAGCGTTGCCGCGCGCGGGATTCGATTTCCGTATTTCCTATAACCCTGTACAGGGTCTCGCTTCATACTCCACAGCAGTAAGGGAGGCGGTGGTGCAAGTGTAAGACGGATATCTCTCAGTCGTGTCTTGATCGAAGGTTAATTCAATCATTGCAAGCCACACCACTGCCCGAGTCAGCCTATGACAACTGGCAGCGCTCTGTTCTCATACTGATTGATGAAAATCACCATCGACATATTATCACCCCGGATCTTCCAAGCAAAAAAGACGTTGCCAAATTCTATCAGCTACCAGCTCTACATATCTAATCTTATTGAGCCGCTTTGATTACCATCACCTTTCACAATGACTGCCAAGAACACTATCATCATTGGTGCCGGTGTGTCGGGCATCGCGATGGCCCACACCCTGAAATGTAGGCTAGGCTATAAAGATTTCGAGGTAGGTACCCACTCTACCATACATGAAAGCCATAGTTTAATTTGCATAGGTCTTTGAAAAACGCGATTCAATCGGAGGCACATGGAAAGCCAACACGTATCCTGGGTGGTAAGGCAGAATAACATCACACATTGAGCAAGACGCTGACTGACATCCTTGAAGCGGTTCTGATGTGCCTATTCATCTGTACTCATTCTCGTTCAACTTGAACCCGGATTGGAGTGAAGAGTTGTGCGACCAGTCAGAAATACTGCAGTGTGAGCACCGTTTCCCAATTTCTAGGGGCACGGCGTAACCAGTGCTAATAGAAGCGCCAGATATCGAGAGCACCGTCGACAAGTTCTCATTGAGATCACATTTCAAACTGAATTTCGCGTGCACTGGCGCAAGATGGCTATCCCAGGAGCAAATTTGGGAAGTCAACTTCATTAACACGGCGACTAAGGAGAGATTGACGAGAACATGCGCCATCCTCTTGACTGCCGTAGGGGGCTTTGCCACTCCGAGGGAGGCCAATTTTCCCGGTTTGGAGTCCTTCGGAGGCCAGGTTTTCCACACAGCAGAATGGGACCACACGTGCGACTACAGAGGCAAGCGCATCGCCGTCATAGGAAATGGTTGCAGTGCTGCTCAGGTTGTGCCATCGATCGCCAAGCATGTGTCAAAGCTTACTCAGTGAGTGTCCATTTGCGATCGAGTCGTGACTGGCCCCCGACTGACAATGACATGTAGGTTCGCACGAGGCCGACAATGGTATCATCCGCGGCCAAATCACCGCTTCAGTCCATTTGAGCGTTTCTGCTTCCGATATGTCCCTCTCTGGCAGCGATATTACCGCCTCAAAACCTTCCTGGACACCGACAGCCTGGCATCATCTTACGGGTCGTCACCCGAGGAGGTCAAAGAGCGTAAGAACATCGAGCAGAACGCCAAAGAATATATCTGCTCCCAAGCGCCGAAGAAGTACCACGAAGTTTTGGTCCCAGAGTTTGCACTCGGTTGCAAGAGGCGCATCTTCGACCCGAATTACCTGTCGTCTCTCCATCAGGATCATGTAGACCTGATAGCCGAGGGAATCCGTAAGGTCACCAAGACTGGCGTCATCAGTGAAAGCGGGTACGAGGAGGACTTCGATATCATCATCTTGGCGACCGGCTTCCAGGTGTCGAACTTTTTGACTCCTATGGAGATTGTAGGCAAGACCGGGACCGCGATCAAAGACCAGTGGGCATCCAAGATGGGAGCACAAGCCTACATGGGAACATTCGTCCACAACTTCCCCAACTTCGGCATGCTCTTTGGACCGAACACTTTCCCTGCGTTCAACTCGGTTATCTACTCTGTCGAAGTCCAGGTTGAATATCTCGCCAAGACCCTCTTCAAGACCGTCATTGATGGCTACGCGGACGTTCTGGAGGTCAGAGAGGAAGCAGAGACGGAGTTCGTGACGGAGCTCGACAAGACACTAGCTAAGACGGTTTTCAATTCCGGTTGTACTAATTGGTACATGAACGCTGCGGGTCGTAACTCTGCTTCTTGGCCGGGTATGGCATCCTCGTTCTGGCGAGCGACTTTCTTTCCTCGCTGGGGGGATTTTGACTTACAGGGTGGAAGCCCGGTTTGGGCATTCCGTAGAATCCTTCGAAACGTGAGGAACACCACACTTTGGACGTGGATTGCGGCGCTGTTTGTGCTGGTATCAGTCTATGATATTTACACGAGTGGAACGATGTTCGGGGGACTTAGAAATTCGTGGTAAAAATATTGTCTTCTGGTTTCCATATACGTTTCATCAATTCATACAAATTTGAATCGATTGCAGCAGTTACCATCCTCATAGTTCCAGAACTTTGCTAAGGTAGGACTTCTATGTATCAAACTGAGTTTTTGTTCTGGGTACCAGTGCCTTCGTACGCTTCCGGATGGGCAACAGTCTTACCCACGATCCGGATGGATTGCGATCGCGACTTGCCACTAATCGCGATGTGGGTCTGATTATTTGAGACGGCATTGTATTTCCGAAATGTTCAAGGAATTTATAAGCGAATACATGGGCATTAAAGTCCATACCATGCCAGCCGTGCTCCGATGTGTTGCCGATGCAATCCGCGGCCCTGTGCTGTGCACATCAATTCAAGGCTTTTAAACTCATGAAAGTCAGCAATCAGTTTTCTTTATAACCAGAATTTTTCTTTCTGTACCCTGTTCGTCTCATTTAGTTATCACATCATGAGTCCATCACAGTCTACTCCCCCTGCGTCAGCTTTGGGAGTTCCGGGATATGCGCTCGTGACGGGCGGCGCCTCGGGCATCGGGCTCGCCATTGTCCGGCTACTTGCTCGCGAAGCTTGTGCGGGCATTGCCGTAGCGGACATCAATGCTGATGCACTCGCGGCAGTGCAGGGCGAGCTGGTCTCTATCGCCACGAACAAAGATTTCAAGTGTATCACTTTCAGTGTCGATGTCAGAGATGAGTCCTCAGTCACAGACATGGTAAAGAAAGTCACTGAAAACTTTGGGAGAATTGACTACGCGGTGAACTGCGCCGGCATTGGGCTGAAGAAACCTCTGGCTGAGACAGATCTGAAGGATTGGGACCGCATGATGGGGATAAATATGACGGGTGTCTTCCTCTGTATGAAGGCGGAGATCAACCAAATGATAATCCAAGAGCCCACGGTTGCATACGGGTGAGTCTCCCAGTTGTCAGTGTTGCATGGCGCAAATACCTGCTAACATCAATTCCAGAGCATACGCTCCGATGCAGCGTGGGGCCATCGTGAACATAGCTTCGCTCTCAGCAATTGCTGGCCTACGCCACTCGGGTGCTTACACGGCCGCGAAACATGGAGTTGCAGGAATCACAAGGACTGCAGCCCTCGATTACCCGGAGATCAAGTGCAACGCAATTGCTCCTGGATATATCAAAACGCCGCTCACTGATGCGCCGGGCGCGATGCGGGACAATGCCCTGATCAAAGTCAATGAGTGGACGCCGATGAAGCGTTTTGGATTACCAGAAGAGATTGCTGAGGGCGTTGTCTGGCTATTGGGTTCTCGGAGTAATTTTGTACACGGGTCTTGTTTAGTCATGGATGGTGGTTATTTGACTCAGTGAGGACATAATTCTTCAAGGCGAAGCTCATAGCCTTTTGGCAGTCATATAAATAGCATCGAAGTAAAAAGCTTGGGACATTTCCAAGATATCTCCACAAGAAAACGTGTTTGAGTCCATTCCAAGAGTCAGGTGTAGTCCCTCTCATGAATCTACTGACCAAAGAATGAGGCAGGTAGGGTATGTAACAAGAACGACACTTACCACATTATTAAACAGTGGTAGAATTGGACTGCCGACTTGAAGTACATGCGAGGTTACTATAGAAAAGTCACGGTGAGTAATGCACTGGAGAATGACCTACTGTGGAACAACCTCAGGCTATGTGTGACCTTGGCGCTGGACTCTACCCCGCCAGCCATTGCCAGTGCTAGGCGCCCCGGAATTGTAAACCCGCAATTCCAACACCACCAGCAAATGCTTCGTTAATCAGCACTTTGGCGCCCCTCATAGAACGCCATATCAGCGCTGAAAAATGGCTGCCACACAGAGGCTTCACTGGCTTTAGGTCTCATGAAGAATTTTGGCACGAGCTGAGATCTCGTCAACAGCGCAAACATGTCATCACCCAAAGTAGCCATCATCACCGGCGGAGCATCGGGTTTCGGGCTAGCCGTGACGGACGCATTGACGTCCAAAGGATGGACGGCTCACATTTTCGACCTGAACCACGCTGCAGGCAGCGCGGTCGCTTCGCGGCTGCCGAACACAGTTTTCCACCAGGTCGACGTGACATCGTGGCCATCACTGTCCTCGGCATTTGAAGCTGCTTTTCAACAGGAGGAAGGGAGGCTCGACTTTGTGTTCGCCAACGCAGGCATTCTCGAGAAGGGCGACTTCTACGAAAGGCATGACATTACCCTTGGCCCACCTCCTGAGCCCAAGGACATGTCTATTGAGATAAATCTAAAGGGTGTCATCGCGACGAGCTATCTTGCACAGCATTACTTCCGGGCGAACCCTGATGGTGGAAAGGGTGCCGTGCTAGTGATGACATCTAGCATTGTTGGACTTGTGAGTCGCCCTTTCATAGTCTTTGCGAAAAAGAAACCCGCAACTGACCCTTGGAGACAGTATAAACAGGAGTTCACGCCTTGGTATGCGGCGGCCAAGTCGGGGGTGCTAAACTTTATGCGGTCTATTGCGCCCGTCTTTATGAAAAAAGACGGCATCAGGGCTTGCGCTATCCTGCCGAGCATCGTCAAGACGCCGTTAATGGGGCCAGGGATGTGGGACACTTACCCACAACACTTGTTTACGCCTATCGAGACAGTTGTATCCGCCGTAGAGATGCTGATTGCTGGCGGAACGATGCGTGACTCGAATGGCAAAGAGTTTGGTGCCGAACGGGCTCATGGGCTGGCTGTTGAGATATTTATGGACCAGCTCTTCTTCCGTGAGGAGCCGGGACCTTGTAATGACGACATGAAGGAGGTCCTCTACTCTCTGAGTTACGACAAGAAGATGGAAGCGATGAAGACAAGGGCACAAGAAGGCTAGGGCAGTTTTTAAGCGTCCTGCAAACCTTGCATGATTCTTGAGACCAGAATGCACATGTTCACTGGGTAACTTGTACGGGCAAGACCATGGGAGCCCTTATGGAGTAAAGGCTAATGATACCATGATATTTGTCACTGTGGTCCTAGGAATTTCGAATCAGCGCGGACCATCAAACAGATACTGGGGTCGATATCGGCTGCTCTTGGAAGACCCTGGCTGAAAACTTAAGACGACATGGGTGCGACAGATGGCCCAGACCACGTGTGAGGCGCCCAGGGTTGTAGTGGGAGTGGAGGTCCGAGTACTGGCCGTCATGGACTGTGCTAACGACATTCCTATCTGAAACATTGGAACCAAGTACGGCTTTCCTTTCACAACCAGTACATACACAAACTGTCAGGTCGCCTGGGATATTCGTGTCCATTGTACGGTCCTCTGATAGGCAGACTGTGATAACGTCGATGTGAACGTGTTTGCCTTGTGCCTCGGGACCCAGGAATCTCGTTCGCCCGGCGATGGCCACCCAGTCACCAAGGTACTAGCCGACAGAAGACAGCAGCTAACCGCTTCTGTCTATCCACCCGTCGACGCCCACTAGGCCCCTGCTTGGTCGTCTAGACGCCTCTAGCGTCCACGCCAAGATGCCAGTCAAGTCAAGCCTTGACAAGCTTCACCACAAGCCGTCTGGGCAGGCGAGACCGCCCACATGGACCCGACGACATGGTCGAGGTGGGATGCAGACCACACTTTCTGGGCTCCGATACCACATGCGATAAACCATAGTACGGCTGTCGGCAACCTAACACATTAGCAGCCGGCTAGCCCGGGTCCAGACGCAGAGGATGGTCTTCTATTTGCATTCTAGTCAGCCTCTGTCATGAGACAAGGATGGTGCCCGTATCATCTAGTGAATCCTTCCGTTCGTACGCAGCTATTCTGCCCACTCGTTGGTCGAATCTTAGCCCCTACTAGAGCAGCCACACTCCGGGACATGGGCCATCTGAGTGCGACATTCCGTCTACTCGTCCTCTCTAATTAAATGCCGGCGAGAGCCCCTCGCTTACGCCGCGGCTTATCTTTTCAGCCACGCCTCCCTCTAAATTTACTGGCAGGCGAAATTTTGACTTGCGTCTTTCAACCTCCCACAACTTCAGCGATCAAACCAAGTCTTTTTTTTTTCTCGTGATACACCACCACGGGAAAATCGTGCTTTATCAACAATCACGGCGAGTGCCTCTCGAGACAACTGAGCAATAGATAACCGCATCCCGCCGGCAGAGGCTCACTCTCGCATAACACGCGACAGTCCTCACAATGGCCGACTCCAAAGATAAGATATCCGCCGAGGCAACAGCCGCCCAGCCCAACCATGTGCAAGGCAAAGCAGATGCCAGCGATGCCGACATAGCTCTTGCAGCTATGGGATATAAGCCTGTAAGTGGCACTAACGGCATCACGCGCCCTTCGCAGGCCAATGCATTTAGTTACGATTCATCCGGACTGACGACGCGTCGCCTGCCGACAACAACAGGTCTTCAAGCGCGAGTTCGGACTGTGGTCCGCCTTCAGCTTCGCCCTGTCCATCTCGGGGCTCTATGGCACGGTCATGACCACATATTCCTACCCGCTCTACGCCGGCGGCGCCGCCTCGGCGGTGTGGTGCTGGCTGATAGCCGGAATTGGAGCGATGTGCCTGGCGCTCTCTATCTCCGAGGTTGCCTCGGCTTACCCGACTTCTGGTGCGCTACCGTTGCGATGCCTTCGATCTTTGTGATTTTCGTTGAATGTGGCTGACTTATGATGAACGTTCTACGCAGGTGCCATGTATTTCACCATCAAGTACCTCGCGCCTGAGAAATATGTTCCGGTAATTGCCTGGATCGACGGTATGTGACTTGCATATTGCTTCGTTCAGCTCCGATGTCCGGCCTGTTCCTTTGCTTGCTCCAGGCCCATTCCGCTCCGAGCCGTCCGACCGTCCCGGCCGATGGTCACACCCGGCCGTAAATGCCCATAATTCGGAATGCTAACCGTGAATACATGATCAGGCTGGCTGAACCTCATCGGCCAGATTTGTGGTAGCGCATCATCAAGCTACGGCGCTTCTCAAATGCTGCTAGCCGCTGTATCCATCGGCTCAGATTTCACATACTCGCCGACTCAAGTAAGATCCTTTTCAACCCTGCCAGTCCAACTTCACAGATTACGATTACTGACAAGCCGCTAGGGACATATCATCGGCGTAATGGCAGCCTTGTCCATCATGCACGCACTTGTCAACTGCCTCAACACTGCGTGGTTGTCGAAGATCGCCAGCACATATGCTGTGATCCATATTGCGGTGCTCTTCTCATGCTGTGTCGCCCTTCTTGTTCTGCAGAAAGAAAAGAACACCGCCAGCTACGTTTTCACCGAGGTTAACTCTGACTCTGGATGGAGTCCACCGGGATTCAGCTTCCTCTTTGGATTCCTCTCGGTAGCATGGGGTAAGTTTTAGCACACATCATTGAGTACGTGGTACCCGAGGAAGGCTCAATGCTAACACACTATTTGCGAATACAGTTATGACGGATTACGATGCCGCGGCGCAGTACGTGCCTCCTTACTAATGCCCGCGTCCAAATAAATAGCGTATACTAACATAAGTGGATAGCATCGCCGAGGAAACGAGAAACCCAGCAATAACCGTCCCAACTGCCATATCTTCGGCCCTTGGCTTCACTTACGTCGCTGGATGGCTCTTCACCATCGTCCTGGCCTTCTGCATGGGCCCCCTGGACCTGACCTCAGACGACCCGTCACAGAACATCCTGGCCTCAGCCATCGGGCAGCCCGTGGTGCAGATCTACTACAACGTGATGGGAAAAAGCGCAGCCATCTTCTTCGCCGTGTCCGCCTTCATCATCATGAACTTTGTGTGCATCACAGCCCTGCAGGCCGGCAGCCGCACCATCTGGGCCTTCTCCCGCGACGAGATGCTGCCCGGCTCGAAAGTGTGGTACAAGATCTGGAAGCGCACCGACACCCCCGTGCGGGCCGTGTGGCTGTACACGTTCATCTGCATCGTGATCAACCTCATCGGGCTGGGCAGCTACATCACCATCTCTGCCATCTTCAACCTGTGCGCGATTGCCCTGGACTGGTCGTACTGTATCCCCATCCTCTGCAAGCTCTTCTTCAACAAGTTCGAGCGCGGGCCCTGGCACCTCGGCCCCGCAAGCTTCTTCGTCAACGTCTGGGCCTGCTCCTGGACCGCATTCGTTTCTGTCATCTTTCTCTTCCCGACGGTCAGGCCAGTTGCTGCGGATAATGTGAGTCCCCGTCTTGTGATATCCCGTCAACCTCTCCATTTACGTGATACTGATTGATCGTAGATGAACTACGCCGTGGTCATCTTGGCTTTTGTGCTCCTGTTCTCCTTGGTCTACTGGTACATCGCAGGTAAGAAGTACTACGTCGGCCCGCGGACGGAAGCCCATGTTGTCGATGGTATGATCATCAAGGATCCCAGCGAGTCGGAGCTTCGTGACAGGGAAAAGCACGTGAATACCACGGAGGGAATCGTTGTTGGGTGACAGGTTTACAGTCGAATGAAGAAGAGAAAACGGGACGGTCAGGGTTGGTGAGGTGAAGCATCACGACTTGCCATACCTACTACAAAGTTTGCTGAGCTAGCTTTATACCTGGTATAATGATCGAAGGCAACGCTTTTATGCGGTTTCAAAACAACCGAGATTCGAACGGTTGCTTCACTTGCGCAACTCAGTAGTCACACTGCAACCTGCAACCATGAAAACCGTATTTTGTAGGGCAACCGCCAAAGTCTGCTCATGGCAGTTTCTCTACCAGAGTAATAAACCCAAGTCGAACCCTGGTATTGTTCATAAGAGCAGTGTGTAACGTTAAGATTTGATTTGCCCGTGGCGAGCAGCAAACGCAGAGACGCACTTGCGGCCCAGGGCGATGGAGCAGGTAGACAAGGCTAAATTGTTTTGTCTAGCCTTGCACATTGTCATGTCTTGCAACCCCATAAGCTCGTGGACTCATATGTAAGTACATACTAGTAGCAAGCGACGATAAATCAACCATGCCACAAGGCCGCAATAGCCAACCTTATATAAAATAGGGAAAGCACGCCTTTAGCAGCAGCAAGCTTACCACACCCCATCCTAAAGTATATAAAACAGTCTGAGCCTTAGATGATTTTTATTCTTTAAGTCCGGCGGGGGGGGGGGGGTCCCTTGACATTTCACCATATGCTCCCGATTGCCACCACTCCAATGCTACCACGGTGTTGGGGTACAGAAAAGAGCGGGCCGAAGCGGGGCGGTCGCCGCGTCACGCCGGCCTGTCGACCTGTCTAGGTCCATGCATCTTCCAGGTTCTTTGAGGACGGAATGTATACATACCCAGGTACGTTGCTGCGAGGTGACCCTGTTACTCTTGGCACTGGAACAAAGATCGGAGGCGAAGATCCATTTGAACAAAAAGCAACCAGTCTGAGATTACCATGACGATTGCCAAGAAGCAGTTACGCGTCTTGTCTAATAAGGTCAATTATACAGTGCACCTCTGTATTCGGATATTCTGTACAATACTGCCGTGTAGACTGTCGTACACTTCGCCTGTTCCGCGAGGCATGGTGAAACGGCCAACAGCTAGACCAAACACGTTCGCGAAACTTCTGTCTGTTCATTTTGTACAAACACAGACTTGCAGACACGATGGAGAGGGTCCTCGCGACGGTGGCCCTGACATCAGCGCTTTTTGCCGGCCTCGTGGCTGGCGAGACTATCTATGTAACGAGCTACGCCGGCACTGTAACTCAGTTGGAGCTGTCAAATTCAGATGGCAACTCTACTGCGGCAACCCTCCAGACCGTTGGAATATCCTCAGACTGCGGCACGAATCCGGACTGGCTGGAGCTCGATCGTGACAATGGCCGCTTCTTCTGCTCCAACGAGCCTTTCGTGGGTCTCACAGATTATTGCAGTCCCATGAGACCTTGGAATTGACCATGAATTTCCCAGAATGTGGAAAATGGTTCGTTGGCATCTTATTCGCTTGATGCAGAAAGTCCAACAGTTATCGGAAACTCGACCGTTCCATTCCACGGACCCGTCCACTCATGGATCTACGCCCCGGGGCGCATAGCTCTCGCCCACTACGCAGGCCACGCCGTCACGGTCTACGACATCTCCGACGACACAACCTTTACGCAGCTCCAGGCCTTCGAGTTCAACCAGACGTACAACGGGAGCTCGCCCCGACAGAACGCCGCGTACCCTCACTCCATCATCCCGGACCAGACGGGCCAGTTCCTCGTGTCTCCGGACCTCGGCGCCGACCAGCTGCGGCTGTTCAAGGTGCTCGGCCGCGAGGACGACTACCTGCTCGAGCTCCTCGAGCCGGTCAACACGACCTACGGCAGCGGTCCGCGCCACGGTGCTTTCGTCCAGATGCCCGAAAGTGGCAGGACGTTCTACTACATACTCGGGGAGATTGGCACCTCGATTACTGGCTACGAGGTCACGTATCCCAAGGGCGACAATGGCAGCACCACCATCGCCTTCGAGCAGGTTTATCTCGATAGCGTGTTCCAAGAAGGCTACGGGAACAGCATCGGGGCCCCCGCAGAGCTGTACGCGCCCGAGCACAACCACCTCGTCTTGTCCGTGCGGAGCGACAACCGCAGCACGTACGAGGGTCAAGGGAGCGACTCGTTGGTGTCATACGAGATCGATCCCGAGACGGGGTACCTGACCCTCCTCGGCCTGACGCCCAGTGGAGGAAGCACCCCCCGCGGGTTTTCACTGAATGCCGAAGGGACCTTGTTGGGGGTTGCCAACCAGGGGACAGGGAACGTTCTTGTGTACGAGCGGGACACGGAGACGGGAATGCTGGCGGACACTCCGTTGGCGACGTGGACCACGGAGGATCTGAATAACGGCAACAGTTTGAATTATGTGCTGTGGTGGGACTAGGCGCCGCATTGGCAGCGTAGTATTGCACGATTACCTACCGGACACGGAAGAAATGCTGATCTCCTCCGCTTGCCCTTTCTCCCTGTACATATTTTCAGAACTCAACCTACAGCCACTATAGCTTGTTGGATACTCATCAGTCGCCTCTTGATCTCAGACTGCGAAAAATATCTCAACATTGCATTTGTTGATTCCAACTTTTGTAATACAGATCTTAGCGGTGCTAAGAAATAACACCCGGGACTAACGCCAGTCGTTCCGTCCGAGACACTGACAACTGGTATGTGGCCTTTGAATGACAAGAAATTAAAGAAATTGTGTAATCCAGACCATGCTCGAAATGCAGTCCAGGCTGTCATTCTTATGGTTGCTGACTCCTGGCCCAGCCAAATCCAGCTTGAAGCGGCCGCTCATTAATTTGCGTATAGGATTCACCCTTGCTAGTCTTCGGCTTCTGAGACCGCCACACTGGCTCTCTGCAGGTGGTTTAAGACGGCCAATTCCGCGAAGGCCTTCGCCGTGTCGCATGCCTAGGTATGTAGGGCACACGTCCTGGCCGGTCTCTTAATGATCAGGCTCTAGGCGATTCACTCTCTGGGACGTGTTTAGTACCTAAGCAGTAGGCCTGTTCACTTCAGACAGCCTGTTGACCTTAAAAAAAACGTTCATTCTGCCTCTGCTACAAGGGTAAGGCATTCTTTTTACTGAACGGCCCAAAATACAAGAGATCTGCCAAATACTGCGTCTTGGGTTCATTATCCAATTGTTCGATGTCAGCTCTCGTCTCATCTCAGAATCATAATCAAAGTCTCATAAATCAGGCAATGTTGATCATGGAAGGCGGTCACGTTGAACTTCGAGTAAGCCACTCATGTCGTGCGAGCCTGAGATGTTTATACGGTGTAGATCGCTCACTCAGCGACCCACTGTATCATTGGGAGCTGAGACTAGTATTAGTCCAATCACTCCTATCCAAAGCCTGGCCTCGTGTGGTACGATGAGATTTACATAGCTAAATACGTACAAATTGGGTAAAATTCTCCAACTTTGGTAATGGCCCCCACAACCCAGTGGTAGTAAGCCTGAGACACACCGGGAATGTCTGCCCAGGCAATTTATATGATAGCGGTGAGTTTTGAGTATACGACTAGAGACGCCCCTGCTCCCGCTATATTATCGACATCATGTGCCATGATTGGAACTCATGCATAGCTCGTCAGTTATGAATGGACTACAAAACTTCTCGTGGATGCGTCCGTCGACCTAGGGAGTTTAGAGACCACTCAAGATAGCGATGCAGTTCTCTCAAGTAATTTGTTAGTCCGTCAGGGCCTGTCATTTGTGGGAAAAATGCAAGACAGACTTCACAAGCATCCGATGGTGCCGGGAGGAGGCTGTCTCACAAGTCATTTCTGAGTGACGCCTCCCGCACGTGTCGGTTGTCAGCCCTACGAAGCTCGGCATTCGAGCAGCTGATTGATTCATGCTCCAGGGAGAGAAATAATTTGCACCCGGACGTCAGGCCAATCAGACAACCGCGGCTGGGCACCGAGGATCCCCCGCAACGCTGCTCCATTGGGGGCCTTCGATAACCATATTTGCACATTGAAAAGGGGGAAGGATTATTTTTCAGCGGTTGTGATCCGTAGGCCGTAAGAGACCACACAAAGCATCTCCGCATTTCAACCATCGCATTGGTTCACGCTCTGTCTTGGCGTTTCCAGCCATAATCATGATCTAAGCTGACTTGAGATAATACGAGCATTGTCGCCAAAAAGGAAAAACCAATATGGTGTTTCAACCATTCTACTTGGTAAGATTTTCTAAATATGAGGGGTAGAAATTGGAATACCCAAGGTAGACGATGAGCAGGGCGAAAGGGCGCTATGTATAAAAGGGTCACACCGGGCACCTCGTTAGGACATGGTATTAGGGCATCTTCAAAGACGATAAGACACAGCATCAGGGGCTTAGTTTGATCCCGATACACAATTTTACCATTTCACGGAATTCCAGACAGCATTCTTCTGCAAGATGTTGTTCCGACATCTCCTGCCCTCGGTTTTTGTACTGGGCTTTGCATCCGCGGCCCCAGCAGAAACTCGTCAGGGCACAACCATCAACATTCAGCTCAAGCACAGCATCCTGGACGTTATCAAGACACTAGATAATGTCCCTCTGGACGATGTCCCTGTTCCTGTGGATCCGTCCTTCACTAGCGACATCGTCAATGCCCAGTGCCAAGGAGGATGCAAGATCGCATTCCACTGCACACTGTACGGCGAGAACGAGGATGCCCTAGCTCGGGTCGGTCCTGGTGAGACCAAGTTCATCTTCGATGCCTTCGCAACAATCACTGCCGTTTCTTGTGCGCCTGGCCTCACATCTGAGACCAACACGAGGCGCCAGGATGAGGGAGAGGGAGGCCTCGTGGTTCAGCTCACGAACCACCCTCTGGAGGTCACCGAGACGATTAGGCTTGATGCTGATGGCCAGCCCCGGCCCGTCAATTTCGACTTCACCGTCAGTGTCGCCTCCACCCGCTGTGCGGAGGTTTGCATTCCCGAACTCGCATACCACTGCCAGTTGTTCGACCGGGCCCTGCAGCCGGTTGGAAACCTGACCGGTCCGGGAGCCTTGACCTTCCCTCAGGGCCAACAGCCTTTCATCGGTCAAATCACCTGCTACGACGACTTTGGCCAGGGCAATGTCGTGGACGAGCGCTCAGAGGAGAAGACTAAGGCTCGTCAAAGCGACGACGTGGTCCAGGGCACCGTAGTCTTCAGCAACGATGAGGGGGACAGGTACGAGCATGAGCTCGTGCTTGACCAGTTGGTGGTACTTCCCGACAACGTCCTGCCCGTTTTCTACACCGATGCGACTGTGATCCTGTCGCATGATCCTCTGAACAGGTTCTGGTCTTGCAAAGCTTTTGCGCGGGGCCGCGCGACCTTCGACGACCTTGGGGTGTTCTACGCCAACGAGAAATTCATTAAGACATTTGAAGGCGGTGAAATCTACACATGGATGTGCGAGTAGACAACTATTCGTCGTCTCATACGCCAAGACACGGCATTACACAATTGAAAGAAAAGAGAAGAAAGTTGACCGATTGTCGTCATCTCGGCTCCCTCACATTCATTACCTTTCTAAAAGAGACAGACGGATATTTGGACTCTTGTATCTGATTCTCCACCGCATGATTTCCTTCCATTCAGTCCCCCAGTTTGTTTTTGTGTACCTAGACTCTCCTCAGCTCTGGCTGAAAATGGCCCAGGGTATCTAATGGTCAAGAGCGCACAGCACTTAATTGAATCTCGTTTTGTTCCTGGCAGCTCTCATGATGTTTCTGCGTGGAAAACGCGGCGTGTGTGACGTATACTCCTCGATGAGTAACATTAAGATCTGGGATCTTGTTTCGGCCGATGAACCAATGCGCAAGACACGGGCTGTTTCTTCCTTCATGGACAGACCGTACCGCTCACTTCCGTGGGGCGTGAGACGGAGGGAAGCCAGTCGGGGCAAGCCGTGCTGAAAAGTTCTTGTCCCCTAGTCGGCAATGGCGCTATACGCTTAACACTGGCTCAAGATATCGTCAATGTTCGGGCTGCACGTGCCTCTGTTCTTTCTTTCATGTCAACCCCTTTCGGCCACTGAAAACTCCCACGTGCGTAGTGGGACTTTCGAATTTTGTGTGCTGATTTTAAATTCAGAGTATGGTCCGACAATTAGGCCCTGAGATGGGACAGGTGACAATATGAAGTGCGACCGGGGTCTACCTAGGTGGATAGATAGTTACCTACGTACCTCACCAGTGATACAGAACTGCGCGCGAACAATTTAAATGAATCACAGTCGCTTGTACGCCGAGATATTGGAAATGGCACTTCTTGAAGTATTTTTCTGCTCACGTTGTTACCCGGCGCAGTCTGACTCAATGACTGCATGTTCATGAGAGACCAGGCCATGAATCTTATCCTAGTTGTTGGAAAGACGCTATCCTAGATTTAGGATGGGAAAGTAACGCACAACCCCAAATTCATGTGCAGGTCAGACAAATGGAAGTTTTCATGATAAGGATGCTTATCTCCAGACGCCATTTAGATCGACCAGACCTCGCTACCAACGTCCACGTGAGCGTAGAAAGGCTTCCCTTCTATCCTTCCACAAGGCGAACAGATTCAGCTGTGCTTAAAGCCGACAGCTCTTTTCTCGTCGGTATGCCAACGAAGAGAAGTGGAGGTCATCAAGGCCAAGTTTGGATGGGTCAGGACTAATTAAGAAGTAGGATATTTCGTGACACAAACCGGTACAGGCTATCTGAGATTATGTTTAGCGCATACACTAAGGTTCTCACATGGACGGGCGGCTTTGAGGCTAAAGTATTTCTTGCATTTTAGAACTTTTCGTGTGCCGGAATTTCATATAAATAGGCCCATTACCATGATCCCGACCAAATTATCGCTTTTCTAACTCATCCTTCACATCTCTCGAAATCTGTCAGTACTCAGGTGTCAAGCTTTTACCCCTTTTCAACCCCAACTTCATACTATCACGACGTTATCATCGCCAACTCGATCAGAAAAGCAAACATGTACATTCCTCTCGTGAATCAGACCGTTGCGGCGGCACTGTCCACTGCCTCTGCCACACATCCCGCGGTTCACACCGCTGGCTTGTCACCACATTCACTGCATATCGGATATGGGCCGGTTCAACATTCAAGTGGTTCAGCCCCTGAGTTGGGGGAGGGAGCACACGTGCACCAGTCCAACGGCTCCGTGTTGGATCGCATCATCAACTTGAAGTCCATGGGCCCAGGTCCCGCAGTAAGTCTTATTTGGATTTGATCCCCCGTTGTATTTACAGCAGCCCCCTTCTATCCACCTGTTGTGTGCCCTATTTTACCATGCAGCAATCTTTCCCCGAACATCTCATTGAACACCAATATCCCCTCATACTGGCATCCAGCTACACCCACCGTTGTCGAGCAAGGACCATCGGCCATTATCACGTCGGACGATCGCTAATGAGGAGCAGTTGCCGTTAGCCCCCTATTTGGACCCCACCCCGGCTGACTATGTCTCAACCAAGCTTCCATCCCAGTTTTGGCCAGACATACCCGATCAAAAGTTCTATCGCATCGGAGAGGATAGCTTGACGGGCTGTATCAGGGACGCCGTAAAGGAGGCGGGCAAGGAGCGGTGGATAGAGATCGTACACAGCGGTGGGCCGGTTGAGTTTCTGACCAAGAGCAGAGACAATGGCTTGGTGGGTGAGGATACCAACCAAGACTCCAACGAGGTGGATGGTCTCGTCGACTGGGTCCGCACCTTGGCTGAGGACGACAACCCAGACCTGGACACCGCAACAAACGACGCCGAAAAGTGTGCCTCCCTGGTGAGGCGGTTCACCAGTCCGCAACTGGTGGATGAGCTCATTGTGGGCTGGGCGGAGCGAGAGGGCCACATCGGAAGGTTGCCCCCCACGAAGCCAGAGCCAGAGGAAAAGCATGTCCCTCGTGATTTGAACTACCACGTGGCCCTGGCCCTCCGCGGAAACGTGACCACCCACGGAAACCTGACCGTGCATCAGAAGCGCGACGACTCCAAGACTGGCCCTTACAGCAACTCGACCGCCTCGGGCCATAACTCGACTCTCGAGATCTCCAAGGCGATCCAAGATGAAGACCTCTTCCTGGCCCTCGAGTTGATTTCCCAGGCCGAGCCCGAGATCTTTGAGCTTTTCGGGCGGGACGCGGACTTGGTCAACAACTTCTGGGCCCTGCCTGAAACCCATGGGCTTCTTTACGAGGCCCTCAACGAGCAGCAGCAGGCCGGCGACAGCGATGCCTTGGCGGACCCCGCGTTCCAGCTGCAGTTCATCAGGGACTTCGTGCAGAACGCCACGGATAACAGCTTCACCGGACCATGAGGTTCCTCGTGATGCTACTGCCCTTTGCAAACACGGACACAAGTTCCGTGGACAGCTGATCAGTCCTGTTCCTGTTTAGTGTGTGTGGACTGATCGAGAGATGGACGCAACGCGAAGGGTGATAAAAACTACAGGCGGAGGTGGATAAGCCTTTCGCTTGAGACATGTCCGAAGTTTTATCTAGTTATTCTGTTCCGCAATCGCTACGCTATGTAGTCCGTTAGTACCAAGTTAAAGAAACCAAAAGTTCTAAAAATCAAAATGAGAGATGATAAGTAGCATATGTGAGAGAGTAGAAATCCCAATACGCTCTTAAGCGTTGTGTAAGTGCCCCCACCCATTGACCAACAAGTCCCCGGCACCTGTCACGCAAAGAATTGGCGCAGGCCAGCGACGGGCTACTTGTGTCGACGGGCAAGTCTATTTCTGCCACCGGTCTCAACTAGCCTGGTCTGTGCGGCTTCACGAGGCTGTCTATGTTTTCAAGGTTCACGATCGTATTCACAGATCTATTGTTATCGGCATTGTATACCTATCTAACGCTGGGTCTTTGAGCGTTTACTACTGTATGAAGGGACCGCCTACGGCTTCAAAAGAGCACGTATACGGATTAAGAACGAAACCACCCACCTGTCACGCAAGCCAGGGAAATAGGATTGAGAGGACGATCCCTGCGTAAAGTGCTGACCACATTACTGATGTAAATTGCACCGTGCATGATGACTTGTATGAGGTACAGTTGTTCTTGAGCTCTGCGGTGAATCTGAAAAGTTTGACGGCGATCCAGTCCCGCCCTTGGATTGCATCCAATTGATTTTGCGCGTTTATAGATAGGGTACTTGGGTACTCCACGTCAAGGGCACTTCTTGAAGGTGACTCCAGAGGCGAAGGTGTGGACTCGAAGCTATTGGAAAACAAGTGACTGAAAGGCAGGCGTGGAAGACAGTCACACTTAGAAAATGCTTAAGATGGCCCGAACCACGAACCGTGCTTTAGGCAAAATGCTAGCATGTCCTCTAAAAGGCACTTGAGGTGACGTCAAACTGACCCTTGCCGCTCGTCACGTGCACCCCAGGCGATGACCTCATCCCTTGTTTACCTAGGTATGTTTTGAGCCTCCGGTGGCGACGACAGATCCAACACCTTACCACTTTAATCGCAACCCACAGCGAATTCTTCAACTACCACTTCACCACACAATCCAAGAATATTGAATTCCAGCTTGGTACATCCGCAACCATGTCCTCCTACAGCTTCTCCTCCACCACATTCTCGTCGAGCCAGACCAGCAACGGCCGGACGACCAACCAGTCCTACACCGAAGAGCAACGCTCAAACCCACAGGGGACGACGGTGCGCGCCACAACGCAGAACAACCCCAATGCCCCCCCCGTGCAGGAGCTGCGGTACTTTGACGCGGGCGGGCACGAGATCCCCGCCGAGAGAGCCGCGCACAGGGGCCTGGGAGGCGCTGCACGGCCCGACGACAGCAGCAGGCGCATCGAGGATGTGAGCGACCAGGCCGGCCACCACGAACGCGACGTTGATCGGTTGTACCGTGAACGGATGGAGGATGAGTACGCGAAGAGGGAGGGAGGAGCCTAACGAGTGGGATGGATACATATGGGACGACGGAGTTTGAGGGATTTCGGGATCGCCGGATCAGTCCCCGCGCCTCGAAAAATGTCTTCGTTGAGGCAGAGCTCCAACATGTGCCGCAATGGAGATAATTTCACTCTAGTGGTTGGCCTCAGACTGCGTGGCCAGGAAGGCTATGTGATGTGAACCGCACCAAGAACATCAACAGCATGGAGGATTGTACGTATAATATAGCATCACAAGTTGCAACGTCTTGAAACAGGCAGAATTAACCCTCAACTCAAATCTACCGTCGTTGACGTGGTATGTCCAAAATCCATGTATGCATTGATACGCGCAGGTGCAGGACCTTGACGCACGGTCGGAGCCTCTTCACTTGAGAAGTAACAGCTCGGCGTGGTCACATCAAGGTCTTTTCGTCCAGCTTAAGTGGAGGTGATCTCACTGAGAGAAACAGATACGGCGGGAGAGAACAGATTATCGATGCTGATCAAGTGAGTCTAGGTTCTTGCGACTGCCTGCTGCTGTAAACAGCACGTGTCCATCAGCCGCAGTTTAACAGTAACCTTGACCCCATCCAGAGCAGTCACCACCGGCATAGAAATCTTTCCCACAATACTCCTCCACGGCGCATATCGGTGGGTACCGGTAGTCGCTTCGCTGATATACCGATACCCTCTTGGGCTGTAAGGTAACTGGTCTCTCACCTTCGCCGCCGAAAGCCACCACCCCCCGCAAAGACTGATAATGACTGCTCCATACAGAAGAATAGAGGTCGCACACCATGGCTAGAGGACCATTGTGTCTTAATTCGTAAGCCACAAACATGTTGCAGATAGGGTAGGCGTTGTTGGTAAACGGGAAAGCCGGCGTGGCAGCATTTGTGATGTTCGAGCAGAGATGGGCGCAGATGGTAGGGTCGTATCTGTCAAAAGTAGCCGAGGTGTCGTAGTAACTGTAGTACAAAGGTCCCGGCTCCAAGAGAGTGCTGTAGTGGACAGTCGGTTCGTCGGGGACCAAAAAGGCCGCATCGTTGTCGACACCAAGTCGCGGCCCGCTGAAGCCCAAGTCGCTAAGATCAAGCAGCCCATGTATCTTGTTGTAGATATTTGAGCCAGCGATGAGCACGTGGAATCGCTCACGTATCTCGCCGAAATTGATGGCGTCGTCTGCTTCGAGGTGAGAATGCCACAGCACGCAGTTGATGGTTGTGGTCGAGGGTGGATTTGGGCACCCAGCTGTCGCGTTAGGCTTGTAGATGGGGTCTCTTTCGAAGTACAAATTGAAGGACGCGCAGGTAGGCAGATCGTTGCAGAATGTGGCACACTCGTCGGGATCGTAGTGCTCGAGAGCATGGGTGCCGAGGTAGCCTAAGTCGTTCTCCATTGCACCATCCAGATCCCGCCCAGCCAAATTGTAGCCCCGCGGGGCCAGCGCGGAGTTTGAAGCGTCGTGGAAATGTTTGAAACGTCGAAACGCGGTAGGTGTGTCCTCGCTACGTCGAAGTCAGTTGGAAAAGGCCGTTTGGAACGTGTTTTGAGGACTCACCCTGGGCGGGGCCCAAGGCCCTTGGGCTGTGGTACACAATTGGTGTAGTTCTGATCGTCGTCGTGTGGTGATCCAATTTTTGACACATTGGCTTGCTCACTGACTTTCCCGCTCTCCTAGGAATGCGATGCAGTAGTCTGTCCATCCTGTATATCTGGGTGAGTCTGATTCTCGAGCTCGTATCGGATGCTGTGAAGTGAAGAGGACAAGGGATAAGCAGGGATGCCGGCGACAGCTACAATCATATGAGTAATGACGATGAAATGAATGATGGTACGCATTACGTTTGGGAGAGCCGCTGAGGTGGAAGTCTGACTATCATCATCATGCTATGTACGGATGCTGGTGTTGGGATAGACCGGAACAGATCGTAGCAGATGGGTCAAGGGTCAGGGGGGCAAAGCTTGAATAGGTAGATACCTAGGTACTTAAGCATGGAGAACGAGGGCCTGGCTGCTCATGGCAGGTGCGCTCGAAGCCAGGTCCGATTCGAGGTTCCAGTGACTCCATTTCTTCCCTGCTGCTTTCCTTGGAACCGGGGCACATTCTACAGTGGCGTAAACCGGCCTTGTATGAGTTTTCGGTTTGTTTATCATCCAGTTGTTTGTTGCACGAGCCAATCGAGAGCCACATATCAGCACCATTCCCCTTCTCCTCGTTTCTGGCTGGCGTCGCTTTTGCCGGTGGGATTCGTTGCACGTGTGGCTTATCAACACATCCAATACTCATGTTGCGTCCGATAGTTTGAGCACAGAATTGGTTTGGCATGGGGCGGTCCAAAAGCACCTTAAGAGATTGGCCTAACGAGGGCCCAACGGTAGCCCTAGAGGTGGCCCAATGATGCTGGTAACCCAAGCAATGCAGGCCGAATCGCCTTAGCCAACAAGACACTCCAAAAAGAAGTCGACCCTTTGCTGCAGGCTTATGCAGTCAGCACTAGGCCTGTCAGCCAGAACAGAGCCGCACTGATAGCACCTTACCCATTCCCCACCTTGCTTCCCCTCCTCGAGTCTGCCTTGCGGTCGGCACCCGATTTAAACATTAAGCAGCCGCAACAGTCATCTCTTTTTTTTTTCTTCGCACGACTTTTGGAGCATCACGACTCAACCAACCAATATGGACAGCCTAGCTCCTCCTTACCAAGCGCCCAACGCCCAGCTCTACCAGCCCTTGTCCCATGCGGACTCTGTACGAGTGCTGACCGTATTCGAGAGCGACGACCAAGATGATGACATCGAGTGCCATCTTGCTGAGACGCGTCTCTCCGAAGTGAGCGAAAAGGGTGAAGGGTACACAGCCCTTTCGTACGCATGGGGTGATCGCAAGTTCACCCACGAGATCTGGCTCGGCGATCAGAGGCTCCTCGTCGGCGCCAACCTCGATTCGGCTCTCCGCCACCTCCGCCGACGGGACGGTCCTATCCGGCTCTGGGTCGACGCAGTGTGCATCAACCACGCAGATCTCATGGAGAAGAATCACCAGGTCCAGCAGATACGCAATATCTTTTCAGCCGCTTCCGAGACCATCATCTGGCTAGGCCCAACTAGTGGGAATACTAGCGTGGCTGCCTGGAACTTCCTCGAGAGGCACAGCTCGTGGGCGCTGAACGACCGTCAGGAGCGCGACCACGCGCTACCCGCAAAGCTGGAAGAAGAGTTGCTGTCATTTCGTGGAGAGTTCAGAGACGTTGAGATTGATGTCTTATCCCGGCCTTGGTTCAAGAGGTTGTGGGTCTTCCAGGAAGCAGTTCTCTCGCGAACCTTGTCTATTCAGTGCGGCTGTCGAAGGATCGCCTGGGACGACTTCAGCAAGACGGTGCTCCAGTCTGAGAGGCACCACGATAGATATGGATTCAGCACGTGGGATGATGGCAAGAAGGGTATTGTGCAAGATATCAGCCGTGCGCGGTGCGAGTACCTACAGGACCATGGCCTTGACGGGTCTTTCCCCTCATGCGAATTATCAGGGGCACCCAGCACTCCGTTACGTTCTTTGAACATCCTGAAGTTACTGCAGAAAGGGAGGTATCTCGAAACCTCTGATGCAAGAGACAAGATATTCGGAATCATGGGGATAGCGGAGGGAATTGAAATGAACGACCCCAGATTCCAAGTCGACTACAGATTGGATACACGCAGCGTGTATGTCCGATTCGCAAGAAACGTGATTGAAGCCACCGATTCATTAGACATCCTGTCCTACGTCAACTTCTCGGGCCCGATAAGACACGCTGCGACTATCGAACTGCCGTCCTGGGCGCCATGCTGGGATTACCATAGCCAAGTTGTTGGTCGCGGCGTTCACCGGAGTAATCGGACTATGTTAGATACCCTTCCAACAGAATCAGACGAAAACATCGAGGCCCGCCGGAATCGAGTTGCGAACAGTCACATAACGTGGTCACCTCCTGAGCCCGATTCCGCTTCCTCGAATGCAATGGAGGTCTCAGGGCGCGTGGTGGGACGAATTGCGACTCTCACCGCACCGATAGCCGTGAACAGAAACGACCGAGTTCTGTTTCAACACTGCATACACGCTGCTGATGAGGAGTTCAAGGCATTCATCCTGGTGATGGGACTCTGGGCCCGGATATTGACATCGACAAAGCATGGACTCAACGCCAAGGCAGACATGAATTTTGTGGACGGGGCCTGGGGTTCCGGTGGTCCTTGGGAGGAACTTGATCGAGCCGATGAAGATGATCCCAACTTCCCGGAAGGGTCCTCGGCGTCACGAGATCTTCGAGCCCTTCGTCTCCACCTCAAGCAGGCAACAGTTGACGACCCTGACCTTCTGGTACAGGAGCACCTCTACCGTAGAGGACAAGTTGCCGCGAGATGGGTCGGTTCGAATATTGACAGGGACATCCCTAGTTCTATGCTGAGGGTCACGGACGAGGACTCCATCGTAGACGGGAGACGTCTGGCCGTATGCGTGGACGACGGGACAGCGACTGACGCAAATGCTCCCGAGCAAGCAGCGGGGCAACTCGCCCTCGTGCCTGGCGCGGCAAGAGAGGGGGATGTGATAATCCAGATCAGTGGGGCTCGCGTCCCGTTTGTGGTCCGCAAGCGGCGGAATGACTGGGCGGACCTCGACAGCACCTGGGTTGTTGTTTCGCCGACTCGAGAATGCGGTCCGAAGGCCGTCAAGTCGTGCACCTACCAGTGGGAGCTTATCGGGGATTGTTTGCTCAATGAGTTCGAAGAGCTGGCTGAGGACGAGATGGATGCGAGGTTCCGGCTGGTCTGAGACGCGGCTGCTGTTATGTCGTGGCGGGTCCCATGTTCGTACAGAACTTAACTACTGTCAATAAGTATACGACTTCTATTCTTCCTCAAAGTTTTCATACTGAGGTAGGTTGGGTAAGCAGCAACTACATGCCCTGCTGCCTTGTTGGACTCGAAAGTCTTGGCACTGTGCCGCTGTTCGGTGGGTACCGACCTTGGTATTCAGGGACAACTTAGCGATGCACCAACAGAATGGAGCTACGAACCAACAGTCACAATGCAATTTACGCCAGTATTCCTGCGGCGAGCTCACTACTCACTCACCCCGCACGACAATAACCTCTCTTGACTTTGGTTTCTCAATTTTGCTCTCAAGTCTTCTTCAGTCGAGATTTACTCCTACCATGCCTTCGAGGGAGACGGTTCTCATCACTGGTTGCAGCGATGGTGGCATTGGCTCTGCCTTAGCCCTCGCCCTGCAGCAGCGCGGGCTCCGATGTCTTCGCCACGGCTCGCGATCCATCCAAGATTTCGGACCTCAATGGCCTACCGAACATCACGATGTTGACCCTTGACGTCGTCAAGGCTGATCACATCAAGGCTGCTGTCGAGCTAGTCACAAAGCAGACGGGTGGTACTCTGAATTACCTAATCAACAACGCAGGGCGCAATCACTTCATGCCGATCATAGACGAAGACCTGGACGTGGTCAGAGACCTATTTGAGGTCAACTTCTATGGCCCTCTCGCCATTACCCAAGGCTTTGCCCCTTTGCTCATTAAAGCAAAGGGGCTGGCTGTTTATATCACCTCGATCTCGGGATACGTCAACGTTCCCTTCATGGGTAAGTGACGTGAGCCATGACAATCCTCTCAAAAACTAATATGTAGAACACAAAGGAACATACGCGGCGTCCAAGAGATCTCTTGAGCTTGCGGCCGAAACCTTGCGACTTGAGTTGGCTCCCTTCGGCGTCGGCGTGCTTGAAGTCGTCACTGGTGGAGTGAAAACCAGAGGCCAGACGTATTTCAGCGAGTTCAAGCTCCCGGAACGGTCTCTGTACAAGAGCATCGAAGATGTCATTGCGAGCAGGGCTCAGGGCAAAGACGGAATGCCCCGAATGGAAGCGGCTGAATACGCTGCTGCGGTTGTGGACCAGATTACCGACCGTGCGACAGGCCGGTTTTGGTATGGAAACAACGCCGAGAGCACTATGATGAGCACAACGGCAACAGTAGTGTCACAGTGTGCCATGGTAAGCCAGACCTACGTCCTGTCTTTCGATATGATACTGACGAAGTAAAGGATGCTGGAATGTCCCAGGGATGTGGGCTGGATGCGTTGAAGTGAGATAGTCTGAGCTACAAACCAATACCACATCAATTCCGTCTCAAGGCGTGGGACCACCGCAGCCAATCTCTTCCCGATACTTAGACACACAGGCGGATGGAAACATCAGATCTGTTAGTTCACAGATGTCTATGGTCGTTTGTAATGCAGAGCAATAAGGCACTAGGCTTATTCAATTTGTAAATCCCCGACATATCATGGAATTGATACACGTTCAACGCATCGTAGTGGCCGGCTTGAATCTCAAGCTTTTGATAAAAGAAGTGAAAGCGGAGAGATGAGCATGCCTAGGCTTATAAACGCAGTTGTGCGCATATCTGTGTGACAGCAGACATTCGGGTCATCATGCCTGGGCCATAAGACTCCTCTGTTAGGACAAAGGAGTGTTCAAGTGGCTCAATTCAGTGATGACCATCACTCCCTGGATGTGAGGCCATCTTCCATAAAGTCCACATGCTGACCATAATCTAATCACGAGGCCGCGTGCAGTCCCAAGTAGGTCTTGAAGCAGTTCTGCTACTGGCCATCGACAATAGTGCTATTTCTGGCACCGCCTTGCTGGTCAGCCGCCTGGTGAAGCCTCGTGCTGAGGTCTTTCTCCCAGCCTCTAATCCCGGCGCCTAGTACCTGTGTACATGCAAATGCTCCAGGGTCTCGCTAGCTCCATCTACCCAAAGAGTTTGTATCAGGCCCCATCACTGTGACTGCACTCTGCTTCCCCGTCCACCAAATCACACACATAAAGCCAAATTTCAGCCTGAACTCCAGCTTCTTTCTTATTTCCCCCACTCAAACTGTGCTTGTCAGCACTTTAACAGGGCGAAAATCTCGGTATTCGCCAACAGAAGGCACAGAATTCCCCAAAGAGAACATTTGCCAATATGTCCACCCACGTTTCCGTTTTTAATCAGATCCAGGCGGTTGGCCCTGTCCCTCCTCCGCAGCCTGCTCAGCTGCCTGCCGACATAACCAAAGATCAGGCTCGACAGCTACTCGCCAAGGTCGTCTCTGCGCAGGGCGTCTCTCTGCAGGGACTCAATGTTGCTGCAATCATCGCGGCTCAGTACCTCAACACCATCGACCCGAGCGGCGCATACACTGCGGCAGAGCTTGTCCAGCGGGTCTACGACGCTCGGAACGAGCTCGGTGCCAAGTACGCCAACTACCGCCAGGATGCGCCCAACGCCATCACTCTTCGCTTGCTTGCACCCCGTGCCGCGCAGGGCCCTGGCTTTGAGGAGTTCTCGTGAGTCCAGCCCATTAGTAACTACTGACGCACGCTCGATCTCCATGATACTAACGGAAAGCACTTTAGTACTCGGATCGACGCCGATGGCAAAGAGAAGAGAGGCTACCAGTGCCGTGGCGTAGGCTGCACGTTCTTTGGCCTCGACAAGAGGCGACACGAGGACGGCGTGCACATAAAGAACCCTGCCACCGCTCTGTACTGCCCTGACGGCTGCAGCCAGGTCTGCCACCGTGGCCGCGACTGTGAGATGAAGCGCCACATCGAGTCGCACCAGTAGTGCTTGCTTGCTCTATGCACCCACGTCTTCGCATAAGCCAGACAAGATACGGGTTTGCGTCCGTCAAACGGGTAATCGCCTGGCAGTGGTAGCACCAGTTGACCTTTTGGAGGAGGAAAGAAGATCTCGGAGGACTCGGACAGAAGGTCGGCATCTCTTCAGACGGGAAGCCGCTTCGGTGAAAATGGCAGGGACTCGGACCTCAGACAGAAGATCACAAACAGCTCCAGATAATTCAAGGTGAACCAATAAATGCTGATGAGCCTCGTGCTTGGCCTCTGCCTGCGTCCGGGACTGTCTAGTGCTGAAAGAGGTGGCCAACCTTAATGCTGCTGTCATCACAAAATCACGTGTGTCATGTGCCAGTGAAGACTTTGTGATCAGTCCCTCGAGGTTTGCTCTGGATATTACTCTGCCTCGATGGCAGGATTGACCTGTGTTTTCAGCGGGCTACGCGAAGTTCTCAACAACAGACTTCTCTTCCCGGTCGACTAACAGTTGTAGTGCTAGCCAGGCCATCAAGGCCCTCGAACCCCTGTCGAAGTTTTGCCGACGTCGGCTCCGGGGCAGCCAATCGGCGTGTGGCTTAGCGTCCGCCCATAGCTTTTGATGCCTGGGCCCGTCGCATTCGCATTCCTCTTCCCTTCCACCCAAAACAATGCCAACTTGACCACACCGTCAACACAATGGCCAGCCGTCGAGACTTCTTGAGCCAGCCGGCGCCCGAGAACTACGTCGCCGGTATAGGGCGAGGTGCCGTGGGCTTCACCACCCGGTCGGACCTGGGACCTGCGCGAGATGGCCCCAGCGAGGAGCAGATCTCGTCCGCCATCAAGAAGCGCTCCGAGCAGCTTGGTCTTACCGAGGCCAAGGAGGGCGGGGACGACGAAGGTGGCGGCGGTGCTGACGAAAACCGCTACCAGGACCCCGACAACGAGGTTGGGCTGTTCGCTGGCGGCATCTACGAGAAGGATGACGAGGAGGCCGATCGCATATGGCAGGAGGTAGATGAGAAGATGGCAAAGCGTCGCCAAAAGCAAAGGTTCGTGCTCCTTGTATCTAAGCCTTCCCCCTTCCCCCCTCCCCTCTGCACCTTACTCCTTGCTCGTCAAGCAAAAGGTTTATCGTTTGTGATGATAGATGAGCAGAGTACCGACACAACATTCTCTCCACACAGGGAAGCGCGCGAACGAGAAGAGGTCGAAGAGTACGAGCGAAAGAACCCCAAGATCCAGCAGCAGTTTGCCGACCTGAAGCGAGCCCTCGGTTCCGTGACCGACGAGGAATGGGCCAACCTACCCGACGTCAAGGACATGACCGGCAAGACGAAGCGAGAACGAGAAGCCCGCCGACAGAGATTCTATGCCGTCCCCGACTCCGTCCTAGCAGCTGCGCGAGACGTGGGCGAGATGGGTACGACCGTGGCAGACGACGGCGGCGATGGGAAGGACAGCTCCATGACAAACTTTGCCAAGATCGGTGCTGCAAGGGACAAGGTGCTCCAGGCAAGACTCGATCAGGCGTCACAGAGCAGTGGCACAGCGACATCACTGGGATCCTCGTCGACTGTGGATGCAAAGGGCTATCTTACTTCCATGGCCAGGGCTGGAGAAATCCCAGAGGTCAGCGTCGGAGATGTGGACTTTGCGCGGAAGCTGCTGAAGTCGGCTTACGAGTCCAACCCTCTACACCCACCAGCCTGGATTGCAGCTGCCCGAGTTGAGGAACTGGCTGGTAAGACCGTGGCTGCGAGGAACCTGATAGCCAAGGGATGCGCCAAGAACCTTCGCTCGGAAGATCTGTGGCTGGAGAATATCAGACTGAACGAGGCTCGCAATGCGAAAATCATTGCTGCTGAGGCCATCAAAGCGAACAACAAGTCAGTCAGGCTGTGGGTGGAAGCGATGAAGCTCGAAACAGATGCGCGGTCGAAGAAGAAGGTCATCAGGCAAGCGCTCCTCCACATACCGAAGAGTGAGATGCTGTGGAAGGAAGCAGTGAACCTAGAGGAGGACCCCGAGGACGCGCGTCTACTACTCGCCAAGGCGGTGGAGGAGATACCCAACAGTGTTGAACTGTGGCTCGCCCTTGCTCATCTCGAGAAACCACAAAACGCAAGGAAGGTCATCCAGAAGGCACAAAAGGCGAACCCGCAAAGCCACGAGATTTGGATCGCCGGTGCACGTCTGATGGAGCAGTTGGGCGACAGCAAGGTCAACATGATGAAGCGTGCTGTCCTTGCTCTTGCAAAAGAAGGGGCTATGCCGAAGCGCGAGGAGTGGATCACAGAGGCGGAGAAGTGCGAGGGCGAGGGCGCGATCATAACGTGCGCAAATATCATCCAAGAGACACTAGGATGGGGCCTGGACGAAGACGACGACCGCAAGGACACATGGATGGAGGATGCCAAGATGAGCGTCGCCCGGGGCAAGTACGAGACGGCAAGGGCAATCTACGCCTACGCTCTACGTGTGTTCCCGACGAGCAGGACAGTCTGGAAGGAGGCGGTGGACCTGGAGCGGAACCACGGAAGCAAAGACGCGCTGTGGAACGTCCTCAAGAAAGCCACCGAGGCGTGTCCCACCTCGGAGGTCCTGTGGCTCATGCGGGCCAAGGAGAAGCTGCTGGCGGGCGAGCTGGACGAGGCGCGCAAGGTGCTCGGCGAGGCGTTCCAGCAGAACCCCAACAACGAGGACATCTGGCTGGCGGCGGTGAAGCTCGAGTCGGACCACGACTTCCCCGAGCAGGCGCGCGAGCTGCTCAAGACGGCGCGGCAGCAGGCGCCGACGGACCGGGTGTTCGTGCGCAGCGTGGTGTTCGAGCGGCAGCAGGGCAACAACGAGGCGGCGCTGGGCCTGGTGGGCGACGCGCTGCAGCTGTTCCCCGCGAGCGCCAAGCTGCACATGCTCAAGGGCCAGATCTACGAGGACGAGGGCCAGGTGGCGCCCGCGCGCGGGGCGTACAGCATCGGGGTCAAGGCGTGCCCGCGCAGCGTGCCGCTGTGGATCCTGTACTCGCGGCTGGAGGAGAAGGCCGGGGCGACGGTCAAGGCGCGCAGCGTGCTCGACCGGGCGCGGACGGCGGTGCCCAAGTCCCCCGAGCTGTGGTGCGAGCTCATCCGGGTGGAGCGGCGGGCGGGCAACGCGGCGCAGGCCAAGAACCTGATGGCGACGGCGCTGAAGGAGATGCCCAAGAGCGGGCTGCTGTGGTCGGAGCGCATCTGGCACCTCGAGGCGCGCACGCAGCGCAAGCCGCTGGCGCTGCAGGCCATCAAGGAGGTGGAGAACGACCCGATCCTGTTCGTGGCGGTGGCGCGCATCTTCTGGCTGGAGCGCAAGCTGGACCGCGCGCAGAGCTGGTTCGAGAAGGCTATCGTGCTCGACGGCGACGTCGGCGACAGCTGGGCGTGGTACTACAAGTTTCTGCTGCAGCACGGCACCGAGGAGAAGAGGGGCGAGGTCATCAGCAAGTGCGTCGCCAGCGACCCCCGGCACGGCGAGTACTGGCAGCCCATCGCCAAGGACCCTCGCAACGCGCGGGCCGGTGTCGAGCAGATCTTGAAGCTCGTCACTGCATCGTTGCCGGCATAGGCTGGGCTTTGTATTGTTGGCTGGTATCCATATCACAGGAAAGGCTATGGGGTCCACGGAACGAGTCTTTATAGTCAAACAAGAGAGAGACGGAAGATATAAAATGCATTGCCATTAAAGTATCGTGAGTTCCATTATGCCTTGCACCGATCATGTCAAGTATAGAATCGTCCAAAACGTGTCCGCACCCAGCTTTCTAAGCTTCTTCTTCTACGTGAAGGTCCATCGTGGCCCACTCTACTTCCCGCCGAACCAGCTCGAGACGCCGGTCTTGGCCTGGCTGGCCTTCTCCTCGACCTTCTTGTCGAACTTGTCGATCTCCTGGATGGTGGCAGCCTTGGCGTCCTTTGCGTAGGCTGCGGCCTCGGCCTTGCCTTTTTGGAGCTCGGCCTGGGTCTTGGAGAGCTGTCGGGGTGTGTCATTGTGTCAGTTGGGAGGGCTTTTGGGGACAAATGAGTTGGTTTTTTGAGGGGATTGCCAGGAGGTTCATAGGAGAAGGAGGTGAGGGTGGATACGTACAGCTTCGTCGAACTTGGCACCGGCCTGGCGGCCCGTGGCCTCTGCCTCCTTCTCGTACTGCTGGCCCCTGCCGGGCAGCTCTCCCTTGACCTTTGCGGATGCCTTGTGGACGTCGGCTGTTCATCAGGCAGCGGGATGTCAGCCATAATTGAAGCCTTTTGTGGGCATTGATGCTGAGCATAGAGGTGCGGGAGGAGGAGAGGGAGAGGGAGAGGAGTGCGACACCGGGCGCTTACCCTCGAACTGCTTCTCTGCTACCTTGGGGTTTCCTCCTGCCCCGTACAGGTAGTAGCCGACACCACCGGCGGCGGTCAGGCCCAGGAGGAGGGGAGCTCTTGATCGAGACATTGTGGATTTGGTGGTTTGCGTGTGGTTGAAGGTGTGCGACGGTTGAGTACGACTGAAGGGGCAATCAGGTCACAAAAGGCGAGCTCTGGTGTGATTTGAGAGGATGAGGGGATGGTTTTTGGTTGTTGGAGGCAGGTCTGCAGGTGTGTCACAGGAGGGGGGAAGCACATTGAGTTCACGAAATGGGATTGGCTTTGCTCCCCCATAAGCTAATATACCTACGTAGTTGACCCAGGCCCAGCCATTTCTGGCGTACCCTACCCCCACTAGCCCAGCCATTGAGGGAGCTATGGTGTCACCGTCGTCGCACCTGGGCAGACCTGCCCTGGCTCTGGAACCTCTTGCCCTGGCTGGCTGCCCTGCTTGCCAGCTTGCTTTAGCTGGAGATGGTTGGTAACTCGGCAGTCCCGTCGCCCATCTACGTCATGTCGACGACAGCTACAGTCCAGAAGCGGCAATGACATCTGACGCGGGAGGATGGATGGGGCTAGATGCAGGGTGGCCCGTGCTGGCTCCCGATGGCTCCACTGCCGTCGATCCTTTCCCCACACTTGCGTGCTTCCTCCTTCACGACGGCCTCTTGGAATAACAACAACAAATGCTTCAGAAAATGGGCCAGAAGGTAGCCGAACTATTGAAAGCCTGGCCATTGATACATCAAGAAGCAGTTTCGCTTTACCTTTCGATCGTGTAACTAAGCAATTCACCTGGGCGGCTCATTAGGCTCACCATTTTCATAATCTGTTATCCAGCCTAATAAGATTCCGGGCCGTGTTCACCAGACCCACATAAAAAAACACTTCATAGCGCAGAAGACAAAACTTCCGATGCAGCTCTTCCCGAGACCCACGATATGGTACACGATGTCCCACCCCCATTAAAGTTCAATAGCTGGTTGTTGATTCATTCGCTACTGCCCAAGTGTTGCTGAATGCTGGCAGGATACCTACAATAACATGAAAGACCCTCACACTTATGAACTCCCTACAATGCACCCCTCGCTTTCTGCTGTCCGCCACTCTTCCACCAACGTCCTCTTACGAACATCATTCCGTGGGATGAACTGTGCCCGGTAAGGCTTCGAGACGGTCAGTGCGGAATCCGCCACATAGCCCTCGTCCGATGTATCCAGCACCTCCTCCTTGCCGTCGGGGCCAAGACACGGCCGGATCCTGAACGCCCACAGCAGCTTCGCCAGTATGATGAACATGCTGTTCTCCGCCACGTACATGCCGGCGCAGATCCGGCGGCCCGCCCCAAAGGTGAAGTGGTCCCTGTCGTACGGGTTGGCGGCGGCCGCGTACTCCCCGGCGGTCAGGGGGTGGCCGAGATAGCGCTCGGGGGAGAAGGCCTCGGGGTCGGCGTGCAGGCTCTCGTCGTAGTGGATTGCGTACGTCCCGATGCTGATGCAGCTGCCCTTGGGGATGAGGTAGTCCTTGTAGATCACGTCGGCTGTGGTGTAGTGAGGCGGGGAGACGGGCGCGATGGGCCGGAGGCGGACGACTTCTTTGGCGATCGCCCGCATGTACGGCAGCTGGTCGTAGTCATCGAACGAGGGCGACCTCTGGTCCCCGACGACCCGGCTCAGCTCCTCGTTTGCGCGGTCCTGCACCCGGGGCGACATGGCCAGATACTTGACGCACGAGTAGAGTGCAGAGCTGGTGCTTTCGGATCCTGCTTCGATCATGGCTGGATAGGGTGGTATTGTCAGCGAAATGTCGAAATGGGGCCTCCGGTGGGAGAGGGGGGCTGGATAGAGTAGGACGCTCGGCAACGACATACTACCGGCTGTGAAGGCGCCCTCGAGATCCGTGATACCGGAGCTCTCCTTGTCGGTGAGCTGCCACTTTGTCACGAAACAGTCTGGGGCGCGGCTGTCCGCGATCTTGGCGGAAAGCTGATTCCAGAGTTTCATCCACAGGTCAACTTGACGATCGTAGTAGTACCGAGCCTTCCCCTTCCACCAATGTAAGGCTGTAGGGAGTTTTGCTATGAAGGGAAGAAGGTCTGCCAGGTACTGGTATGGCACAGTCGTTTCGCCGAAGTCTGACATGACCCCGTAGACTTCGCGTATCTCTTCACAGTCCTGCAATTTGACAAGGCACACGTAAGTACTGCTCGAAAGCTGAGCGTTTTGACTGGGAGGACTCACTGGTACCGGCACTCGCTGCCCGTAGATAAATGTCATCATCACGGAGCTCGTATACCGGCGAATGTGCTCTCTAAAGAGCTCTTCGTTGCGATTGTTTGTGAGGATGTCGTATAGTGCTTGCTTGGACTCGAACTCCTGCATGGGCCGGAACTTGTTGGACATCTTGGGGGTGAGAACCTGATGCACCTTGCTTCGTAGCCTGCGCCAGAGCGGCCCATATGGCATCAGGACCAGCCTCAGCCCTTTACAGATTGCCTCGGTCGAAACTGGGAAATTGATCCGATCTGACGTGCTCGCGGACTGCTTATCCAAGATTGCTTTCACGGCCTCGGGCGAGTTGAGGAAGACCCATCTGAAGGCAAAGAGCTTGACTGCGTATATCTCGCCATACTGCTTGTGCCATTTCCTCAGGCTTCGCTGTGGGTATTTGTCGAGAGTCAACGCGCTGCCGACGATCGGCCAGCCTCGCGGCCCGGGAACAGCCTTGTAGCGAGGCGCTGACCACGGTCTGACCGGGGCAGCAGTGAATACTAAGACCGCCACCAGAGTGGTGAGGGCCACAGTAGGCAACAGAGGCAACTTGGAGGCGATGTCTCGGATATCCATATTGCGTGATCCATCCAAGAAAAGCTAGGCCAATTGCAGTGAGGGTGACAGGATGGCCGTCACCGTTCAAGCCGCCGTGGAATGACTTTCTGGGGTTGACCTCTTATGGGAGGATTAAACCCCAGTGTTTGTACAACTGACGATCACGCTCGGAGTAATACGATCATTGCGTACTGATTAACAAGCATTACTAATAAGCCTAAGCCAAAGGGGCATTTCAGCGACTGGACTTGCTGGCCACATGCTTCGGAGTGTGGGGACGGCCGTTGCTTGTCAGTCATTTCCATTCATCAGTTCCCCCGTTTCGGGAGACGGGCAGTTTCCGCCCGACATTGGCAGCGCCACATTGCTGGTCTGACCATTTACAGCCTGTGGGGTCCCGAAGTCAATGAGTGGCCGAAGATGAGCCAATTCGCATACTCGTGCCAAAACTAGGCATAATACATACGGAGGCGTGGTAGGATGCCTGAAACCAATATCTGAGTATATACGGGAATAACTAGGTAGTCAAGGCTCTCTATGGACATGCGTTCGTAATCGTGAGCAATACCTAGGTAGCAAGTCATGTAGGTTAGCCAGAGGTTTTACAAGCACACTGCCGTTCCATACTAACATAAGGTATCAATCTGATGCGACATAAATTTCGAGGACTGTAATTGAATTAAAATGTCTCAGCACCCTCATTTAATCGACCTAGTGTGTCCCATACAGATATCGCGTGTTCCCATCTCTCGTCCCGATATATCTGAACAGTCCCGTTGCTATCAAGAACTCTGAGATCTGTGATGTCCTCAACACCCCACTGGATGTCATCATCTCCTCTGAGAAACGCAGCAAAGGGCTTAAGCCATGTCTTGATAACGGCTTGCTCAGTTCCAGACAAGCCAGCATCCGTGTTGTAAAACCAAATGAAGAACATATCCGTGCCATGTGTTACCCCCAGCGATTCTGGCAGGATCGAAGCGGTCTTGTCAACGCGCCATCGTATCTCATACCTGAAGAGAGAGGACAAGGGAAGTCCGGCTTCGCGCAGTGACGAAACGAGACCACGAGTGGGGACGTGAACCTGCAAATCTGCAAAGATCCGACCATGGAGCTTCTGCCAGCTATCAGTCTTGCTGGGAGTATCTGAGACGTCGTAATGCGGGACGACGGCCTTCACGGCCGGCAGAGGGAAACTACGGCAGAGTCGGGAGAGCATCTCCTCGTACGAGACGACCCTCTCGCTACCGTAGAAATTCTCTTCGTGCTGGACTGACCCCATGAAGAACTTTATCCTACGCTTCACACACAGTGAGGCCAGGGATTTGTTGTGAATTCGGCAGAGGCTGGGTTGCGCGAAGTCATCGTCGAGAATCGGTCGGAAGACGAGACCCATCTCTTTTTTGTTGGACAACTTGGACAAAATTTCGTGGTGGCTCATCTTACGGAGAATTTTCAATTTTTCTCCCGGTGAAGAATTTCTGTCGACGCCACAGAGCTCAAGAACTCGGTCGAACAGTTCTTGGGCACTCCCGAGGCTCACCGGCTGCACGCCAGGGCCGTTTGACTGCAGGACTATACGACGGATGATCTGATCCTCCGCGGGTCGTGTGAGGTCGTGCTGAAGCTGGAGGAATGCTGAGTACGCGCCACCCGAGTACCCCCCTACCGTGATGTTCCTAGGGTTGCCGCCGAAGCCGGCAACGTTGGCATGAGTCCACTCAAGCGCAAGCCGCTGATCCCACAGCCCGTAGTTGCCACTGTTGAGGCCGGCCGACTGTGCTTCTTGCTGAAGCTCGGATGACGCCAGGAAGCCAAAGATGCCCAGGCGGTACATGGGCATGATGATAATGCAGCGGACATCCGTGTCGAATAACAAATTGGAGGGATCCCGAGTGGGTCCGAGATTGGCATCTCCAAACTGCAGGAAACCCCCATCTTCAAACAAGCCGTGGTCAGCAGCTACATCCTAGTATCTAGTGGGTTTTGGAAGACTCACGAAGATAGAAGTAAACAGGCCACCCGCCAACAGGTGGCTTGCCAGTCGGGATCCACATATTCAGGTTCAGGCACGCCTCGGTGAATCCGTTCTGTGCGTCGACACCGAGCAGAGGAGCCATGAATTCCGGGCATGGTAATTGGGCACACGCGGGCGAGAAGTCTTTACAATCCAACGGCTGGTCCTTGCTGCCATATGAATACCCTCGTGGTAGTGGCAATGGCCTGGTCCATCTCAAGTCGCCCACCGGCGGAAGCCCGTAGGGAACACCGGTGAGACGGTGGCATTTTCCTTGGCCTCCATCACCACTCAGAAGGGTCACACCATTCAGATGGCCCCGGACTGAGGATGAGTCACTTCCTTTGAGATTCACAAAATATGGTTCCATATTAACCGCACATCAAAAATGTGTCTGTTCGAGCGGTTATGCGTGTAGATGCGTTTACTACTCTGACATGTAGTCCTTGCACTCTCACCTCGGTGATGGTCAACGAGAGCTTTCTGCAAGTTTGAGGTGTTGGAACTCACATTGATACCGGTCTCTTTGTTTCCCAACGGAACTGAGTGCGGATCGCAGCCGTTCGGAGGGATCGGGTGAACCACATTGTTTGGTCCTAGCACCCGTGGGACTCCGCGTGCCCGACACTGACCCGTAATGTATCCGGTGGGGCAACCGACAGCCAAGCCTCCGAAAACAAGCAAAAAAGAACATCACGAGTGATGAGTAACGGGATGGTATAAATGTGGGAAATAGGGTCATGAGAAGGAATCGAATAGTGAGAACAATTTGGTGACTTCGATCTTAACCAGGAGTTGGATCTGGAATGACATCGCCGCAGAAAACCACGTGCACCTTCGGCTCTCCAAAATTTATCGTGTCATTATAGCCCCGATCACAGCTGATCCATGTACAATGGCTAAATATGAGGTGTACAAGCCCAACGAGGGCTACTCCGTCGAGGCAGAGCAGACAATGCGCCGGAGTGAGTCCCAAAATGCTTTCAGGAAGAGGCTCGGCATCGACACATCAACACAGATCCGGTTAGTTCGGGTTAGCCACATGGTGTATCAGCACAGCGACATCGATTCGATTGTTGTGTTTCTGCACGGTGAGTTTGCTCGGCCACGTCGTTTCCGTCCATTGGCCTTGAGAGATGGGGGAAGGCAATCTGGCTGCGCGGAAGCAAGGCTGATCCAAATAAGATTTTGGCATGCGAGTTGCAAGGCAGACAGAACACAAGATCTGGTTCAAGGGCTACGGTCCTGACCCATATGTCTATGTTGTTCAGAAGGGTGCCGAGCCGAAGTTCCTGGGAGGCACCTTCACCGTGGAGAGCCATGCTGATCTTGAGAGGTCAGTCTGGCCCCCTTTTCTTGAACTTGAAAACCACCGACTGAGAAAATAATGTATATACAGAGCGGCGTCGCTACCGGGATCCAGCGCTATTGAGAAACTTGATGACGCACCAGGTGGCGGCTACCAAGTCACCGTCTATGACCCGGAAGGGTTCCCTATCAACCTACTGCATGGGCAACACGAGGGAAGCGAAGAGGAGCACCTCGAGGGAGCCAAATCGCCTTTTACCTCCAAGCTTGTTTATAACCACGCCAAAGAAAAGGCTCGACTTGGTGCTTACCAGCGCTTTACCGCAGGTCCAGCTGCTGTGTACAGGGTAGGTCATTTGGTCCCTCATATTTCACGTCCTAAGAATGGAGGGCTGGATCTTGTGGCTGACCACCAAATGTACGCCAACAGCTGGGACACTTCGGTCTGGTCTGCCAAGATTTCACAAAGTCGCTGGACTACTATTTCCGGACTTTCAACCTGGTCCCTTCTGACCTACTGGTGATCCCGGGCGATGGGCAGGAGGTCACTGTCGGGAGCTTCATCCACATTGACCGTGGTGCACACTACACTGACCACCACTCGTTTTTCATGACCCAGGGAAAGGGGAAACAACATGTACACCACTGCTCCTTTGAGGTTCACGATTTTGAGACCCAAATGGTTGGGCATGAGTACGTCATACTGTCCACCTCCCCCCCCCCCCCCAAAAAAAAAGAAAGAAATACGAAAAACCGTTGCGACCTCCCCTTTCGCCGCTGTGGAGCGAGGTATTTCTGAGCTGACACTCTGACTGTTTGGCACTCTTGGAATAGGTGGTTGCAGAAAAAGAACTACAAACTGGTCTGGGGAGTTGGTCGTCACTTGCTAGGGTCTCAGGTATTTGACTACTGGTGGGACACATCTGGGTTCATGATAGAGGTGAGTCGAGGTTTTTTCTGCAGGGACTTAAAAGGTGGCGTCGACTAACAGAATCCGAAAAGCACTACGCCGATGGAGATCTTGTCAACAGCGAGACCCCAGTATCCCACACCGACGCGAATGACGAAGCAAAGGGTGGCGCATGGGGACCCGAAGCTCCCGAAATCTTTCTGGATTGATGTGCCATGATGAAAACCAGTTTTGGTAAACGTGTTTTGAAACCATTTGTATATAAAGTCCGGTCAACGCCTAATTTTAGGTAGGAGTGGCCTCGTGAACTATCTTTGAACAGTCTAGGCGATCGAGCGCTTGTGCATATCGCTGGCTGATTCCCCAAGGAGCCATGGTGCTTAAGGTCTGGATAGCCTGACACAGAATCAAGCGAGGACCCTCATCCGCCCAAATGTTACCCACCCCTTGGAGGTAGCCTCGCATCTGATGTCCCTCACTGATCCACTGTCTTCCCTGTTCAGAGTTGAAGGCGGTGCCCAGGCGCGCTGTAGGATAATCGAAAGAACCCATGACAGTGGTGGTGGGATCACTTGGTAGGCCCGGCGAGAAGAGTCGGCCGTAGGCCCACAAGGTCAAGACCGCCATCAAGAACGTGGTGGATTCGTAGAAAGTCTGGCATGGCTTTTCCCGGGTCTTGCAGTAAATGATGGCCGCGTGAAGAACTGCTTGGCGAGCGAGAAGCGAGTCCTGTTCTACCCATCTTGATAATTGCACGCTTGCCCGGTCGGCGTCGGACTGGCCCGCATGCCAGCCAGCAAACGTGCGGACGACGGCTAGCGGGCAACAGGCGGCCAGGAGCACCATGTGGGAGTCGACCGAGACGATCCGCGGCATGTCAACGGCAGAGCTCCACTTGTCGCCCTCCAGAGCCAGGGCGTCGAGCAAGTGTGTTGCGCTGTCGAAAAGGCTGCGCATCGACCCCGACTGGCGGATCCAGCGTTGCAAAGCGTGCGGGGCCCTCTCGGTGGCATTGCTGGAACGGGGTGGATATGATGCCAGGTCTGCTGTCAGCTGTGTGTTTCGATCTTCTGCCAGCGAGTGTGCGGCACGCGCGAGGACGAGCCGGGCGAATTCCCCCGTGCATTCCCCAATCGATTCGCCCTCGAGCAGATTGCTTAAGGCAGCCTGAAAATTTGTCGTGTCTTCTGTCCCTGCGTGCGAGACGTGTGGATGTTAGCAGAGGCCCCTAGAAGGCGGGCAACCTTCGTTGCGCCAAGAAAATTTGAAGTACCTTGGGATTCAACCATTCTATCTTTCCACTGCTGGGCATTCGATGCGTCCCAAATGGTGTCCGGGCAGGGAAGTGGGTGCTGGAGCTCGTCCACCGAGACTCCTGGGCTGATTCCAAGGTGGATAGAGGTGGTCATATCGTACCACTGCATGGTCCGGCCTTTTATGTTAGCAAGCGGCTGATCGGGTCTTTTACTGGACATGTAAGCGTACCCAAGAGCAAAAGCCTAAGCGGCGGAGCGTTTCCTCTGCCCGCCAGGCACACCAGATATTCTTGAGCCTTTCAGGGTCGTCAATGTTCTGAAGCCTCGGTAGTGTGAATGCAGTACGCCCTGCTGGCTTGAAAAGCCCATACCAACGACACCTGGCGACGGGCTGTGCCTTGAGACTCTGGGCTAATTCCCAGAACCGGCTGTTGCCGCTGTACTGCATGCTCAAGATGCTCAGGCTGGTGGCTTGGAGCAGCCACAACTTCCTCACAAGTGAGTTGTTCATTTCCAACTCAAACCAAAGGTGTTAATCATTACCACATATCTTGGATGATTCCCCGACACGTGCAAGCTTTGACTTACAACTACCATGATACTCCTCCGGAGAAGCTCCGTCAACTGCAGTGTGTATAGGTCAGACCGTGGCACCTGGGAGAAACGGCAACCTGTAGCTGCAATTGCTAGCACGAGGACCCAGTGCTCTTTTGATGGGTCGAATGATGGCTTATGTATAAATGGCATCGTGTCGTGGAAGTGCTCGAAGTAAAGTTGAATAAAAGAGTTCATGACTTCAGCAGAAGGGAGGACAGGGCTTCCAAATGATTGGTATATCGGCTGGTTGGCGTGGTTCTGCAGGTTCTCCACCATCTCGTCATATTTTTGTGAACTCAGCCGCCCAACATGCGCGAAATGCTCCATCTCAAGGACACAGTCCGGGACGCCCGTGGCCTCGGTCGCCGGCAGGCCCGCGTCCATCTGCCTCGCAGGCCACGACAGCGGCCAGGGGCTTGGAGCGTCCGGACTTTCGTCGCTAGTCTCCGACGGGTAGGCAGTCTCCATGCTGTCTTTTCGTGCTTTCATCCCTGTCCGCCTGCGGGAATCCTCGGTCGAGTCTGGCGCGCGTGGCTGATGAGGACCGTCCGACTGTGATTCAAAAAGGCCATACGCCCCCATGTCGTTGCCAAAATCACCCAACCAATTCCAGAAATAATCAAAAGTCTGGTTTGGAATGTCCATGTCAAAGTCACATTGAGAGTAATCGTTGGTGTTAATATTCTGCCAGGCGAGCCCCGACACGGGCGTCGGGAAGTCGAAGCCTGAGACATCGTTACTTGTGGTGATAAGTTGGCCGTGACTGATAGTAACAGCCTCAGGGTCTTCCATGGCCTGCACCGGTGAAGACATCTCAGGTGTTGATGCAAGACCCAGCCGTCCGTTCCACAGTTGGTCGTTCGCGGCACCGTGAGACTCGCTGAAGCCGTCCCCGTTGCGAGGCTCTCCCAGGACACTGTCTGTTGCATTGTCAACGGGGCTAGTGATCTCACCCCGGACAATGATTGTGCTCATGTCATTGCCACGGTTAAGGGTTCCTCGACGACCCTGCGCCGGACTGATCATGTCCTCTGGGTCCTCGTCAGCAGCATTTGCTGAAGGGTTATAGGTGCTCGAGGTGTGCGAGGAGGACGCGCGGGCTTTGGTCTTCACGCTTGATCGATTCCGATGGTAGTCACAATCAATTGACTTTTTCCGGCACCGCGCACACGGTTGGTTGCCGTCGCATTTGAGACGTGACCTCGCGCAGGCGTTGCACGCGCGACTGGTACGTGTGGATGGCTTGTAGATACCCGTCCCGGCCTCGTGGTCAGCATGAATAGGTAGGTGTCGTTGGAGGGAGTCTCTACATCAAATTGCACGATCAGTCACATTTGCTCATGCTGGCGGTATATTTTATTTGTCATACTTTCTTGAAAACCTCGTCCCACACACCACACAGACAAATGGTCTTTCCATGGTGTGCATTCGAACATGACGCTCCAGATGCTCGTTCCTTTTAAAGGATTGATGGCATATGGGACAATTCGGAGCATTCCTCGAATTCAAAGGAGCCACTGATATGGACGAGGCTGCATCGACGCCTCCTTCCTGCTGTGGCTGTACCGCTTCATTGCCATTCAAGGTTGCTGGCGGTTGGAAAGCATCTTCGAAATCCATCGCAGATGTGCCTTAATTCTGCACCAATCACGAAGCCAGCTCATTGAGGACTGGCGCAACTTGTAGTGGAGGATCCTGAATGGCGATGGGGGCGGTACAGAATAAGCCACCTGAGGCATGTTTTCGGATAGTGCTTAGCAAAAAGAAGCACGCGACCGCGAGGGAGCGATAAAGATGGCAGTTTGGATTTGCTAGCTCCCCCATGCAATCCCCGAGCAACGTCGGAAATACGGCTTCGATGCTGTCCCGCATGTCCGAGCAGTTTGTCTATGCTTGGCAAACGTACACTGGACCTAACTCTTAGCGATTATTCTCGTAGGTAGTATCCAAGTCGGGATCCCCACGTTCCGACGCCCCTGTAATTCCAAGAACCTTAACATCCCCCGCCCCCAGACTGGGAGGGAAGACCATCCAATCGAACTTCTTTATTTCTAATCCCCAGGATTGACTTTACCTCGAATTGCAGCGCTGTAGGCGTCCTAGCAGAGTTTTGGACCAACACCTTTGGCCCTACATCGAACGAACGTGTTTGAGAGGGTCCGCCGGGAGGAAGAAAGTGCCTTTACTTATAGCGTAGAGAGAAGGGCGACGGGCAAGACTCAAGCAACAACAGTTCTTATCAGGGACGGATTAGTCTTGCAGCTCTTGAATAGGGCTAAGCATATTCCAAATTCTGTCGAAAAGTGTATATACCAGCCACTAAGCTCTAAATTCCTCAGGTTAGAAGCCTTCGTGTCCATAGGACCCCAGCCATGTGAGCTCTCATCCTCTTGCCAAATACGTAGAGAGGTATAGTTGTCACTAAGAGGATGACGCTCACCGCTGCGAGGGACCCGAACACAACGATAGGGCCTACCATTTCGTACCATGTGATCAAAACTCCGGAGCCCACGAAGATGACAATGGACGAGATGAGGTTGATGGTTGAGAAGGCTTGCCCGGAATGCTCCGGTAAGCAGTCCACCACGTACGTCAGGATCACCTGTATAGTGAACAGCCCGCCGAAAGAGAACGCAGACATCCAAACCAGGACCCACGCCAACGGGAGAGCCTGATCGAGGGCTATGCCGGTGCCGAGGAGGCCTGCTATGGTGATTGGACCAGCTATGACCAGCAGGACCAGGCGGAACTCCGGCTCAAGCACGCCCGCTTGGCTTCCATTCGTCCTTGCCATGTAATTACCCGCCACGTTAGCGAACCAGCCGGTGAAAAGTCCACCGATGATGGATACGGCAACGAGTGGAAGGTTGGTGAGGCCGATTTGCGAGGGCGTAAGGTTGTATGGGGGCTGAGCAAAGACCACCGAAGTCAGGATGGGCACACCGACGAGGAAGGAGAAGGCCACTGAGAAGGCAAATACGCTGTAGGCCACGGCTGGGAAGACCAAAAGACCGAAGGGCTCCACCACTCCAAGCCAGAAGGAGTGGTTGCTCAGCCGTCCGTTCCAAAGTGCGAGTTGCTGACGGTAGGTTCTTTTGACTTCAGATGCCTTGGGAGTTTTTAGGTCTTCTTCCTCCTCAAAATCGAAGTAATGGGTGGCTTTCGGATCTAGTCGGTCATATGTAGATTCCAGAGCAAGAAAGTACGATGCCACCATAAGAAGGGCAAAGACTATAGCGGCAAACCCAAACACCGCAGGGACACCGAGATCCTCGATGATGAATCCGCAAATAACCTGTCTGTGTATGACAATTGCGTTAGTCCCGTTCCGATCGCTACTGGGAGCAAAGTCTATGCGCACCCAAACTGTCCGCCAGATCCGAGACAGATATTCCATATGGCGATGTAGAAGCCCCGCTCGTGGGCGAAAAAGATATCCGCTATGGTGGCCGTGAGAAGAGAGAAACCAGGAGCCGACGCCAAGCCCGTAATTGTTCGCATGGCAACAAGTAGCCCGAAGTTCTGGTGTTCGACGCGGTCAGCAGGGCTCGGCAGCGAGCAAATACAGTCGGGCCTTTCTTACATCGGCTTTGTACGCTACAAGATTAGCAATAGTCAATACCAAGGCGCTTCCAACATAGAGCGGTCTTTTCCCCCAGACAACACTCGCAGACACGACGACGAAACTTGCAACCGCTGTCCAAAAAGCCAGGGACCCGATCGCCAAGGAGGAAACGGTGTCGGGTGACACTTGGAATTGGTCGGCGAGGATGCTTAAACCGGGCTGGATCATCACAGGAACACTGGTGGCATCTCCAACGTTAGCTTGCCGTGCCAGTTGATTGAAAGGGTCGCGGCGAGTGGATTGACTTACACACCTGCCGCAGCAGACAGAAAGGCGAGGACCGAGACGTGAGCGATTTTGAGTGGTTGAGACCTGGTGCCTTCTTAGCGATTTTTTGGAAGCACAGCGCCGTGTATCCATTCAGGAATTGTTACCAATTCAAAGGGTCGTTCGGACTGTCACTTGGCTGCGGCTGAAGGATAATGTCCCCCCGCTTCTTGACACCAACTTGGTCTGCGAGGCTCTCGTCTATATCGAGTATTTCCATTAGACTCCTGAAACAAGGATAAAGATTTTAAGGTGACTCACCATCATCTGGCTTTTTCATCAAGTTCACGGTCCCCGGAGGGAACTTGTTGACGTCGCTTTCGACTACACCCCAACCCATGATTTCTTTTTTCTGTGATTTCTTTTTCTGTGTCTTTTTTTTTCCTATGCTTTTTTTTCTGTAATTCTGTTCTCTCTTCTCTCTTATGGCTTAAAAAAAACGAAGGATTTTATGAACCGAACTCTCAGAAATACGAACAATAAAATTCAGAAGAGAACCGTGAGAAAATGACCACAAAGGAAGAAAACAGCTATCCGGTAGCCAGTCGTGCCAAACCAGTTGGCATTGAAGAAAACGAAAACAAAATCAGAGAATGGAATCCATGGGCAGTTGAAGCTGTCCGCCATGGACCAAAAGTTATTTGTTTACCTCTGTATTATCACTGCTCATGGCATTGCATATCCAAACCAAGTGATCTACCAAAACTTCCTCAGCATGTCGGAAGTATCTCACCATGTCTAGGTGATCTTCAGTCGAATCCGATTCAGACTGTTCCAGAATGCGTCTCAGCGGCAGTTGTCCCAGAGGCAACCAAAGAACGCCATTATTATTAGAGTCATGCCTGACAGCAGCCGGAAGATGATAGTGGTCGAGCGTTCAAGAAAGCAAAGGGCAGATCATGAAACGAAGGGCCCGGGAACTGTTAAAGGAAGCTGCGCAAGCTGTTTCCACCCGGCCAATGTTGAGCTTACAAAAAGCTGTGGGAGATGTTCTCCAGTCTTCCGGTTTCTGAATCGCACAGTTTTGACTGTTTACGGCTTAGCGGGATTTATGTCGCCCCATCCCGCCCATACAAGCCTTCGGCAAGATCTGTCAGAGCAAGCCGCGCCAAGGCTTGATTGGCATAGAATTCCCCGACATCTGGTTTCTCTTTACGCCAGCGCCAATCAAATGATGATTAATTAGTCAGTCTTTTGAAGTCTACCCTCCATTGGATGAGCCAGTATGCGTATTTTATAGAGCATGTAGTCTTTCCCCCCTAAAATAATGATGCGTCTTCGGAAAGCTGCCGCCCAAATTGGCTGTCGAAGACATGCTTGGTCATCCCCGGCGGGCCGTTGATCGTGGCATCTGCCCCCACACATAGTTTGAAGGTATCGAATTGGGCTTCGAGCAGCCACGCGGCCTCGCGGTTTTCACTTCCGCCGCTCCGATTTCCATTTGGACATCCCTTGACCGACTCTTCGTGAAATTTGGTGGCAGAAGACGAGACGCTGAGATCGACGTCGCCACACGTCGTCAGGAGTTGTGGTTTCAGGGAGGTGTGTTTGCAAGAACGCACGGGGTCGACGCCGAGAGGGCCCCGAAAAAATGGGGCGCCGCAGCCCGTGAGCTCCGGCGCTCCGAATCGGGTGGAGTAAGCAGAGGCAGACAGGTTCACATACCTAAGCTATTACTTAATAAGACTCATATATATATTCACATTCTACTTTATATCAAGAAACTTTGTTCGTAGGACATGATCGACACCGACTTCAGTTTCCAACACTGCCCCCCCCCCCCCCCAAGGGAAGTTTCGAACACCCCGACGGAACCAGAGCACCATGAAGCCGTTTGGGAGGAACCAATCCCAAGAGCCGCCTGTGGCGCTGGCGTTCAGAAGTAGCAAGGCATTTATCCTTGCCTCGATATGTGTTGCCATCTTCACCGTGCGTGGCCCCACTTGCTCGGCGGCATCTGCCAGTCATCCCTTCGACATTTAGCTAATTTCATTATTCAGGATCTATTTCTATATGGTGTCATAGTGCCTGTGATACCTTCCGCTATCCACGAGAGGGCAGGTATACCCGAGGAAGATGGTAAGACGACTAATCTGGGCTTCCCTCGTAGAGGGCGGAGCATTTCGCTAACTCTGTCGTCTAGTGCAACGGTGGGTATCAATCTTGCTCGCCGTATATGGAGCAGCTACTCTCGTCGCATCCCGTAAGCACTCCTTCTTGGTCCGTGATGCATGTTGGTCTTGACGACTGATAGCGCCTGGGTAGCGTTTACTGGTTGGCTAGCTGATCACACTTCCTCCCGGCGCCTCCCCTTTCTCATTGGGCTCTTCGCCCTCGCAGCTAGCACTGCGATCCTGATGGCCGCGACGCACATCGGCATGTTCATCGCCGGGCGCATATGTCAGGGCATATCCGCCGCCGTTGTGTGGTCGGTGGGCCTTGCGCTCCTGGTAGACACGGCCGACGAAGCTGAGACTGGTCAGATGCTGGGCACCACCGGCATATCGATGGGGCTCGGGCTGCTTCTCGCCCCTCTGTTAGGTGGCATCGTGTTCAGTCGGGCAGGATACTACGCTGTATTTGGCATGTGCTTTGGCCTTCTCGCCCTCGACATCGTGCTACGACTGGTCATGATTGAGAAGCAAGTGGCTGCGAAGTGGATCGGAGAGGACGACAATCATGCCGAGGCGACACCACAACAGAAGCCCGAAGGAACCGCCGCCACCGATGAAGAGAGAGCAGACAGTGGTAGTTCCGGTTCTGGCATACAGCAGGTCGCAAGCCATACACGGTCTACCATAAGCACGACGGGGGGCGCTGCGGAAAGAAGCCAAGCCTTCCTAGTCTTGCTCTCATCGCCCCGGGTTCTGGCGACTCTATGGGCGGCCCTTGCCGTTTCGATTCTCCTAACCGCGTTTGACGCTGTCCTCCCGATATTCGTCCAAACTACTTTCCACTGGGACAGTCTGGGGGCTGGGTTAATCTTTCTTCCGATCGCCATCCCATCCTTCCTCGAGCCCTTAGCAGGCTGGCTTGCCGACCGGTATGGCTCCCGCTGGTTAGCCACCGGCGGCTTCGTCTGCACGGTCCCTCTCCTCGTCCTTCTTCGCTTCATCACGCACGATTCTACTTCCCAGATCGTTATATTGTGTGTCCTGCTCGTTGGCATTGGCACAGTCGTTAATGGCATCATGACCCCTGTCCTGGCCGAGTTGACATTCGCCCTCCGAGACATAGAGCGCGACAGGCCTGGCTTGTTTGGAAAGAAGGGGGCATACGCGCAGACATACAGCCTGTTCAACGTTGCTTTCGCTGGAGGTTGTCTCCTAGGGCCCATAATCGCGGGACTGATAAGGGATGCCAGCGACTGGCCGACCATGACCTGGAGTTTATCGATCATAGCAGCATTTGGCAGCATTACTACCGCGATCTGGCTCGGTCCGCCTGACACTGGGCCTAGGCTGTGGCTAAAGTAAAAAATGTATTATTTTGGAACATTGTAAATAGCTCTGAAAGAAAATCTCCAATCTCTGTAATTTGTTAGAACTTAATATAGTTTATCATCCCCACACAACGCCAGGGATACATGATATTGGCCACAAAAGACTGTCTGATTTTACAACTGGAATCAGGTCGTTATATCTAGCCACAGACTCCAAAGTCAAGATCACCGTGTAGTAGGTCCAAGACTCCCAGCTTTCATCTACTTAAACCTCGTCTCCAATTTTAAAGTAGACCGGACCCAATGTCTGGTCGATATCCGGCACATAGGGAGTCCAGTGTTTCCCAGCCTTTTCCCTGGTCTCAATTTCGTCGGCAACGGCAATCGCAATGTCACGCAGCGAGATCCCGTGAAGTCGACCGTCAAAAACAGCACCGCCCTTGTTATGCGGACCGGCGGGTTTAAGGGGCATGACGTCCACGGCGATCTCGTACGATCCAGTGCGCCTGCCCGGCCGGTACATGGGCGGCGGGGACATATACGTCCACTGAAGCGAGGTGTTCCCCTCAAAGAACATGAACGTCGCGTGAGCGCCGGTGATGAAATCGACAACCGGGCCGCCCATGTGGAACACGTTCTCATACGCGATATGGAGAAGCTGGCGCGTCTCGGGCGTGCCTTTGCCCGCCTCCTCGGCCAAGAGGGCCTCGTGCGCCTTCTTCAGAATGATGGCGTCTTCTCCGGACCATTGCAGGGATTTGTCGACGTATGCCTCGCTGGCGACCGCGTCCCAGATGTATGCGTGGAAGAAGCGCGGGTCGTCAGCTGCTGTGACGAAAGGTTTGTCGGGTATCAGCATGCTTCCAGCACCGCCTACCATGAAGAAGTAAGGCACTTTGGCGGCTCGTGCAGCGATCAAGATGGTACGAGTGGACTCCACGAAGGCCCCTAGCTGAGCTTAGTGAGTTGACTCTGGAAAACAAATCCTACCAGCACTCACTATATCCTCATGCCTCCCCCATTTGGCTGTGTGGGCCGTATGCGCTGATCACAGCGTCGAGCGACTTCAAAGTATCAGCCACTTCCGGAATGGATGACTTAGTCAGGTCGATCGATCTTGTGGTATAGTTTCGTGCTGGCCAAGTTTCTCTGGGTTTCGGCTAGTGCCAACGACTTTGTATCCTCGATTGAGCAGCTCAAGAGCCACGTAGGACACTGTCATGCCAGTGGCGCCAATAAGTCCGATCGTGTTGACAGCCATTTTCATATAACCTTTACGTGTTAAGGGCTTGTAGTGACCGAGACGTTTTCCGGGCTCTGATCAAGTATTGAATGAATGTACTAGGAAGTTAGTAGACATATATACTTGACGGTCTTCCAAGAAATTTGAAGACAGACGCGGCCGCTTCGATCATCTTCAAATCCGCGTCTCGGCCACGGCGGACTGACTCGCTTCACCCGCCCTCAGAGGTTATCGGGTTTTCCGAAAGCTTTGAAGTCGCAGCTAGCAAAGCAGCACAATATGTTAAAATGCGCCTGCCATTGTTTAAACCATTGTTATATCCCTGCCACAGTGCTCATACTTATCCGCTACCTGCTTAGTGAATGGAGTCTCTAAATAAGCTATCTGATTGGAAGATTCTTGTTCAATCGGAAGAGTCTGGCGTTGGCAGACTGTAAGCACCGGCAAATCCGCCTGCTCACGAGTCAATAGGTACAGTATCAAGGGGACCCTAAAGGCGAAAGGAGAAGAGGCATCTTCTCTAACACCAAGACAAGAATGGATATCCACGCATCGTTACGCCTCCCGCACAACAAAGACCAAGAAAACCGGTCGCGCTTCATACCAAGGAAAGATAATTGTCGAATAATCTTTCTTATCAACAGCAAGCTCAAAGTCAAACAGTCAGCTTTGATCTCCACGATACCCCCAAGCTCGCCATAGACTCGATACGCTTGCCAGTACGACCCACAAGATCTGCCATCACTGCTTTCTTCAGAAGTGGCTCCACTCCCTGAATGTCATACCCATCGTCATATCCTGGGAAAGATGGCTTGCTGGCGCCGATTGGTACCAGCAGTTCCTCTTCATAGTGGATTGGCGTCAGTGACATCTTGGGAAGAGGTGCCACCGTTTTCAAGTACCCCATAGGTGTTGGTCCCTCAAGCACCTCTGGGGGCAGCGCCGTCGAAGATTGTGTCGAGGACCCCCGCGTCTCACTTTCCCTGTCCACTTTAGTGTGCTCAGCCTTGAAACGTTTCATGATGCCCATTGCCGTGCCCGTCAGGCTTGGGCTGACAAGCCAGCCGTCACAGGCGTCGACTTCGCCACGAAGGCGCTTCAGAAGTATACTCTGAATGGCCAGCGCCCCCGAGTAGCCAGTGGTGTAGTCGTTAATGACCATCCCAGGAGGCCACTGCGGCCTCCCGTCCCCTTTGTCCATGGCGTACATCATCCCACTCAAAGCCGAGCCCTGCATGTCAAAGCCGGGCTTGCTTGCCCACGGGCCCGTGGTTCCGTAACATCTGACCCGGCAGATGATGAGGCCTGGATTCAGAGTCTGGAGGTTCTGGTCCCCAAAGCCGAACTTGGAGATGGATGCTGGCCGATAGGAGTCAACCCAGACGTGGGCGTCCTGGACCAGCTTGTTCAGCCGCTCGCGGTCCGCGTCCTTGTGCAGGTTTAGGCGGGTCGAGGCCGTTCCCAGGTTGGCATAGGTGTAAACGAACGAGTGTTCGAATCCGTGGGTGAACATGACCTGCAGTACCGAAGCGCCATGCTCGGCGAGGGTGCGCCCGATGGAGGGTCCTGCTATGGCGTGGGTAACGCATAGCACCCTTAAGCCAGAGAGTGGGCGAGGAGGGACAGGTTGTTGACGGCACCACGAGACTGAAGGTAGCGTTGGAAATGTGTCGCCATTTGCTGCCGACCTATCTATTGGCGCCAGCCGTTGCATAGGGACCCACGGGAGCTTTGCCATGACTACCCCCTGAGGATGAGCAGCCCATTCATCCTCGGTACGGCAAATTGCCATTGGTAGGCCTGCCTCGTCTGCTGCGGTTTCTAAGTCTTCAATGTATCATGTCAGGACTTTGCAGCACGAGGATTATGAGGGTGGACTTCGGCTTACCTGAGGCATTCCACTGTTTGACTTTGGCGCGCACGTCACTCTCCGCCGTTGAGCACCCCAAGAAGGCGCTCCATTGGTACGCCAGATCCACATAGACTGCGCTCAGAAGAACGAAGCGTCCGTCTTTGGTCTCGAATATGTTGAGGGTGAACGGATTCCCAGCCACGAGATCGAGCGTGATTTCCTGGCCGTTCAGCGACGGCGTCATCCCGACGTCCGGGTCTATGTAATTGTGGCCACGGCGCAGGTCGGCCTCGACCTTCTGTGGCGCACCTCCCCGAGCCTCGAATATCTGTGCTGCTACCACAGCATTGGCGACAGAGGGGACAGCTCCGACCAATGAAAGGTTGAACTTCTCACTGTGAGTTTCTTCAGGGGGCGGAATGCTCCCGACAAAAGATACTGCGTCTTGCGGCAAAGTCATGCCGAATTCGCTGAGATAGCCTCCAAGGGCTTCAAGTGCAGTCGCGCCAGATCTGTTCGGTGCATCGCTGGCCATCATGTGTCTTCTATCGTAATGCGCAACTGGAACCACACGCGAACAAGTCCGAGTTCTTCTAAAAGTGCTTCAACTCCCACCATGGTCACTTTCGATTGCACCCTCACAGAAGTCCAATTTAAGGACAATACTCTGGTTACACCCGATGCCATTCGTGGTTTATGCCGCGGAACATTTAAGGTTGCAGCGGCCCTCGGCTTTGTGGGGTACCGATCGAGACCGCGGTTCCGAAGACGAGTACCCCCTCCCGGGATACCTGATAGACTTTTCAGTAATCAGTGTTGCAATCCCGTCTCAGCCAATGAAGTACAGACGGCAACGACGTCGGACGAGTTCTCACGGTGTAAGAAGCGGGGACTACCTGCGCGCGATGGGAGCGCCTCGGAGATTGAAGTTGAACGACGTCCCATTGAGCAAATCAACTATGAATGGGCTCTGACTGAACAGCATCGTTCTTTCATGTCTGGTAGGCATTGAAGATCTGGTCTGGTCGACCTGTGGTTTCAGTAGCTGTGCTGCCCCTGTGTTGTTGCTTGAAGATCACAACGACACCTCCCCCTCTCCTTCTCACCTCAAAATGCCAACAGACTCTGCATTCCCGTCAGTGGAAATCCCAAATGTGGGACTTTGGGAGCTTCTATTCGAGCGCGAGGACAGGGGCTTCCCCGAAGACCACAGTGAGTCTACTCCAGTTCTGCACCATTCTTCTGCCAGCCTATCTGGGGTTCTGGGCAACTGACATCATCATTTCAGTCTTGTTTGAGGACGCAGACACAGGAAGACAGTACACGTTTAGCAGTCTAAAAGACCTAAGCTCTCAATTCGGCAATGGACTCAAATCGCGGTGGGGATGGGCAAAGGGTGACGTCCTGGCCGTGTACAGCCCCAATTGTATCGACCTGCCGGCTGTGTTCTTCGGAACTCTGTGGGCCGGCGGTGTTGTATCCTCGGTCAACCCCACGTACACAGTCGATGAGCTCTCTCACCAGCTGAAAGACTCGGGCGCAAAAGCCTTGATCGCTCATGCGTCATGTCTTGCAAACGCGATGGCTGCGGCCAAGACCGCGGGCATCCCAAGAGACCGAATCTTGCTGGTCGGAGACGAACGAGGAGACGATGCCCAAGCCTTGCACTTTACGGATATACTGGACTCAGCTCAAACTAGTGAAAGGGTTCAAATCAACCCGAATCAAGACTGTGCTTTCTTGCCCTACTCGTCCGGTGAGTCATGATCACTTGGACAAAATGGTTTTTGAATTGATTGCAGATTCATATTAAATTATCTAAAACTGATTGGATCCTCACATTAACCAAATACCAAAAATATAGGTACTACGGGTCTGCCGAAGGGTGTGGTCTTATCACACTCCAACATCGCATCCAACAGTTTGCAGGCCGTGGCTCTCGACAGAGGTCACATCCGTGGAGTTGCAGACTCGGATGGGCCACAGGACAAAGCAGTAGCGTTCATACCACTTTTTCACATATACGGTAATACCCGGAGTTTCCATTTTTTTCTTCTTCTATTTTGCTCACTTCAGACTACGATGTTTGTATGCAACAACGGCTAACTCCTTGCGTCTCTCTTTTCACAGGACTACAAGTTCATGTTCTCAACCCAGTCTACGCTGGGTATCATACGGTCATGATGGCCAGGTTCGACTTGGAAAGGTTTTGTTCAGTGATCCAGTCTCATCGAGTGACATTTGCGTACGCTGCGCCGCCAGTAGTCCTCGCTCTGGCGAACAGTCCGATCGTGCAGCGATACGATCTGTCCAGTCTTCGGGTGATTATTTCTGGCGCGGCTTCTTTGAGCAGTGACCTTATCAAAACAGTCTACGACAAACTGAATGTACCAGTCAAGCAAGGGTATGGCTTGACTGAGAGCTGCCCTGCGGCACTCATGCAGACGTCGGCGGACTGGGACGAAGCTATCGGCTCGGTGGGCAAGTTGGTCCCAAATATGCAGGTCAAATTCATGAGTCTAGACGACGACGACGGTAGTCTGCCGAGGGAGCTGCGCTTGGGGGATACGGGGGAGATCTACCTGCGGGGGCCCAATATTTTCCAACGGTATCACAACAATCCGGAGGCTACCAACCAGGCACTCATTGCCGATGGATGGTTCCGCACGGGGGACATTGGCTACCAGGATGCCAGAGGTAACCTTTTTATCACGGGCAGGGCGAAAGAACTGATCAAGTACAAAGGCTTCCAGGTCGCCCCGGCCGAGCTGGAGCAGCTCCTCCTGTCTCATGAGGCGGTCGCGGATGCTGCTGTGGTCGGCATTCAGGATGGTCAGAGCGGTGAGGAGGTGCCACGCGCTTTCATCGTGCCTGCGTCTTCCTTGCCCTCTAACGGGGTTCAAGACGCGGAGAGAATAATTGCATGGATGGATTCCAAAGTTGCGCCTTACAAGCGCTTGCGGGGTGGGATCCGGTTTGTCGAGAGCATTCCCAAGAATGCCAGTGGCAAGATCCTGCGACGGGTGCTGAAGGAGCAAGAAGAAAAGGCTGTAAGCCGGTCTAAGTTGTGACAAAAGACTTGAACGGAACAGAGTGAAGCCAAAAGCTTATAAGAATCCAAAGTTTTGGTACGTATACAGTGGTATCAGCGTCAATCCTGGAGTTCGGTCGTGTGTGAGAAATTTCCTATAGCAGAACCTATCATTGATGCTAGAACAGCGTCGTTTGCTAGCGTAAATATTCCACGAAAACTGGTAGCATCCCCACCTGGATTTCTTTGCCCTAAACGTCTCAGCAGTACATTGCGCCGACTTACAGCTTTCGTTCAGCCACTCATGTTATACAGTATTGAATAACACCTGTGTCAAGTTTCTCTCTGGCTCTTAGTAGATGGTTTCCAGTTTCAGAAAGCACTGGAGCTCAACACACGGAAGTTACTCCTGATTTCTTCCCTGGCTTTTAGTGACGGCGACTTGGCTGCTGTACAATTGCTCACACTAATCGGGTATTCAGCTCGATTAGATGTCACGATATTGAATTTCACTGCTTGAAACGACTTTCCAAATTCGCCAATAATTTCAGTCATATTTCTTCGGGCCTCGAACTCCTTGAAGAGCACCAAGGCGAGCACTAACTATCAATGACACATCTTCGACGAAACAGCCACATCGACTATATTTGAGACAACTTCGTTCCTTCCACTGTGCTGTGTATGCTTGAAACATCGTGTTACTTTGGATATCTTTGTATTTTAATTGTTTCCTCATCCTATCAAGAACTTGTTCGTGTACTAAGAGTGCTTGTAAAAGTCCTTGTCTTCTTGTCTTCGACCGATTTAGTCATTGTCCCGGTCCTCTAGAGAGAGTAACATCCTTCATCTTTTGACTTGAGGCTATCTCAATACGCTGGCACTCCTGTGGCAGATTATAAGTCTCGATCCGCCACTGTTACAAAGATGCAATCATGTGGAACAGTGGGACTTACCATGGCGATGGAGCACCTGATTGGAAAGGCAAATCCTAGTGCTCACCCGAAGAGCTTGGTGGTTCCTTTTCCATTTCCCTTTCTGATACCTCGTCGTCACTCGGTGTCGAAATAACGGATTCAGAACGCCGGCTTCCCTCCTCGTCTGTCCATCCTCCTGAGTGATAGGAGGACCCAGTTGAAGAAGGGGCTTTGCGATTTTGGCTGAATACCGAATACATAGCATCAGACTCAGCGCGTGCCTTATTGATCATAGCTGGCAATTGTCTGCGGCGGGCATTGATGAACCAATTTGATATTTGGCCTGAACATTAAAAGTTAGCCTGCCGCTAATAGAGATGGTATTAAGGTTCTTACTCAGTGGCATGCCGGTCTGGCGCATCAAGTCCTGATTCTCATCTTCAGTTGGGTACGGGTGGTGGAGGTGATCAACGAGCCAACTCCTTAGCTTGTCTGTTATCTCCTTCGGTAGCTTACCAGTTGTCTCCTTTGGTAGGGTGGCCCTCCTCTTTCCCGGCTTGTTATCCCCGCCTATACTTCTCCCTAGCTCTCCAAAACGAGTGTAGTCCTGGTAGGGGGAGATATAATCGACCTCTGAGAATGGTGTTCTGTTAAGAATGTGATCTGCGACTATCCCTTTGGGATCAGCCGCAGACGGGAAGGTTGGCTTGGGTGAGGCCTTTGGTCGGGGTGTCGCCTCCTTGCGCATCTTCTCGCCGCAGGCTGCATGCCACGCGGTGATATCAGGATCCGGCTCGGTAGGGAAAGCGGTGGCAGAAATATCCTTCGGGAAAGACTCGCCAGTATCAGGGTTCTTTAGGTCCCAGCACTTGACTGCGAATATGATATAAGGCACATGCTCCTCAGGTTCAAGCAAAATCTGAATAGATTGCCAGCGAACGAAACCTATAGGGGTTAAGGATGGTATGGTGGGAGCCTCGTAATTGTTGTCCGTAGGTTCGAGAGTGTGTTGGCAGCCAAAAACCTGCCAAATGAAGCTTATAGACGCGTGTGGGGCATCCACTAAGAGCCGGTCATAGTCGCCGCCGACGGCCTTGTAGAAAGCAGCAAGCTTCAGAGGGCTCAAGGTTTGTTCTTGCCTGTCGCCGATGTTGTTGGCGATGTACATCGCCATGGCGCGCAACAAGGCGTCAAGAACCTTGGTAGGGGTTTTGTTGGCCTCGTAGAGATATCCGTAGAAGTCCTTCGCGTCGACATTTGGCTTTGGTATGGGTATAGGTGTGGGCTCGGGGGCTGTAGACAGTGATTGCATGCGCAAGGGGTGATGGTTACCGTGTGCGGACGGGCCCTGGCGGTCAAGAAGCGAGGAATTTCGGTCTGAGACTGCACCTCGCATGTCTCCCAGTGGTTTGATGTCGACGGAACTTGAATTTCTGACGCCCTCAGCTGCTGAGCTTTCATCTCGCAATGCAGTATTCAGCATATCCACTGCCGCCCACGCATCCTTCAATTCTCTCTGGAGGGCGAGGAGATCATCCACGGGTACCAAGACTTTATTGGGCCGAACTTCCTGGTCAGAAGACGACGGCCCAGCGCTGCTAATCAATCTTGACAGCGAATCCACTGCTGTACGGTTTTCCGTTCGATGGAACTGCACCGCCGGTGCTGAGACTGGGTGCTTATCCCTGTTGGCGCGGTGGAATGACGGCAGTTGTAGAAACTGAGTGGTTATCTTGGCCATTATGTTTGGTGAAGGCAATACATATGCCACACGATCGCCGTCCACTCCTAGGACCACGTGACCGTAAAAATGCCCGGTTTGGTCGTCGATAACGGCAGATCCAGAGTCTCCCTCTCTCAATGCCTTTGAGAGCAACAGGGTAAGCAACTGCTGGAAAGATGACCCACCGGTCTTGACCGAAATCGAATCCGATACAACGCCACCACGGATGGGTCCTCGCGAAGTGATTGCCAAGACCTTGGTAACGTCAACCCTGACGCTTGCGATGTCATCGACTTGAATGTTCCGAGATTCTCCATCAATCGCAATCTGGTTGGGTTCTTGGGCCACATTAGATGTCTCTGTTGGTAATTTGATCATGAGATAGTCCAGATCCCCAACACTCCAACACGGCATCGGAAATGAGCATAGTGGAGAAGATAAATCCCATTCATCATCTCCATATTTTGTTTCCACTGACTTGGGAGACACCAATGATGCGCTGAGATCCTGATCTCCGGAAGGTAGTGGGCCTGGTATCTCAGAATATGATTCGGAAGAGGTAGGAGACTGCTGGGAGCCTTGCTGGTCCGAGTCGGCCTCCGTATCTTTCATGGACCCCACAGGGCTGATACTCCCTCTGCTGAGGACGAGATTTTCGTCTTCGTCCTCGTCGGACTGCCCGTCAAACTCGCACTCATCCGTATCCCAGTCCTTCTCTTGCGTGGCCGTTGAAGTAGAATTGGGTTTTATAGCATGCGCAACAGTCAATTGGTAAAGATGGTCTCCGAGGCGCATAGTCGGCCCTCCAGTAGCGTACTGGACTGTCCGGCCACTCTGGCTTGAAGTCACGAAACGGAGTTTTCTCCCGATCCCCGGTCTGGTCCAGCCATACACGTCGACTCTGAACGCGTCTTCATCAGAAGGACGCATATTTGAATATATGGCCTCACCCAACTGATTGGGGAAAGCGCTGAATTCAAGAGGCGATCCAGTTGAGCCGAGGCCGTAGCCGCCATTACAATGATGATCAAGAAGTCCACTTTGTCGGATCGACGCCTTAGCTTCCTCACACGTCGCCTTGTCGGATCCGATAATCATGATGATCGGGTTGGCTTTCTGCTCGCTCCGTCCGATCATGTACAATTTGACAAGCAACTTGTCGACTTCTGATAACCCGATGTTGGCAAGGATGCGATTGACTTCGGGACGAATGTTGTTCTTGAAATGATCCAGCGCCGGTCCGCGAGGGAACCACACCATCGAACCGCCGATCTTCCTCGTGCGCGTGTTTATCTTAGGGCCCATGGAATCCATTGGATCGGGCCAAGCTGGTAGATTGTTCCGGCGGAGGCGCTGCATGCCTGGACAAGAGAAATTGGAATATGAACATAGGTCCAGGAACGGGGCAGGCCGAGCGGGGTCGCTGGAACTCACTTCAGACCTCACTGAATGCCGTCCAGACGCCTATCTCGTACGCTTGGAGTACGGTTCTGACCACTTCGGCACCTCAGTGAGCGTTTTGTTTAGAGTCTCGTGTAAGTGATTGGTGAAAGCTGCTTGCTTGGGCAAAATCCACGCAGCCTTAGCTGTGCTGAAATGATGTCGTCTAGTGGGGACCCGCTGCGGTCAGCTCGAGATCGTGCGGATTGTCTAAACAAAAGGCCTCTTCGTAGGGCTGTTGGTAGGGCTTTTCGTCGGGCTTTTCGTCGAGGACCACGAAATATAAAGCGGGTGGGGGAGCCTTATTGTGTCTTTTACCTGCGGGAAAAGCCTATGTACTACTGCCCATGAGGGCGGAGTATGCATAAGGTAACACGAGAAGAGTGCATCTCATGCGGTCAGCAGTGGCTGAACGTACATTTTCATGGCCCCCAATGACGTAGCCTATGTATTTGACTGTTTAAAGATCTATCCTTCGTAGCCAAAGACTTTTCCTCCGTGGATACCTAGGTATGTTCGGCTGGCTATGCCCCTCTGTTGGCTCCTGGAAAACTTGTGCCTGTTGGCTGCAAATTCGCGTTCAGTTCACCTGACAGCTATTTGTCGAACATTTCGGTTTGACCGACTCACAAGATACCTAGGTATACCTGCCGATGCATGAAATTATTGACACCCTATGGGGAGCCCGAAGCCAGGATTCGCATCATCGACTTCGCAACGGCGAACATGTTACAAGCCTGAAACATGCCGCTTACACAAGATACTGTCTGCTACAGCGAGCCTACTTGACCCATGAGCTTGGAATACAAGACAGGGTCAAGGACAGCAGCTTTGTAGCCGATGTTGCACAGCTGCTCAGGAGCAATCTCACACATCAGGAAGTGATCTCAAGCGTCGGACAGCTGCTAAACGTGGGCGGGACTCAGGTGCCCGAAGAGTGCTGCGAAGAAGTAATCTGCTTCACTACACGACTACTGGTCATGATGAACGTGGGGCGCTTCGTGAGCGAAGTACATCTTCGCAGTGGTGTTGCCTGGGAGTCGAGTTCGCTGAGGGATTGTGTTGACAACTATTTCGCCGAGGCCCCAAAGATGAGCTGTGAAAACGTTGAACTACCCAAAGGGTTTGGCGCATGGAGCATTGAAATAGTTGCGGGAATCAAGATCAGGTTTACCGACAACCTTGCCGATCATCTGCTCTTGATCCAGGACGACGCAAGCGTACTTATCTTTCACCACGCGTCCTTTCTGGAATGTCAAGACACCAGGTCAGTAATCGCACTTGAGATCGGAGATAACCAAGCAACGCGTCGCAGCACCGAATACCATGGGCTGACTGAATAATGAACACAGCTCTCTCCTGCCAAAAGGCCTCGCGGAAGAAACACTGAAGACGCTTGCCCTTTTGTTCCCACAAGCGGAGTTCTCCAGAGCACGAAGTGTTGGCCGTGACAAAACAATGTGGCTAAAGCAGCTTTACGAGAAATATGAGAAAAGTTCCGGCCTCGTGGACAAAAGACTCACCAGGTGCGGGAATCTCAACACAAGTGAACGCCAGGTTCAAAATTTCGAATTTTGGAGAGACCGGTTGGTGATTCTCAAACAGGCTTATGATGAAGCAACCCCCAGCACCCTTCTCGAGTGGTGGCGTGATCGCCGTAATGGGCCGCAGTGGTACAACTTCTGGGTAGCGCTGCTGGTCGTGACTCTCACCATCTTGTTTGGGCTGGTCCAGTCCATCGAAGGGGCTCTCCAGGTCTATAAGGCGTATAATCCTTGAAGAAGGGAATTGTTTTCTTGTTCCAGTGTGGATCTTAAAACGGATGCGGCATGCCAGACTGATTGGACGGGCGGGTACCACCCAGCCCTCTGTTCATGGGCGAATTCTAGGTCTGCTGGGAATGACCGTTTGTGCAATGACTTGTTATGAGATAATCTTTTACGAAATACCTTTTATTGTTGCATTTGATCTTTCTGTGCACCAGGCGTGAACAGCATATGGTATCCGACCCACCCAAGAGGGCGTTGCGCCTGAATTGTATTCGGCATACATCCTCAAGAACGGCTCACTGAAAACGTCGGAAAAGTAACCCGTTTCAATGAAAAACATCTAGGTGGTTTCGTTCTTAATCCGTATATGTGCTCTTTTGAAGCCGTAGGCGGTCCCTTCATACAGTAGTAAACGCTCAAAGACCCAGCATTAGATAGGTATACGATGCCGATAACAGTAGATCTGTGAATACGATCGTCTTGGGGAAAACATCTAGGAGGCGCCCAAAATTATGGTGGGCCTACTTCACTGCACCCCTCGGCATCCCGAGACCCGATGATGGGAGACCCTATGGGAGGTTGCTGTGGACCCCCATGGGGGCCAGAATCGGGCGTCGAACTCCGTGTCAGTTGGTTCTTTTTTCCTTCCTGCTCTCCCCCGGATTTTGGTTCCCCACACGGAGAATCGGGCGGTTGATCGACGAGTAAGTCAGCAAGCTACTGTAGCCCAGCCAACCTCGGGAAGCTTCTCTTGACCTCGGATGAAATGGTCCTATACTCCCATACGTGTATATATCTGGTGCACCCCAAGCAAAGTCGCATTACCGAGCCAAGTGACGTAGCGCACGAATCGGGCTAGCCGGTTATCCCATCGGGATATCTCGATTTCAAGGGTCGTTGCGACGAGACGTAATGAAGGGCGAACAAAGGAAGCGCTGTTTTTTCCCTCCCCTGCCCAAGCCCCCGCAGATTATGCGAGGGCATTATACGCCCAGCCGGGAGCTGAGACGGGGTTATGGGCCGGTGCAACAGTCAGTCTCAAAAGGGCGAATGCGCCCGTATCTGTTGGTCATAAAGTTGCTGGCCTCGCTGACCGCTGGACCGATGCATGGCCGCAATAAACCATAAAACATGCGTGCAACTGAACCTTGAGTGAGAAATTCCGGAATTATACAGGCTTGGCATTAATACCCAGACCAAGACCCCTGCTCAATTCCAGGCCGTTTGTGCTGCATGAGGGTGGAATTGATAGGGTGAGCTCGGTTCCTGCATCCGATCGGGGTCTCAACATTTCGACTCAGGGTCGTGTTGAAGCTCTTGTCTCTGTTTCTCCGTGCTGCGCGACTTTCCCCAAGGTTGACGTCGAAACGACGACGACGTCATCCTCAAACTGATGTCCCAGGCAGCATCCTCAGCGGGTTCGAAGATCTCTGTGTGCAGATGCGTGGGAGCGGGCTAAAATAGCCGGCTTTTTGACGGATCGTCAAGAAAAGGTCGGCTTTGATGGTCGCGTGTGAGGGCAGACATGTCACATCGTGCCCCCGCGTACTAAGGCGGCACGTTGGCTGCAGGGGGAAGGCGTGGGTAGCGAAAAAGGCCTGCATCAGGCCTGTTTCAAGCCGATGGGGAAGAATCAGCACACACCTGCAGGCTGCGATGAAGAATTGGATTGATTCTCACCAGGCAAACGCGGGCACACACGACAAGGCAAGCAAGCCATCGGTCGTGGACGGAAAGAAGAAGAAGAGAAGATCGGGGCCAAGAGCGAATGAACAGCGAGCGATAAGGGACCCTGTAGGGGGCAGGGGGGCCATGTCAAAAGTGGCGACGGGCTGTGGGACCAACCAGAGGCGGGCTGATAACAAAGAGACACGATCGAATTGGATAATGGTGGCAGCAGGCTATTTTAAGACTGGCGTTGAGTGGTCTGCCTCTGGTCCGAGCCCTCGGAGCGGCCATTTGACAGGAGGACGGAACAAGAGGAAGTTGGGGCTGGCCTGGCTGGACGGACGGGCTGGACCAGGGCAGTGCAGCGCAGGAGGCAGGCTGGAGGTAACCGTACCTGATGTGTGATGTGTGAGTGCTGAGGGAGCTGAGAGCATAAACCTGGGGTGACGGGACAGGGGCCCAGCCTGTTGTAGCGCGAGCCCGACAACCGGAGCGGGAATTATGGCGCAGGGGGTGAGCGAGTTTAGAACGAATTTAGATGTGTTTACTCGATCGTGTCCTCAAACTCTTAGGTAATATCTTGCCGCAATCAGTAGAACCGCATATTGTTTGCAGCATGGTCAGGATGGTACGCGCACCACACGAGTCGAGAAGTGACTGTCTGTCTGGGCGAGAACTGGCGAGACATCGTCGAGGTACGTTGATCGCCAGAAGTCGAGTCTGCCCGTCTGGCTGCTATAGGCATCGTGCTGGTTCTGGCCTTGTCTGGTGCGTTGGGCTGGTGTGGGTTCTGGGTGCGGGTATTCCGTTTTCCTTTGAGCCGGGCCTGTGCAGGTCTGGGACTGGGACCTTGGTGATCAGTGCGCCAGTCCGTCCGTCAATCCAGGACGGTACCAGCCCGGCCAGCGACGGCCTGGGCGCAACAGGCTTGCACAACGGCTTGCAAGTTGGGCGCAGCACTGCCATCTTTCGTGGCGGCCGGAACACGACTTCAAGCTCGTACTTTGACGGCTTCTCGCCGGGGCGAGAACGAATACCATTCAGCCCATGACACACATGAAGAGACAGGTGAGGCCAACCAGGAACGGGAGTGGTACTTCGTGTCCGGCTGCTTTTTTTTGGTAGATCAATTCTGCAGCCCAGCATTTTGTCTGAGTCCAGCCCTGAGCCCGTGCCTGACGGGAAGACGGGCCCGAGGGTACGGAGCACATACTTTGTACTGCCGTAGCCACACACACAGCAGATACTTCTCGTCGGTCAACAACGTGGTTGGGTTGTCACAGTGGAGACTCGATCCCCTTGCAACTCGACCATGGGCATGGGACACTCAACACTCACAAGAAAGAGGGGTCACTTGAGATATCTATCCGTGGGGATCATGATGGCGTCCTTTCCTTATCTGCCCAGATCAAATCAAATCAGGGTCGACTGGTTGGCTGGCTGGCTTGTCCGTCTGTCATGTCGTGGTGTCTATCGGTCGGTCCTGCGGACGACGGCAGCAGCCTCAATTGGCAGCTTTGGGCAGTTCTGGCAGACAATCGTACCGCTCCCGGCGTCCCCTTCACCTCGAAGAAGCCCGGGCCCCCACATTCCAAACGAGGGTTCTGTGGGGCAGGTGGGTACGTACCTACGTAGTGGCCGGTGCGGTATCTTTGGGTCTTTGGGTCTTTGGGTCTTTGGGTTTGTCTGGGTTCTCTTGCGGTGCGGGCGAGAAGGTGCGCAGGAGCGCAGGTACGTATTTAGATACGTACTGATGCAGAGGTACGTATCTACCTCCAAACAGCAGGAGTGGCCGCCGTTAGCATGTAGCCAGCAGCTGCCATATCGTCAGTCACACTTGGGCCGTCGGCTGCAGGGAACGACGTTTCTCTCACCCCACCACTTTGGCAATTCCTTTTAAGTCCCTCGTGCGCCGGCCTGATAACCATCGCCAGGGGCCTGCGCCTATTCTTCTTTTACCAACATCTTCCTTTCTCCTTTTGCAAAAACCCAAAACCAACTGCTTCTTGCTTGATTGACTGAGTGCCATACTTGCGTCTTCTGTCCAAATTGTCGATTCTCCAATAGATTCTCCCACCACACACCAGGAACCATCTCCAAAATGGTCAGTTGCGACCCCACCAGCACCGTCCAGCCTAGCCCAGCCGCTCCCACGGCTGGTGTTACGATCGACATCACCCATTGATTTTCCAGAGAGAAAGAGAGCGCGATTTGCTGACAATATTCAATGCAACAGGCGACAAAAGCTGCTGTCACGTCAAACCCCCAGGCTGTAAGCTTCACGCACACCTTCATGGACGAGACCACAACAGAACCACTTCAGTGCAAGTGGCCCGCAACGGGAATTACGCGAGAACTGACATATGCCCCCACAAACAGCTGGCCAAGTATCTTGACCTGCCCCAAAATGGCAAGATCATGGCAGAGGTGAGCCAAACAACATGCAATTTGCATTCTCTGCGACGCAATTAGACTGACCCTTTTTCTTGCAGTACATCTGGATCGATGCCGAGGGCAACACTCGCTCCAAGTCGAGGGTATGCTACCACTTCCTCTTCCCCCCGATTCTGCCCGACCCAGCGATGCGGTGACACCGCGAATCCTTGGCCCCCGTGGACCATGTGTTTCCTGCAGACTCCTTTGTCACAAGAAGCCACCCTATTTTCAGCTCCAACGAAACACAAAACACATGCACTGCAGCCTTTGTGGGCTTGTCTGGCTACCCTGAGACCTTGGGTGGCCAAGACTCCGCCTTTTCGCTTTGCGCCGGCGGAAACCCTCCTTACGAGAGTGGGCGCGTCCCACAAAACTGCAGTGGCAAGCTCCACGATATCGCCAAGACCCCCGAATTGTGCCCGACTGAGGAATAACTGGGCTGACACCATGACTCGACTCTAGACTCTGGATGCGAAGGACACTGACTACACACCAAAAGACCGTGAGTCACCCAAATCCAGTCCTACGTTTCCAGATTCCAGACGGAAATCCTGGGGCCCCGGAATCTGCGCGCACAGAGAGTCGTACTGACATTGGAGTAGTCCCAATCTGGAACTTCGACGGAAGCAGCACGGGTCAGGCACCTGGTAAGCTCAATCCCCATCACCTAGTACCGGCGCCCATTTGCTAATTTTATCTCTACCAGGCGACAACAGCGATGTCTACCTCCGCCCTGCCGGTTCGTATTACGTCGACATTCCCACCACGACCCAGCAACCCAATTGCTGACTGAAACCTCGTACAGCCGTCTTCCCAGATCCATTCCGCAGGAATGGCAACATCCTCGTCCTTTCCGAATGGTAAAGCGCATCCGGCATCCCCCATCTTCCGCACCTTGCAGTCGTGCTGACCTCATCGCAGCTGGGACGCCGATGGAACCCCCAACAAGTTCAACTACAGGCATCGTGCCGCCAAGCTGATGGAGGCCCACGCCGCCGAAAAGCCATGGTTCGGCCTCGAGCAGGAGTACACACTTCTCGACCTCGACGACAGGCCGTATGGCTGGCCCGCCAACGGGTAAGCAATTCTAAATTCATTCGTGAATGTGCTCGCAAGACGCTCGCCATGAACTTCATCTCGATCGTCAATTCGCAACAGGGGCTGGTTTCTTGCCTTCGACTGCAAGGACTTTTCACGGCTGCGCGGAATGATCCGCGAATGGCTCGCGCTGGCAATCCCAGCTGCAGCCATTTAGCGGCAGCGGACGTCGGTACTCGTTCTGTCGTCCCCCGCCAGGTTGGCATAACAGGAGACTCGTGCACTATTACCCCAATCATGACAATGATGTCACGGGCAGCGCCGAAGAACTGTTGCGTCACATTGTCGGGTCAAAGGTCACAGAGGGACGAGTCTGACGTCTCATGACCGCAGCCACCTTGGCGGGGTATTATTACGAGTGGTGTTGCCACCAGCCTGTTTTCGCCAAGACTAGCTGTGGGTCCTCCATCGTCGTCACGACATCTACCCTGCCAGGGGGTGCCACCCGATGATTACAGTCCTTGCGATTGAAGGCGACAATCGAACCCAAACCAGCCCTCACTGCCTGTCCTGACGACGAGAGATCAACATGGCGAGCTCAGCGATCACACTCCGGGTCTTTCCGCCTTGATGCATTTACTGACCAACTATGAAGATTCCCCGCTCCCCAAGGCCCATACTACTGTGGTGTCGGTGCAGGCGTAAGTTTGACCAAGACAATTCCTCTGCGATCATGTTCAAGAGCAATGCACTAATGCCCTTTGCAGAAGGTCGTCCAGCGTGACATAGTGGAGGCACACTACCGATGCTGCCTTTACGCCGGTGTCAAGATCTCCGGAACCAACGCCGAGGTCATGCCCGCCCAGTGGGAGTTCCAAGTCGGCCCATGTGAGGGCATTGAGATGGGCGACCACCTCTGGCTCGCTAGGTTCCTGCTCAACCGTGTCGCCGAGGAGTTCGGCGCCAAGGTCTCGGTCGACCCCAAGCCAATTCCCGGTGACTGGAACGGTGCTGGCCTGCACAGCAACTTCTCCACCGAGGACATGCGTAAGGATGGCGGCATGAAGCACATCGAGGCTGCCATCAAGAAGCTGGAGGGTCGTCACAAGGAGCACATCCTCGTCTACGGCGAGGGCAACGAGAAGCGTCTGACTGGTCGCCACGAGACTGGCAGCATCGAGCAGTTCTCATATGGTGTCGCCAACCGTGGTGCCTCCATCCGTATTCCTCGCGAGTGCGCCGTAAAACAGAGCGGTTACTTCGAGGACAGGAGGCCCGCCTCCAACGCCGACCCCTACCAGATCACCGGTATCATCATGGAGACCTGCTTCGGCTCTGCCTAAGTTTTTTTTTCCATTTCAGGAGTTTTGTCTTTTGATAGGGTGGCGTGTTTGATTGCACATGAGCAGGCGACATCCGAGCATGGGGTTCCCAGGGCTGACCTGTCAGGCTTTCTTTGGCTTGATCCTGGTCTAGCGGGTTAATCACCAGCTTGCGTTTAATGGAGGTTTCGGCGTCGGAAACAAAGATTACATATTTCCCCAGATGAGATAAGAGAAGGAGAAGGACAGAGAGAAGCTGTCTGTATTTTTTGGTAGATTGGAGTGGCATAGCCGACTTTGATATATGCGGCTTGGTGAGAATGTGAAATAAGATTCAGAGTGTTCACTATTACTGTTGAGAACTGTTTGTTATTTATATGTTTGAAGTGACAGTCCACTTCATATATCCTCTCAAAGCCGTTTCCTGATTCATTTGGCTGTAGTTTAAAACGCCAGATAACGCGAGTCAAGTGAGGTATGTCAGTTATCATTCCCATGAACTCGTATAGCCTGTGTCCAGCCTTTTGAATGAAATTGGAGGTTCGCACCAGTAAAAACGGAGGGTGCACCCGTAGATCCTCCACGCTGTAGTAGGTATAGGCAGTAGGTATAGGCAGTAGGTATAGGCAGTAGGCGTAGGTAGTAGTAAGTATAAGTAGTGGGTATAGGTAGTGGGTATAGGTAGTAGGTATAGGTAGTAGGTATAGGTAGTAGGTATAGGTAAGTTTGAAATATTAGAAGAGTAGGTGTTATGGGAGTGGGTGTTATGGGAGTGGGTGTTATGGGAGTGGGTGTTATGGGAGTGGGTGTTCTACTTCGGGTTCGTTTGTACTTGTAATATACTGGTGTACCCTCCGTTTTTACAGGTGCGAATCTCCGATTTCTTTTAAATGATCTACCTCACGTCAAAATTACTTTCTCATATTTGCCCTGAACTTGGCTTTCGCCTCCCCAAGATACAAGATGACACTTCTTGAACCCAATGGTCTAGGACAGGTAAAAATATTCATGAAAACAAGGCACGGAATTGAAGAGGCTCTTTGTGGGTTTTCATCGGAATTGATTAGATAGATCTCAAGTTCACAAACGCATGCCTCTCAGCGCAACAAACCGAATGGGGCATCATTTGATACATGTAACTGAGGAACTTTTGAGAGTAGGCATGAAATTATATCATATTATAACACTTTTTAACGTGATCTCGTATTTTCAAGAAACTGGACACCGTAACCGTTTCATTCCAATGACCAAATCCTCTCTAAACTTCTCAGACCTTATGCTCCGCATCATTCTGATACGGCTGCTGGTCGGTGTCGCCGTGGTGCACGCCGTCCGAGTGCGAGACCATGATCTCGGTCTTCTCGCTGACGGCGGCGGGCGGCGGCGATGCGGCGTCTTCGCCGTCAAAGATGACGGCCATCTGCTCGAGGGTGTGGCCGCGCGTCTCCGGGTATGCGAGGTAGGCGGTTATGAGCAGCAGGGTCAGCATGACGATGAAGACGATGTAGTATTTCCACTGGATCGCCTCGAGGGCGATGGGGTTCACGAAGGTGTTTATGAAGATGGCGACCACGGTGGAGCACCACGTCACGGTCAGGCCGCGGGAGCGGAGGGAGAACTGCCAGATCTCGCAGGGGTAGGCTGTTAGGAAGGGGGTCCTTTTTGGAATTGTTGGTCAGTTGTTGCGTGTCGCATATATATATACACACACAAATGGGAGTGGGAGCAGACTTACATGGCGATGTCGTAGCCGGCAAAGAAGATGAACAGGAACGGGATGACAGCCAGCCCAATCTGGGCCGACCCTGACTCGGCGAACGCGCCGCTGAGGCCGGTGATGATGATGAAACTAGTCAACATGGTGCTGGCGGAGGTCAGGAACAGGAACCGGCGGCCCAGGCGGTCGACGTTAGTCGCGGCGGCGATGGCCCAAAGGAGGTTCCAGACGTTGAGACAGGCAGATATAAGTGTCTGGTCCGTGACGGACTTGACCCCCACGGAGCTCAGCACGAGTGGCAGATAATACGAGACGACGCCGTTACCGGCCCACTGCGCAAAGATACCCAGGCTGATAGATATAAACAGCCTGTGCCTATTACCCTTCGTCTTGACCATGTCCGCGTACGACGCGCTGCTCGACGCCTCCTTCTCGGCGGTGATGGTCGCCTGGATCTCGACGACCTGGTACGTGACGAGCGGGTCGTTCCTGTCGCCGCCCGCGTGGTGCTTAGCAAGGATATCCGTCGCCTCGTCCGTGCGGTTGACGCTGATGAGCCAGCGGGGGCTCTCCGGGCTAAGCAGAAACCCGGGCAGCGCGACGAAGGGGAGGACGATCTGCAGCACGACGGGGATGCGCCAGCACCAGTCGGACGGGATGTCGCGGCACGCGAACGTCACCCAGCCGCACAGCGTGCCGCCAAAGTACCAGCCCACCATGAACAGCGCGTTGGCGACGGAGCGCTGGCGCGGGTGGGCGATCTCGTTGATGAGCAAGGGGGCCGAGTTGCCGAGCCACGAGGCGGCGACGCCGACGAAGAGGCGCGAGTATGTGAAGGTCGCCTCGTTCTGCGCCGCCGCCTGCATCACGACGCCCAGGACCAGGAATAGATAGCCGACGTAGATGCCGACCTTCCGGCCGTAGTTGTTGGACACCCACGCCGCCACCGGGAAGGCGATGCCGTTGCCCAGCCAGTATATGCCTGTGATCCAGCCCAGGTAGGCGCCGGATGGGTTGTGCATGAACTTGTTCCAGTTGGGGAGGGCGAGGAGGCCGCCCATGATGGAGCCGTCGTAGCCGTTGGCTGAGGCTGTTTGGGGTGTTGGTTTTGGTTAGCACATGATCTTGTTGTGTTTACTAGAAGGGGCTGGAAGGTCCCGAAGGGCCTTTTCTCAACCTAGAGTGGCAAACATACAGAACAAGACCATAGACAGGGTAATAAAGTTGAGCTTCAGAAGGTGTGCTTGCTTGTACCAGGGCTTGTCATCGCCCGGCACGGTGGCCAAGTCTTCAACGGCGTTTCCCATAGTGGTGGCAGTTGTCGTATTGGCGAGGCGGTCCGCGAGGCTGAACTGAGATATGGCCTGACAATGGGAAGATAGGAGAAGCGGCTCTCGTTCCAAACCAATTGTCACGCTCGGGAATATCTGGGCTCGGCGAGCCTGTGAGAATCCTGGAGCAGCTTCGTATCACAAAAAAAATCAGGGGGCAGGAAGAAAGCTTAGTTATATAGTGTACAACCTCCTGAAGCCCCCTTTGGTGTGGAAGGTCGATTCCGGCCTAGCCTCAGAGCAGGTAGAGGTAGAAAGCGAGGGAGTGGATCTCAAGTACTTTTGGACCCCGATGGCCCGGTGGTCGCGAACTGGACCCCTGGAAGAGAGGCCACGCTCTCGAACGTTGGGGGGGCACGTCCCCATGGAGAAGAACGCAGGAACATTTGAGCATTCGCGGGGCGCCCCACATTTCGGTCAGGTCGGGTGAAGAGACCTAAGTAGGAACAAGGCCCAACTGGCGGAGAATTGAGTCAGTTGCAAGTGTTCTCGTGGCTGGAATTTCGATGTTTGCTGGCTCTTTACACGAGAAGACATTGAACGCGGGCGGAGAAATAGGCCCGCTAATTACTTGGCTGTATGCATGAACGAAACGATGCCCCGTGCATATTTCCACGATGGCGCGTATTGCACGTCCGTACCTCGGTATTTCTCCGCCTCCAGACTTTTCCTTCCTCCCCAGATCGTTACCGACGCGTCGGCTCGCCAATTATTTCTGTCGAGATCCCAAAAGTGAAACACAGGCCGATACTATAGTATTCCAGACCCAGAAAAATGCCTGATTCAGTCCTCATTATTTACGTCATTGTCGACGGACTGCATCCGTTGCCAACCATGTGATCGATCAGTGGAGAAATGTTGAGCTGGAGGGACGACTATGTGCCCACCTGTATTCATAGTCGCATTTATTCCATCTCCTACATGCCTGCGTCGGTGGTTTTGCTGTGATTTTCTTTCGAAGGGGTCCCTGTGCTGTTCTGAGACGTTCGTTTATACTCTGGCTTGAACTTGTTTCCTTTAGAGCATTTGTCAGTTGACGGCTTTGTATCACCCAATATGGACGTCGAAGCGCTAATAGAGAAGCTCACGGTGGAGGAGAAGGTGGCCCTCACATCTGGTAGGCACTTGCGAAAGCGAACTTGAGCTGAACTTGGCTCTGACACGAACTCAGGTTCCGGATGGTGGCACACGGCAACCATAGACCGCCTTGGTATCAAGCCTATCCGACTCTCTGACGGCCCCAATGGCGTCCGCGGCACGCACTTCTTCGACAGCACACCGTCGGCCTGCCTCCCTTGCGGCACCGCCATCGGCGCAACCTTCGACGTCGACCTCGTCACGCGCCTGGGCCGGCTGCTGTCAGACGAGGCTCATGCAAAAGGCGCCCATGTCCTCCTCGGGCCTACAATAAACATCCAGCGCGGGCCCCTGGGCGGGCGCGGCTTCGAGTACTACTCGGAAGACCCGCTCCTGTCGGGCATCCTCGCCGGCCACTACGTGCGCGGCGTGCAAGAGTCAGGCGTCTCCGCCACGCTCAAGCACTTTGTGTGCAACGACCTCGAGAGCGAGCGCATGGCCATCAACGCCCTGGTGACGGACCGCGCCCTGCGCGAGATCTACCTGCTCCCCTTCATGATCGCCATCGAGCTGGGCAGGCCGCGGGCCGTCATGACAGCGTACAACCAGGTCAACGGGACCCACGCGGCGGAGAACAGGCTGCTCCTGCAGGACATACTCCGCGGCGAGTGGGGGTGGGACGGCTGCGTCATGAGCGATTGGTTCGGCACGTACAGCACGTCCGAGGCCATCAACGCCGGGCTCGACCTCGAGATGCCCGGGCCGACGCGCTGGCGCGGCGGGTCCCTCGCCCACGCCGTCATGTCCAACAAGGTCAAGATGGCCGAGCTGGACTCGGCGGTGCGGAACGTCTTGAGGCTGGTCAAGCACGGCCTGGAGGACACGTCGATCCCGCCGAATGCCCCCGAGGCCGAGGCCAACACACCCGAGCACGTTGCCCTGCTGCGCGAGACGGCTGCCAAGTCGCTGGTGCTCCTGAAGAATGACAGGGATATCCTGCCCTTTGACAAGAGCAAGAAGATTGCTGTCATTGGGCCCAATGCCAATATCGCGACGTACTGCGGCGGAGGCAGTGCAGGCCTCCGGGCGTACAGGACTGTCACCCCCCTGGACGGCATCAAGTCCGTTGCGTGTGACGTCGTGTTCTCACAAGGCGCGTACGGCCACCAGATGCTACCTCTCCTGGGAAAGTCCCTCAAGACACCAGACGGCAAGGAAAAGGGTTTCGTGCTCCGGATCTACAGCGACTCCCCTCCAAAGGAGACCAAGCGCGATGCTGACCCCCGCACGCCGCTTGAGGAGCGGGTCCTCGACGATGCCAACATCTGGTTCGTCGACTATGAGAACCCCGACCTGGCGCCCATCTGGTGGGCCGAGACCGAGGGCGTCCTGGTCCCCGAGAGGTCGGGCGAGTGGGACTTCGGGCTGTCGGTGCACGGCACGGGGGAGCTCTTCATCGACGACAAGCTCGTCGTGTCCAACGTGGAGGACCAGCGCCTGGGGAGCAGCTTCCTGGGCTGCGGCACCGTCGAGGAGACGGGCAGCATGAGGCTCGAGGCCGGGCGGGGCTACCGCGTCCTGGTCCGGTTCGGCTGCTCCGCCACCAGCAAGGTGAAGGCGTCGGGCACCGTCGACTTTGGCCAGGGCGGCGTGCGCTTCAGCGGGTGCCCGAGGATTGATCCCAAGACGGCGATCCAGGAGGCCGTGGACGTTGCCAAGAGCGTCGACCAGGTCGTCGTCTGCACTGGGCTGAGCGGCGAGTGGGAGTCTGAGGGATTCGACAGGACGACCATGGCGCTGCCACCGGGCACTGACGAGCTTGTCGCAGCTGTGTTGGCGGCGAACCCGAACACTGCCGTTGTCGTCCAGAGCGGCACTCCGGTTTCTATGCCATGGATCGATCAAGCCGGTGCTGTAGTCCATGCGTGGTTTGGTGGCAATGAATGCGGAAATGGCATCGCTGACGTGCTCTTTGGTGATGTGAACCCGGTAAGTTTAGACCCTGCGCCTCGTGGCGCTCAGAAAGGCTGGAGCAAAAGTGCTGACTGTCGATCTCGAAGGCTGGCAAACTCCCGCTCACTATCCCCCGTCGCCTGCAAGACAACCCTGCCGCCTTGAGCTTCCGCTCAGACAACGGGCGTTCTTTGTACAGCGAGGACGTGTACGTTGGATACCGGTGGTATGATACCCTCGACATCACGCCCTTGTTCCCGTTCGGACACGGCCTGTCATACACCACGTTCGAGGTCTCCGGACTCGAGGTGGAAGAGTCCACGAGTCAGTCCACGGGAGACCAAGACAGCCTGAGCGTGCGCGTCAAGGTCACCAACACTGGCTCCCGCGCGGGTGCAGAGGTGGTCCAGGTCTACGTGACCCCGGCGGCGCGCACCCCGCTGACGAGCTCGAACCGCGATACCATCACCCGTCCCACCAAGGAGCTGAAGGACTTTGCCAAGGTCACCGTCGAGGCCGGAGACAGCGCCGTGGCAGACGTGACGCTCGATGTGTTGCGTGCGACTAGCTACTGGAGCGAGATGGAAGGCTGCTGGCGGAGCGACGCTGGCTCGTACGGCATCCTTGTGGGAACGAGCAGCCGCGGTGAGTTCCTTGAGAAGACGTTTGTCGTTAAGACGACAAGGAGATGGAAGGGGCTGCGGGCTTAGCACTGTGGTCAATTCTTGTAAATATTATGTAGATGACTTTTGACACGTTGCGCAACTTGAATATCCGTAGATGAATTCCAAGCTGCAGAGAATACAATTTGGCCAAGACAACATACGAAGGCAAGAAAATAACTTGTTGAGAGGATGTTTCGATTTTGGACAGGCAACATCCGCTTTGGGATAGCAAATGCCCCTATTCCGTAAAATCCGGAAGTCTCCCGAGTCATCCCCAGCCAGCACCCCATGTCTAGCTGCATTGGACCGTAGGAGAAAAGACTAGGGAACCCCGGATGTTCTGGGCCGTGGGGAACTTGCACTTGTGGGTGGACACTGATCTACCCAGCCAGCCCAGGTGCTCTGTCAAGCCCCCCCATCTGGTCTGATTCTCCGCAGTCCGTGTTTCTCCGCCGCACTCAGCGTCCCCTCCTTCGATATACGCCAGCTATTGTTTGATTTTCCGCCGCCATGCGCCGCCAAAGCCCACTAGACTCTCCGTCGCCAGTGACGCCAGGAAATAGTGGGACTCCTCAGCCTGGTTCCGCGAGGTCGAGCATTTCTAGCCGGGCCTGTGACGCCTGCCGTGGTCGGAGGAGGAAGTGTCATTTCGACGACACGTCTTCGCCTAATGCTGCAGGACCTGGCTCATCTCAGCCTCAGCCCCAGTGCTATAATTGCCGGAGGCTCGGTATAGTATGCACCTTCCTGTTGCCCTCGAGGCCTCGGGGCCCAAAGCGCAGGTATGTCAGCCAATCCGGTGTTGTATGTGATGCGCGTTTATGCAAGGTTTTCTCACCATGTGCTTGGCTCTGCAGGAAGCGCCTTCCAGAAGACATGCCGGAAGGGGGCGCCAATGAACTCCATGATGAGCGTACCAATCAGCATTCAGATGGCCAAACTTTAGAACCAGCCGCGCTGAGCAGCACACCTGGGTTCGTCTTACCGGGCGATGTGGTTCCTCTCCCGAGGGCCTTGCAGGCCACATCTCCTTTCGAAGCCCCCCGTCCAATGGCCAGTATTCTCTCTCCGAATGCAGCCGTTGCTGCCCCGGCCGAAACAACCTCCACTTGCACAGCGGGTCCGGGCTTTCCAACCGATGAGCTGTGCTCGAGGGCGCTGATCAACACGCTCATGGCCGACTACCTCGACCTGGTCTACCCCCTCGTGCCGGTCGTCCACAGGCCAAGCTTCCGCCACGACCTGGCCAACAACCGCGACGTCACCGACCCGGACTTCTTCGCCCTCCTCGTCAGCCTCTGCGCCCTCACGGTCGGCCTGCTGCCCTCGCGGTTCCGCGACTACCGCGCCGTCGACCACCCGGAGGCGGGCATGCACTTCGAGACGAGGACGGCGCTCTTAGACTGCTGCGCCGAGATCTGCACCCACCAGAGGGCTGCGGGCTACTGGGACCATGTCAACCACCGCAAGTGGGCAGTCAGCTATGTCTTTTCTGTCGCGTGCTTCCAGACGGGGCAGGTCAACCGCAGCCGCATGTTTGATGTCGAGTATCTGCAGCTTTCGCGGCTTCTGGGGCTGCATCGCATATCGGAGTATGAGGGTCTGAACTGCATTGAGACCCAGTTGCGGAAGAAGGCCTTCTGGTTGATGTTCTATGGATACGCGTGAGAGACTCTCTATCATTTGTGCCGAACTGGCATACTTTTCTCATCATCAGTGCTAACTAACAGGCAATAGCCACACCAGAGTCCAAAGTGGACGCTGGGAACGACTAACATATTTCGGGCCAGGCGAACTGCGCGAAGTAAACTTCGAGGCTCTATTCCCCCTCGAGGTCGATGACGAACAGATCTTGAAAGATAGAATCCTGGACCCCGTGCCTCCAGCCGCCCCCCTTGTCGCGCCACCCACAAACCAGCAGGAGCCGCCCCCGCCGTTCAACCTCACAAGCGCCTTCATAATACACTCCCGCGTGTTCCTGAAGGGCCTCCGCGAGAGCATGGCCGCCGTCGGGTGCGACTGCGAGCTCCGCCGGGGCCCGGCGACCCGCCTCGCGCGCATGCGCGACCTCCTCCAGGAGATGAGATACATGCTCGACGACGCCCCCGGCCCCGTGCGCCAGTGGGCCTCGTCGGAGCGGCACGAGGATATCCCCACCACCCCGCGGTATGACGATGATCGCAGTGCTGTTTCAAGTTATGGTAGCCCATTGGCTGAGCGAGGTCACACTGCCGCCGACGCCGCCGAGAACGCGTCGTACCCCAAGGTGGTCCAGGGCCAGCACGAGATCATGCGGGCGAATATTCATGTCACGCACCTGTGGCTGCAGAGCCTGCTGCTGGAACAGGTTGATGTGATCGTGCAGGAGAATGTGGTTAGCAGTGCTGGTGCCGCAGCGGTTGGGACTGAGGAGGTCTCGGCCTCCTTGAAGGCCAACTGGGCTGAGCGGGAGGACATCTGCCGCCAGATGCTGCACCTTCTCCACAGCATCCCCTACGTCTACCTAGAGCCCAACGGGCTGTACCTGGTAAGCTCACCCCTTCACATTTCCGGCAGACCCGGGGGACCTGCATGGTCCTGCCTGCCATTTCCTCACTTACTGACCGACCGACTGACTGACTGGCTCCTCCCACCCACCAGGCGTACAAGGTCCGCGACGTAGCCGTGACGCTGCTCAACTGCCCGTTCGAGGCCCACACGCGCCCCGCCCGCCGGGCGAACGAGTACATGCGCGACTTCACGCGCGCCCTGTCCCGGCTCGACCGCAGCGAGATCGTCAACGCCAACAGCCTGAGGAGCTGGGTCGACGTGGACCGCGAGCCGGCCGCCTCCCTGGCCTCGCCCCGGTACCCGCGGCTCGTCGTCCCCCCGCCGTCGCCGCCGCATGGGCACGCGGGTGTTGAGGCGGGCTGCGATAAGTGTCAGGCGGGGGGGCCTGGGACGACGGCGGTGGGTTGAATATAAGGGGTGTTTTGATTTGGTTTATGGTTGGCCACTTCCGGAGCAGCACGATGTTGTGTTGACTCATATACTAAGCACGACTACAACTTCAAAGGGGGATTTCGGCGGGGCAGAATAGTGCACCCACCCGCAGAATCGTTGTCATTACTATACGTGACTCCCCACCCCCCCCTCCGATTTGATATCTCCTGCCTCGAGCAGAGAAGTTATATGAGTCCATTATGCCTGTGGAATGGACGCGAGCTGTCTATCGACTGACACTGTGTGCCGCATCTGGTCGGTTTGAAGCCACGTCAGGCAATTTGTGTCGAAGACAGATCTAGGAAGAACATTCACTCTTGCGGGTTCAGAGCAGGAGATAATACCACAGCCGTTGCATCATCGGATTGTCCGGCCTCGGAATCCGCCGCTGGCACAGCTGTGGTTTGTGGACAGGACCGCAAGTGCTGGTGGCCCACACACCCCACCAGGTTGCGTGTGTATATTACGGCCGGACATGACGGCACCGGAGATTGTGGGCTAGAACCCACGTTAGGGAGGCCCGACACCTGCCTGACGGGCTTTAGGTAGCGCTAATGCGAGCTGTCCGGCCTTTTGCCTGCCCACCGGAGCCACCCAGTCCCATGGCTTGGGCGTCCGTGGTAGTCGTCGGCGTGTGGGCAGCGGGGCTGGAGACAGGGAAAGAAGGATTTAGTGGTGGCTAGTCGATTAATTCCCAAGATACTGGAGTTTTGTGAAATGTAGCACCCCAAGCACATTGTTGCGTTGTTGGTCTTGAGTGTAAGACAAGATTAGCCACTTGCGTATTTGCTACTAATGTTGCAAGTGGCTCACGGGTGGCACCCTGATTTGAACCCGCTCCATTGAGTGCACTATCTGAACTATCCGATTAAATCATACCAGAATCCGAACTCCGATGGGCAGAAAGAATCGTTCTCACGCATCTCAGGGTAAAAGTTATTGATGCGTATGTTCCTACTGTTTCAATCTCATCCTACTGCATTGATGATCGCGAGTTGCATTTATCATCCATCCTGACCTGGCTTGATCCTCCCAACTGTTCCGGTGCTACTTGGATACAAGAGCTTTAAATCCAACTATTTAACTTAAACTCTTTCTCGAAATAGCAACAAATTCAGGACTAAGCACCACGGGGCATCACGACGCACAGTTCCAATGGCTTCTCACCCGCCTTCGACATGTTGCACCATCGGCTTCAGGCACGAGTAAGTACGGGGCAACTCTTTCAAGCCCTCTCGTCCCAATATACCATCTCGACTTTTTTTTTCATATAAGCGTAAACGATTTCATTCATCCCTGATGTGATTTACTTGCTCGTGAGATACTGACCATCACATAAGAGGAACACTTAGAGGCAAGAACATCAGGGTAGCTGGGAAATACGACGCCTACCTTGCACAGCCTGCGCCAGAGAAATGCCACAAGGACGTGGCGATCCTCTTCCTGTCTGATATCATGGGTGTTTGGCAGAACAGCAAGCTGCTGGCCGACGAGTTCGCAGCAGCCGGATACCTGACTTTGCTGGTTGACCTGTTCTACGGCGATCCTGTACCCGTTCATAAGCCAGACGATCCGTCCTTTGACATTCAAGGCTGGCTCACACATGGAAGCAACGGCAAGAACCCGCACACCGAAGAGGCCGTCGACCCGATCATCGTGGATTCTATCAATGTCCTCCGGGGCGAGTATGGCATCAAAAGGCTCGGGGCTGTTGGATACTGCTTTGGGGCCAAGGTAAGACGCCAAATGTCCTGGGCATCTCGGTGTACATTGTCTGAAGGAAGCGACGGGATACAAGCTAATTATTACAATGGTCCAGTACCTTGTACGCCACTACACAGACGGAATTCAGGTTGGGTATGTCGCGCACCCCAGCTTCATGGGCGAGGACGAGCTCGCGAGGCTGGGCGGGCCGCTGGCCATAGCCGCGGCCGAGGTCGACCACATCTTCCCCGACGAGAGGCGCTACAGGACCGAGCAGATACTCAAGACCACCAAGCAGCCCTGGCAGATCTTCTTTTACTCGGGCGTTAAGCACGGCTTCGCTGTCCGCTGCGATTTGAAGGACAGGGTCCAAAAGTTCGGCAAGGAGCAGGCCTTTTACCAGGCTATTGCGTGGTTTGACCACTATCTTTTAGAAGACTCCTGATGATGAAGAAGTACTTATGGGTTGTTTTAGTTCGTGGTGGTCATCGGGTGGAGGAAGACGAATATCAACTTCCGCCTCTAAACTGGTCTCCTGGTGCGGAGGTCTAGTGCAAGGAAATAGCTACACTCGAATTTTGAAATTCATTCGTACTGCAGTAAATGAACCTAACTTACCATGGAATCTGTCACCGTGAATGATTTTCGATTGTCTGCCTTTGGTTTGAACAAATGAGCCAGGTGAAGGTTAACATCTGCCTGAGTGGTATTCCCTAGACACGTAGCTGACCAACTCTCTTATAAATAATGTCTGTCCGATATTCGGTGAATCTAAAAGGGGCTTGGCCTTAGTACATATACCCACTTAGGCATACCCAATATTCGCGGCAGTCTTTCCTAACAGGAAAGTTGGCGTGAGGGGCTGGAGAACATTTGAACGGCTCGGCTAGGGGGATACGGTGAGGTTATGCCCACAGCAGTACCCACATGTCAGCTTACGCGTGTTCCTGGCACGACCTTCAGCCCTGCCAGAGCGCATACAGTGGCTGTCACGACAGTCATTCATCGGTCGATGCAGTCAGCAAGCATGACGGCGCAGCCACTCTACCGTCGATCAGTTGGGCCACTCTAAGCTTCGCGCGAAATTTGTGTAGTCCACCAGGCAAGGCTACCACCAAACAGGATGAGAGGTATCAGGAGTACCTCTTTTGATCGAGTCGTTCGCATTCAGGACAGCTGAAGCTCCGAATGCAGATCTTTTGCAGGCAGAAGAGAACCCAACTCACAAAGTCGAAGCCTTCACGTGGGCTCCGTAAGCATCGTCAGCGCGCCATTAGTATAAAGCCGCCCCAGTTTATCGGATCTGTGACTGCAAACCTGAAGTCTCCCAAGATACTATAGTCCCTATTTCAGACACGCTGAACACTCAATCCTCATATCAGTCAAGATGCTCGCTCCGAAAGCTCTCAAGGCCTTGTTCTTGTCCTGGGCCTATGTGGGTGCTATCGCGTTGGCAGAACCTGCTGTGTAAGTGCTCCCGCTGTGCACCAGCAACCTCACAATTCACCGACACCGACCCCTTTTTGCTTCTGAAACAAATTCGGAGATGGTCCGTATCATTTGGCAAAATTCACTGACAAATATGCGATTCACAGCAATGGAGGCAGCCCCTCCGACGGAGGCCGGGTGGTGCCCCGTCAAAACCCGGCTTGGTCCGTCACCTTTTACGCGGACCACGACTGCTCGGATTTTATTGGCACGTTTGGCTCGGACGCCGCCGGCTCCCCGCAGGACTGCACGACGGGTGGGGTTGAGATCAGGGACTCTTATTCTCTGAAATGGACCCCTGGCACCGGCAACGAACTCTACGTGTCGAGCAATGATCACTGCAGCAATGGTTGCTGCGGGCAAACCTTTGGGCCAGACGACGGGGGCTGCCATCCATACACACAAAACGTCAACCCGCCAGCGTCTTGGAGAGTCTCCAGAGTCTGATGGGATGGATTTCGGTCTAGTTCCTGCTGTGAAGAGTTCTGTACGGTGGTGAGATAGCGCTGGTGTCTTGTCATGTTTGTAGTTCCAAGCTGCGGCGCGCGAATTCCATCTCTCGGATGACTATCCACCCTGAATGAACTAGCGATTTCTCATTTTCATGAAGTTGGCCGCCATCAAGTAGTTACTAGTCGTCAGCGCGCCATAAATGAGACACATCTATAATCCTCCTGCCACAAGTACGCACTAATCTGGTAACGCAACAACAGCAAGCAGAGCAGAGGACAAGCTCGGTTCGTACACTACGAATACTGTTTGGTTTTTGAAGGAGGCGCCCGACCGAAGTGTCCTGCAGCCCGGACAGCCTGATGCATCTTCTCTACCGACTCCCCCGCGGCCCTGCTTGCCAAGACTATGTCCCTCCCCCTGGGAAGCATCACATCTTCGTACGGCCCCAACACACCGTCCAGCGGCAGGTCTTTCTGATAGGCCTCAATGATCAGCTCGGCGAGCTCGCAAGCGTCCCTGATGGCGGTGTTGGCGCCCCCTCCGCGGAACGGGATCATCGCATGGGCGGCATCGCCAAGCAGCGTCACCCGCTTGCCGGGCAACTTGTCCGGGGGCACGAACTCGAAGAAGTTGATGGGAGGTGTGAACATCCCGGCGGGGCCCGTGTGCTCTATGATATCCCTCAGCATCGCGGGCCACTCTTTCGTGAGCTCGACCGCCTTGTCGTACAGCTCCTCCTTGCTCGCCTTGCCCAGCCACGCCGCCTCTGCGGCCGCGTCGTCGGAGCGGATGCCCAGCACCCAGTAGAAAGTGGCGCTCGACCGGTCGGGCGCCATCGAGCGGAGGCCGAACAGGCACCGCGTGTCCTGGGTGTTGCCGATGACGGCCGCGGTCCCGAGCTCGCGGATCGGCTCGTACACGCGCCTCGGGAGCTCGCCCTGGCCCGTGACGGCGACGTACTGGCTCTGCACCGACATGTGCCTGCCGCCGAACATGCACGTGCGCACCCTGGAGTGCACGCCGTCGGCGCCGACGAGGATGGCCCCCCGCGCGCTGGTGCCGTCCTTGAAGTAGGCCGTGACGCCGCCGCCGCCGGCCTCGTCGTCCTCGGTGTAGTGGGAGAAGTTCTTGCCGGTTGTGACGTCGAGGTTCCTCCACAGGAACTCGCGGAAGTGGACGCGGCTCGCGCGGAGGACGTAACCCGGCTGCCCGCGCGGGACGCCGCCCATGCTCGCGACGAGCTCGCCCGTCGAGGCGTCGATCATGGCCATGCTGTCGCAGTCCTCGATGCCGTAGTTGACGCTGACGGACTGGAGGTCGCCGATGTCTTCTGGGAGGAGCTTGACGAGCCCGGGTATGCATCTGGAAAAAAGTGTCAGCGAACTTTTGTTTGCGCGACAGCAGAGGCCAGCCTGTACTTACTCGACGAGCGCGACCGCCCACCCTTGGCTTCGAGTATTGCGCTCGACATCGCGCTCGAAAATCTCAAATTGGATGTTGTGGCGGCGCAGGATCTGGGCCAGGACCAGCCCGCCAGGACCGGCGCCTATTATCAAGACTTTGTTGCTCTCATTTGTTTGAGCCATGGTTGCATAAATGACTAATATGCGTTCGACTGATCTCGGTATGATATGCTGTATTTAGAAGTCCGCTACAATGGCGACAATAGCATGGAGTTAAGAAGAAGAGCTTGGAACCAATCTCTGTACGAGTTTATAAACGCGCGAACTGGGCCCATGGCGCCGTTTCCAAAGTATGTAGCCGTTTGCTAGACATGATCGTGTTCATCCCGTCTAACTCTGGCCAGCAACTTTATCAACACCGGGTGGCCACCCGTAGTTGCTCTGCGAGGGTGGGTTTCTAGCTCAGCCACTAAGAAAGCTACAAGCTGAGACGGGCCAGCGAAGGGCAGGTGGGGAGAGCTTGTATTTCCAGATTTGGACTTGGTCAAAGCATTGCCTACGGCCACGCACGCGTCGGAAATACCGGTGCATTGAAAAGCCGATGAGTAGATAGGAGACCTGTTATTGCATATGACCCGAAAGCATCGGGTGCTTATTAAATTCAGTCTTGTTATTGATCATCTTGCGCCTGACGGAAAATGGAATACAGAAGCGTACGGGACAATCAGACGCGCAACTGCTGGTCTATCTGACATCCGACATATGGGGAAACCTCTTGTGGGACGATCTCCTCTGGGACGATCTGCTTTAAGATCATCTTTTATGGCTCCCTCACTCTAGTCAGCTCCAAAACCAATGGTGTTGGTTGGGCCAGGAAATAGGTCTGTCTACACTTTGCACACACGTGGAAAGTCCAGCTCCGGAACTGGAAATTCGTGGACTGATGAAGTGCTTGGCGAGCGATATAGAGCGATACTTTTCAATGAAGACTAGGATGATACGGACTCAGGCTTGCGAATCAATTTTAGCATGTGAAGAGGAGGAAAAGGGAGTCATTTATCACTTGAGTCTAAATCCGTGTCCTCCGCTGACCAAGACCTTGCGAGCTAATTATGGGTACCGCGGAGTCCTTAAGTTTTCCGAGGAGGAGGCCGTTAGCTGGTGTGACGCGGTGCTAATCGACGACCGTATGCATGCGTGCTCCCGTTCTCCATAATTATGGATATTGTTGTCATGCTGTACCCTGTCTTCCCCGCATATCTCCGGCCCAAGCTTGAAACCCTAGTAGAGCCGGTGAAAGTATACGGAGGCGGAAATCTCACCGATTTTGACGACCACGAAACAACATTAGAAAACCACTCCATGACAGGTTGCTCAGTGTTATGGAAGACATATGCTATCTTGAAGCACAATAGGACGTCTGGGAGATCTCTAGACGCTTGTGATACAGCCATCGGCGATCTGCTCTTGACGGCAGCTTATATGCAGACATGGCAACGGCCTCACCTTCCGAGCCCCAACCGCAAGCATCTATCACCGTCCACGCAACACCCAGGAAAGGTCATAAGGCGGCCTTCTCCTGTACCCAGTGCAACGCAGCCTTCAACCGTGCTGCGCACTTGAGACGTCATCAACGAGCACGTATGTTCCGAAGTCACCTGGCATTGCACCCAAGCAACGCCTCAAAACCGTCCAAGCTGATATTTCTGGTGACAGACCAAGGCGAAAAGCCTTACTCGTGTGCATATTGTTCGCTTTCTTCGTCGAGAAAAGACGTCATTATCCGTCACACCAGGAATTTTCACCCGAATAGGGCCGGTGATGGACCTCCGACTCCGGCCAATGCGGACGGCGACACGGCACAAACTATTAGTATCTCATCCCCTTCACAGGATGGTGGCAGCACTCAGGCAGTGCTGACAGAGATCCACCTGCCAGGAGGCGACAATGAGCCTTTTCCTGTTTTCCCTGACCTGAGTTTCCACTTCCCTGATCTGGGCCTCTTCAGAAGTGGAAACACGCCCTTTCCGGAGCCAAGCTTGCGGGAGGATCCGGTTGTTGATGTATTTCCCCCAAATGACCCTACCAACTCCGACCTGTGGGACATGCTGTTGGCGTCAGTCCCGGATATCACGCCAAATGCCCCGTCCGGTCATACGCCAAGTGACCTTCAAGCGCTGCCCGTCGGGCCTCCTCTCTCCCCAGAACAGACACCCGAACAAACAAAGGGCGTATTTGGTTTCGACAACGCCGGATACAAACAGGCACAAGTGAACCTGGCCTCCTACGACCCAGACAAGAAGTTACTGAATTTCCAACTCCCCTCAAAATATGCAGTTATCCGTTATGTCAAAGCATATTACGAGTACATGGACCCACAGCTGCCGATTGTACACGGGCCTACATTGGATGCCGCCACAGTGCCTTGTACGTGTGCTCCCCTGACAGGACTGAATGGGAGCTGACAACAACCTCTGCATAGCACCACTGCTGACGGAAATGATGGCATGCGGCGCAATGTATTTGAGTGAACAGCAGCCCGCTGCAAGATTGCACGCAGTCACGCTGCAACTGTCCTCACAGGTGAGATCCTCCCATCCTGGGTAGCTAGAGGGAGTGTAGACCGGGAATGCATCTGAGGAGAGATTCGATCAAATCCGTGTTGGAGCAGTTTATTTTGACTGTAGAGAATGGTTAGGATGATCTCTGTTGAGCTGACCTGACTGAAAGCATTGGCAAAAAGACGGACCTTTTGAACTCTGGCCCTTGCAAGCAAATATTTTGATGGGATTCTTCGAAACCTACGCAGCTGGGTGGGTAACACCGCCGAGGGTGGGCAGCATAATATCCACCACTACGAAGGTAATCATGACGGATTGGTCATGTGATAAGAAGGAATCGGCCATATTTTGGCTTCAGTTTGAATTTTCATGGCTGACGTGCATACTCGCAGATGGCACAACAAGCAGTAGATGCCACGAAAACGCTCACAGTGACAACTTATCAAGATTGGGTGTGCAGGGAGAGCGTAAACAGGTGCTTCCCCTTTCCCGAATTTCCCCCAAAGATTTCGTCTAAATTACTCACAGGTGCATGGTCGCTACAATCGTCCTCGGTGCCGCACTGAACTCGACGTCCGGGAAGCGGTATTTCAGCCTGCCCGGCCCCGACTCCAAATTTGCCCTGCCGGCGATCACGGCCATATGGCAGAGGCAAGAGGATGAATCTGGATGGCAGGAGCACACGGACCGGGCCAGCTTCCACGACACGCTGAAGCTGATCATCGCAGACCAGACACCGGCCCAGGAGATCGGGGACCTTGGCTTCCTCGGCCTCATATCCGCCGTGCTCGACCACATCTGCTCGTTCGAGACGCTGGCCAGCTCCCAGCACCCACAGCTCTACAAGAGCTTTGTGGCCGAGATGGTGAAGCCCGTGGAGGTTCTGGACAGGATGTGGCGCACCCGAGCAGCCGGGGAGTCCACGCACCGGCCCATGAACACGCCGCTCATAAGATCTGCCAAATCCCTGTTGGACTCGACGTACTACCATCTTTACGCGCACCGTCAACTGAACGCAATGAAGGGTCTGTTAAGTACCCATGAGAGCTTGGAGGATCAGTCAGACGTGGCCCAACAGCTGTTTAAGGAACCCACGGACTCAGCCATCCTTGGGAAGGCACTCACCCGCGCGGCGGAGGTTTTGAGAGAGGATTGCCGCCAGGGGCTGAAGTACTTGCAAAAAGTTGGACCGTATCGATTCGCACCTCTAACCACCACATCCATCTTCGAGGGAGGTATGCACAAGTCTTTCTAAATGTGTTTTAAGGCTGCTTCACATGCGATTGGATCCATCACACTCTTGCTAACACCTCTTTTCAGGCCTCCTCTTGTGTTGGTATCTTCGAATGAAACAATCCACTATCCCGGTGCCAAATCAACAAACGATACTTGACCTGCTCATTAGGGAAGCGGCTGCGGAAGTGGAGTCCGTACAAATGAAGGCGATTGACGACCTCAGCATCTTCCCTATCGAGGCGAACGCGGAAGTACTCCACGACGGCTCAGTCTGGGCATGTAAGCAAGCGTCTTCTATTCCATCCTGATCTACCGGTGGGGACGAGGAACTAATATCGCTAAGGGCCTCCTGCCGTGTCGTCGAAGCTGAGCTCTCTGGCTCAGTGCCTCAAGGGTATTCCTTGAAGACAAGAGCACAGTAGCCCCAATTCTACGGATTTCGCGGAGTGTGGCCAGCTTGAGCCTCGCGGCTTCGGCAAGTCACTTTTCCCGCTGGAGTTGGGCGATAGAATTACGAAGCCAACGAGATTTCCTTCCTACACTGAGCTTAGACGAAGCTTTGTCGACCAAGGTCCATTCAGAGCACCGGGCAGAGCCTGTCACGTTGTCTGTCGCTGTCCCAATTATGAATAGATTCACGGAGTTCCAGCCTGTTGGTGTAGTTTTACACATGATGCGACAATGTTCCAGGAAATAGTATTGTGGAGTCCTAGGGAACCGATATTGGTGGCATAAAGCTGGCTGAAGAGTCTGATGATGCCAAACAATGTTGGATTCACCTAACTCATGTATTCCATCACTGTCAGTCTGCGAGACGTTGGGTGGTGTTGGGGAATTATATGCTCATGACTCTTCAGACTCAAATAATCTTAAAAGAGAATTCCTCTTTAGCTTAAACCGATATGTGCCACCGCCACTTCTGAATGTGCTACCTCTCTATCTGGGTAGATGGCGTCCCACCCGTTGCCCACTTGATAAGTGCCCACTCGCTTAGTAGCCACCCGCATATGTAGAGCACCCCGCCGTACGTGGTCGTTTCATATAATTGAAAATGCCTGTGGCTTGGGCGCCCCTCTTACTTAGGTACTGTGCTTTGTTGAATATTTGAGACATTTGTGGAACAGCCATGCTGCGATACGTCAAGAAGTTTTGTCTGACAAGCCACTACCTAGTGTTCGTACAAAGACTTTGTTCACATTCATCCGTCTACCCGTCTATCCGTACATTTCACTGATGAGCCCGGAGCGGACCTCGGAGGTTTCCGCGGCCGACCGCCGGCGGCGAAGGTTCATGTCCGAGGTCCGAGAACACGCGTATATGCGGGTGTCAAAACCGCCTTGGCGCTGATTTAGAATTCTCTCAGGTGGGTGGGGAGGTTGGGGTAGCCAGCTTCACATAATGATCTGGGTGGGCCGCAGGACTGATCTACAGAGCGGGCACTTCCGAGGTTCACCACGGGAGGCCTGGTCTTCGTGGCCAATCTGTGAGGGAATATACACATACATAGCTGGCCGTACTGCGTTTCGCACTTCTCGGATTTGTATGACAAACATCGCTACTGATTTCAAATCCGTACTTCTGTCGACTCCACAAACGTGAATATTTCACTTCTCCATTATTAAGAATTTGTCAAATATATGGCAAAAAGTCTGTACCACGCGTAATTATATCTGGCTGGCGCAGAGGAAATACTACGTAGCGTCTTGCCACCTGTCTTGCATTCTCTCTAGCACGAATTCACACGACCCTATCCGGAAACCAGATTTATAGATATCATGGCTCGAACGGTAACATCTGGGGATGTCGATAAGCTACGCTCCCTCCTGAGCGGGACGGATGCGAAAGTCATTGCCCCTACGGACGATGGCTATGAGGCAGCCATCGAACGCTGGTCCAAAGCTGCCGAGAAACCAGCCGGGGTGGCCATTGTCCCAACAGATGCCTCCCAAGTCTCAACAGTCGTCAAATTCGTCGCTTCGGAGAAACTCGACCTGGCTGTTCGCGGCGGCGGACACTCCACGGCAGGCTCAAGCAGCACCGACGGCGGCGTGCTCATCGACCTCCGCGGGATACGGCACGTCGCCGTGGACCCCGCCGCAAAGACAGTCAAAGTTGGTGGCGGCGCCAACTGGGGCGAGGTCGACGCCGGACTGGCCAAGCACGGCCTTGCGACTGTGGGCGGGACCATCTCGGATACCGGTGTTGGCGGCTTGACACTCGGGGGCGGATATGGCTGGCTGACTGGCAAACATGGGCTGACGATCGACAATCTCCTGGCTGTCACGATCGTCCTGGCGAATGGAGAAATCACCAGAGCGTCCAAGGAGGAGAATCCCGACCTCTTCTGGGCTGTGCGCGGCGCAGGGCACAACTTTGGCATCGTGACGGAGTTCGTGTTCCAGGCTTATGAGCAGGGAGATATGTGGGCTGGCATTCTGGCGTTCCCTCCAGCCCCTCACATTGTGGAGAAGGTAGTGGCTGTCGTAAATGACCTTTTCGTCGGACCCAAGGACGGAAAGGGTAAGACAAAGCTCGAGGGGCGCGGCATGGGCGGCCTCGTCCTCACGCGCCCACCCGACGCCGGCGGTCGAGCTGTTATCGCGGTGGCCGCCATATTCGACGGCACAGCAGAGGAAGGCAAGAAGGCGTTCAAGGCTCTGTACGACATCGGTCCCGTTCAGGACACCATGAAACAAGTGCCCTACCACATTGCCAACCAGACCCTGCATGGCCCCCATGGCTTCCGCGTCAGCATGAAGGGCGCCGTGTTTTCCCTCCCACTGCAGCCAGACTTCGTGCAGGAGATCCTCGGGAAATACACCAAGTTCACCGAGGAGAACCCAGACATGGCAGGCTCGATGATCATCTACGAGCTGAACGATCCCTACGTCATGAACACGCGTGCCAGCAACGACGAGATGAGCTTCGCCAACAGGGGCTGGCACATGAACGCCAACATCTGCCCGTACTGGACGAAGCCGGAGAACGATGCTCTGGGCAGGCAGTGGGCACGAGACGTGTCAGCCACTTTCGACAAGTGGTTTGAGAAGTCAGGCCGAGCGCAAAGAGCCGGGGACTATGGGACTGTACTGGCCTATGGCAATTACGACCGTGAGTGGACTTACAATCATTGGCCGTCTATTGCCGACAAAGCCCAACAAACCAGAGTTGCGCTAACCTAGACTTCACAGACTACGATTCCAAAGGCTCGGATGATCTATTCGGCCTGAACTATCCCCGCCTGCAGAAGCTCAAGGCTCAATATGACCCGGGAAATGTGTTTAACAAGCAGTTTTCTGTGACCCCAAAGGCGTAGACACCATCTTGATAAGTTACGAAAGATGGCTTGAGTGACCAAATGCCTCCTTTCTAGCAACAAACGGAATGAGATAGACTGCTATTAAATAAATCGCGTTTTCCTGTGTAGCGGAAGATGTAGCAGCTTTAACTCACATCTTACATGATCCGTTTTGAAAACATCAAATAATTACAAATGAACTTCAATCATGTCACCAGGTAGAGCTTTATAGCTTGTAGTTTATTCATTGATAAAAGAGGATATGGGGAACGCAGGATGTTTCCCCTCTGAGTTTCGACTAAAAGCTTAGGCACCGCGCCGGCCTGCCTGCATCAGGCTGCGCGTACCCAGATAATGCAGGCTCTTGGCACGCGTTCAAGCAATTGTGTTCCAGAGTCAGTCGAAAGGAGATCGGGTTCAGTAAGAGTAGAGAGAAAAGAGTATGGAGGTACGACCTGGCGTAAAGCAAGAGGGATTGGTTTGTATACACCTGCCCTGATTTTCTGAAGAAAGGTAAGAGGACTTTTGTACTCATGACTGTCGCACAAACATGTTGAGAAGGTGTCATCGTATTCTAAACCTATGGCAGCATGCACATCATAGCTTTTGCTGCATTGTCACCCCATGGCTTGAGCCACTCAGGGCTGGCTAGCTGCATAGATGCTCGAGGAGGTCGACGAGAGGGGGCAGGGGATATTGAAAGTGGCCTCGTTAGTTAGCTGTTTTTGCCGCCCAAACATCTCTCACATGTATCGAGGCGAGCAAACCAAAAGCACTTTGTCATTGCACACATCATCTACCTTAATCATCTGGGCCTCCATTTCATTATCACTGGTCCGTTCAAGCGATAAAAAATCGCGCAGTGGCAGTGCTGACAAGCATGCAGCTCTCCCTCCGTCTGCTCAGCCAGGAATTTTGAGATCTTGGTCCTGAAATCATGGACGCCTGCTCTATAAGCACCAGGCTGTGGAGCTCGCCCATCATAAGGATGTCAATATCCATTTATTGGGGCCTCATGCATGAGTAATTCTGTTGTGGTCCTGCTAGGTGGAAAATGATAGTGGTTCAAATGAGACGTTGCACATTTTCAAGCAGTGATGCTGACGAGCGGGATCGCCAGCAATGACAATAGAAGGACGCTTAGCCAGTCTGCTGCCGCTTTACGCGGAATACTGGGACCACAGAGTTTCCGACTCTACAGAACGCCTGACTGGAACCCCATGGCCCATGAGCTTGCGCATATGCTGGTTTTGAAAAGTGTACAGCTAGCCCACCAGGGTGTTTGAAAGCAATTTCAGCGTATGTTTCAGACTGAAGTTATTTGAACGGATATGCGAAGGGGAAACCCTAGTAAGCATAACAACGTGGAATTGTTTCGGCGTGCAGAGCGAAGTAGTCGCGAAGTTTATACATTATACTAATTTCAAGTCTTTCTCGATGGAAAAGCATCTGAAGAACTGCCAGTGATCGTCGCGCCATAATTCAAATCTGACAATGCCAGATCGACGGGCGGCCCTCGGACGGTCCTCCGGTTTACCTAGCCATTCGATCACTAGCACCGAGGCCTCAACCTTGTCACAATTCAGAAGCACGAGATCGCATATCTCTGCTTCGAGGTCTTCATACAAAATTTTATCATCGACCCGAAGCTCACAGTGCCATCGAGAATGATCCCCTTTATGTACCCTGTCACTCTTGGTTGTCGATTCGTCAGCGGGGCTCTCGTTGACGTGTACAAGCAAGTTCATATCCCAGGAACCATTCTCAAAGTCACTACCACCAGTACCCAAAAACATCCCGCTGCCTTGCTCGCTGCCTTGCTGACCGCCTTCGCCTAAACTCGGAGGCTTTGTGGTGAGCCGCGCGGAGAGAATGCGGGCCTGGAACCACAAGGACGCTGGCACAGCTTCACTGATCGATGCCACGTCGAGACCAGGGTCACGGCAGGCTCTGGCAAACTGTGGCAACGTGTACACCTTCTTGAGACCGTCTTGATCGAACTCAATGCGCATGTCGCGTGGGAAATAGAGGGTGTTCTCTATTCCATGAAGTTCGATGTCGCTCAGTTCAAGTTCTTGGTCGTCCCGCCTCCAGGTCACATTCCATACCCGAACATTACCCCAACTCCACGTTGGGAATTTTGCTGCAGGAGTGCTGCTCCCGGCCCGCGAATCCCACGACAGGCCCGTTGAGAAAGTAAAGCCGGCCCAGTCGAATTCGAACCATTCCTGATCGGCTGGCAACACGAAGGGAATCCCAGCAACATTGTAGACAGGCTTGTCCGAGCGTTGTAGTGCGTTCGCGGCACCACGGAAAGCATTGAGGCCATCAGCTGGGTCGGTCAATTCCCTCGTGGTGTACACCATGGCCAACTGGATATATAGCATGAAGGGATCCAGGATGTGTGCAAATGTGTAACTAGCAAACATTCGCAGTTTTGACAGCGTAAAGTCGCCCAAGATGGTCTCGCTACGGTCCCGGCCTGACCGTGACCATGGCTTAAGCACATCATCGGAGCTGAGTGCAGAATTTTGCTCGCTGACGCTACAACGGCGTGGTGAAATATAAGGCCATGGCACACTAGGAATCTTGATCCGGGGTCCGTTTTGCACTTCAGCACATTTAGCCTGCCCAATAATATATTCCGAACAATCCCCGCCGTGGTTGCACTCGAAATGCATGGCAGTATCCGAGAATATCAAGCGCCGTTTCGAAAGGAGGGCCTCCTGAAATGTCCATCCGCGACTACGCCACTTGCCGTCCCTCCAGTAATACTTCTCCCGTTGAGAGACACCAAAAGTCAAAGACCAGGAATTGAAGTTGAGACTAAAAGGATAAGGTATATCGTTCCGGGGACGCGATACCCCGGGCAGGCCATGATCACGGCTGTCTCCAGTGGCAGCGATGATAGTCACATCGGCACATTTGTATATGAGGTCCATCTGTCGTATCTGTCTCTTTTTATCCGCGGGATCATTCTGATCTATGCAGTACTGGTCTACCCATAGGTACTGCAAACCGATGGCCCTGGTCACTATCAAAGCATCGTTGATAGTTAGAGGCAGAACATCCGGAAGAAGGTCGTCTTTTGGGACGTTAGTTGGCTTCGGATTGCCTCCCCAAACATAACTCAGCGCAGCATAGTGAGGTCTCTCGAAATTGTCAGGGTTTATCGAGACGAGTTTGCGGGTCTCGCAGTGAATCAATCTCGTCCTTGGTATCGGTAGCTTATCTTCATCGAGACCTGCTGAGTGGTTGATTTTGCATTCCTTAAGCCATGCAATCGCCAGTAATGCCTGAAAGTGAGGTGGTACTATCTGCAGAGCGCGTCCCATTCTTATAGGCTTGCCGATGTGGCAAATCACTATTCCGAAGTCACAGTATATATCAGGGAAACCACTCGCTCCATCGAGTGGTGGATATAATACTGATAGGTAAACCTGAAAAAGCGAGGACTGGTCGAATCCAAGATCTTGCCGGAAATTTCTGCTGTCCTCTGTTTCGAACTTGTTGTGAAATAGGATGTAGTATTCTCCAACCTCCGGTTTCCCGCGCCTGCGACAGCGGGCTGTGACTAAGCACAGACACAGCCGACAATTAGGATCGTTGACGAGCCATTCTGAGCCTCTCGAATCTCTAATCGTATGGGTGTATTTTCCCGTGTCACGTTTGTAAAGTCGGTCGCGGAGTCTCATGTTTTCCGTAAGAGGGTAGTGATCGTCGTACAGAGGGGGGTGGAAAGCTTGTTTGAAATTGAGTTCCTGACATTCCGCGCAGAGGTCTGAATGCTCCAGCTGGCACTCAGGGGGCCACCACTCGAGGCATGCGGTGTCCCCCAATGTTCTCTGAAACTCAAGTCTCCGTGGCATGTCTCTGGCAAAAAGCAGGCCGCTTAAGGCCGCTCTCTCATGGACAGCAGATCTCTCGTTCCATTGTCGTTCTCTCTCCTTTTCCTTCGCAATCAATCGCTTATACAGCTCACGTGCCTTGTCTTGCGCAATCGATAGCTCATACGGCTCGGGTGACATTGTGTGAACGGACAGCAATAAGGCACAAGATATGAAGGCAGGGTGCTGTTCTGAAAGGCTGAGGTATTACCGTGCGCAAGCTATCGCATCAGCTTCGATCAGGATGTCGCACAAAACTTGAATCGACCTTCCGTGACGTGGTAGAGACGGTGCAAGGCGAGTTTTCTGTCCCAGTCGAGTCACAAAACATTCAGATCCTATTCTCTGGGAGGCGTGGGCTGTACTGGGCATAGCCCACGCACCCTCATCGATGCCTAGGTGCGGAAGTTTTTCTTGTGGGGAAAATGGGTACATAGATCGTGAAGCCAGTCCACTAATTGGCGTTCGGCCTGTCGCCTTTTTGCAACCTTTCTCCACACTTTTCAGCCACTCGCCTGCATAGTCATCAAGTACACGTGTGCAAACCCATACCCAATAGCCCTCCTGCTGCTGTGAGCATCTATTCCAGAGGCGGCTCGGGTGTTCGAGCCGTGACTGTGTCATAAGTCTGTGACAGGGAGCCTAAGCCGGCAAGCTATTGGTGTAGTGTCGGTAAATACGGTCAGAGAGAGAATTGGGCAGTGCGAGTATATAAGTCCCGTCGGCAGTGGTGGCCGTCACGTGGAACACATGTTGGTCCTCCTCGCAGGCCAAAGAGGACGAGTCTCCGCCCACTCCCCAAGCCCAAGGCAAGTAGTGTGTAGTACAGTAGGTATTCCATGCAGACGGAGGTCCAGCATGAAGTTAGTACATAAATAGCTCCATGACCATCTGCTCTGGGGGTAAGCAAATTTGGTATGTTATCGATGTATTTGTTAGAGCCGGTGTTGGAGGTCCTATGGCATCCGCACAGAGAGCACGGCCTCACCTCAGCTTCACCTGTCATTGCTCAATGCCGGTGAGAAGGTTGCCTCTGAGCAACGGCAACGCGCCGAGCTGCATCGCACGTGGCAATGACAGCGAGGATTCTCGTTTAGACCACTCAACCACCCCTATACATGCCAACAGAACCGAAAGCTGGAACGTATCCTGAGGCGATGTCGATGCCATGCACACACGAGTGTATTTCAGCATGCCATTGTGACGGCCGATAACTTCGGCCGCTTCGATGTTCCGACGGCGCCCCCTCACATCAGAATGGTGTCCTTTTACAGTGAGACCCACCCAGCAGCCGACGTGTCCAACGACGAGGGAGCCCAGTCGCCTCCACACTCGGTTGACTCGGGTCCCTCGGCGGGGCGTCCAAGGTTTCCTTCGGACAGGGTTCCCGCGCGTCGGCAATCTAAAGGAAAGCGAAGGAAAGCGGACCAAGAGCTTGGGGAGAGGCTGGAAATCGGAAATAGATGCACCTAGCAGAAGAGGCGGAGAACCATCACAGGGCGAGTGAGGGCGTTGTTGACGATTGCGATAGACGCACGTACCATCAGATTTACTACCATTTTTTCCTCCCTGAAAGAGAAATGGAACTGAGGTCGACCAAGCGCAAAAATTCGCTGGACCGAACTGGCAGGATGGAAACACAGCGTATCATCACAAAACATACGACACGGGCTCGACACCTTTGGTCCGGAGAGGAAAGTCGCCGAGACCCTTACGTGTTGATTACCACCATAATCAAGTTTGGTTTCCTGTTCATCTTGTTTCGTTTCGATTTCCGCTGCTCGCTTGCACTTCGGTATTAACCACTCCAATTCGTCTTCAGCAGGCTCAGCTGTGCAACCCCCTCCGCCTGGTTCTTCACCCCTCGCCTAGCACGCATCGCATATGTATCATCAACTACGCTGTTGGGACCATGACTCGCATAGAGCACTGCATTCTGAAGTTGCCAGAGCCCCCAACAGCAACCACAACCTATCCCGCGGGATCAGGCTTGAATAGCGGCGGCGGATGGGTGAAAGCTCATCCTGGCAAAGAGTATTACAGCAGTCAATATGTATGACATCCAGCGGAATCCAGCGGAATACGAAAAGGGACGCAGGTTGACAGGCAAGATAGTCTACCCAGTCCGCACCTTCGTTGATTTATGTTGCAGGCAATGGAGGACGGGTGTGCTGAAGTTGGTCTATTCAAGAGGGGTGGGTCTCTGAGCTAAAACGGGGACCCGCCGGTGCATTGGCCGGAGGGTTTACTTCGGTGTGTCTAGCCTATGAGCAATCAGTATCAATGGAGCTGCTATCCCTGGACGAGAATGGCCGCGAGCCTTCTTTCGTGCCCTGCCCTCGATATTCCTCAGTCGACTCCCGCTGCGATTCATCAGCGAGAGTGGAAGCATTAGACGACCCGGGAATTTGCCGGTACATAAACTCATATTTTTTGTACAACTTGAGGCAGGAGTGTACCAGCGTCCGCGGTAATGTATCTCAGTACAGACAGACTACCGTTGAAGATATAAGACCTGGATGCTCTGCATTTTATCATGGGTCGGGATTCTTTTTTAAACTAGGTAGAAAATACGTTTGGAGTGCTAGAACTACTGCTAATCATCACTTGCCTCATCTCAACCAAGAGTCATGGACGCTGCTGGTAAGAAGAGACGGCGTCGCTCGGTATGCCCTTGCTCACCTGCAGTAGATATTATAAGCCAGCTGAAAAATATCTTTTCTCTGCGGCCTGGTCTTCCCGTCGCTCAGCCTACCAAGTCGCGATGGCAAGAACCACCCCATCCCACCGTCGCAACGGCCCAGTCGCCAAAGCTACCAGAAGAGGTAGACGTGGCCATTATTGGGTCTGGCATCACGGGATGTAGCGTAGCCTACGCATTGCTTGGAGATGCCGAGAGCTCAGGTCTTCGAATTTGCGTTCTTGAGGCGCGGGACGCTGTCAGTGGTGCAACCGGTCGGAACGGGGGACACCTGGTCTCAGATGCCAATTCACGCTTCGAAATCCTGCTGCAGCTCTTCGGCAGGGAGGAGGCAATCAAGACCTTCCGCTTTAGCGAAGCTAACATTGCTCGCCTGAGGGAGTTGGCGGCTGAATTAGATCCCGCAGACCGTGACGCAGTGGAGCTCCGCGATTTGGTCACGACTGCTGGCATGTCGAGTCAGGAAATACTCGACCATGCGAAGGAAAGCATAGAATTAATTGACGAGACCGTGTCAGAGAAAAGCGTCATCTCCAAGATCATTTCAAAGGAGCAAGCAGAATCGGTTAGTAGAACCCAAGAAATTCCGTTTGGGTGGAGCTAAATGTACAGGACAGGCATATCACTATTGCGACAGCATCGTGGGCGGTGTCGAACAACATGGTGCTGCGGCGCTGTCACCATATCGGCTAATCACAACGCTGTACAGCAAATTGCTCCAAAAACATGATGGCCGTTTCTCCCTTGAAACTCACACGCCAGTGTCCTCGATCACCCATCAGCCCGACCTGTCATACCCTTATCAACTGAGAACGCCGAGGGGCATGCTGCGCGCGGCGAAAGTCATCCACTGCACCAACGGCTACTCGGCATACCTGACGCCCAGCCTGGCCGGGAAGCTGTTCCCGCTCCGCGGCACCATGTCGTGCCAGGCCCCCGGGCCATCCTTCCCTCGCATGGGGTCGGACGCCTCGTGGAACTTATTTGAAAAGGCCCGCTACGACCCCGAGACCCGTGTGCTGGCGGCTGGCCTGTACTATGCGCAGCAGAACCCCAAGACTGGCGACATTTGGGTCGGCGGCGAGGCCCAGAGGGTCGACGAGCTCATCTCGAGCGACGACTCGGTCGTGAGCCCCCGGGCAGAGGAGAACATCCTGTCCGTCCTCCCCAGGATCTGGAAGGGCACCGATCCGGGCGCCTCACAGGTTTGGTCTGGAGTGATGGGATTCACGTCCGATGGGCTCCCTCTCGTGGGAAAGCTGACCTCGAAAATGACGGGGCGCGCGGGAGATGGCGAGTGGATTGCTGCTGGCTTCAATGGCCACGGGATGGACAAATGCTGGCTGACTGGTGAGGCACTCGCGCGGATGGTTTTGCATGGGACGACCCCGGAATCCTTCCCCGCGCCGTATCTGTTGAGCGAAGAGCGATTTGATCGTCTGACGTCTGAAGCTGCCGTGGAGTCTCTGTTCCGAGATGTCGAGATAATAAAACCAGCCTCGCGGAAGTTGGGGCATGCTGACGGAACATAAGCTTTTTTGGGGCGAAAAATCATGAAATGATTTTCGTTGGCTTTGAATAGCAATGAGAATATGAGTCCAATCGTGACAAATCTAGGCATCGAGTATTCTGCATCAAGTCAAGATTACACTTCAGATCGAGCCGAATGCGGTACTGATTTGCGATGACTTCAAATGTTATCACGCGTAGAGCAATGAAGACGTACGGCAGGTTGCTTGTTTGTAGGTTTTCGGTATTTCCTACAGGCCTTTCGCCTAAGCAAAGTGCCTGACGAAGATATTCGATCTGGCTTGCAGGTAGGGGCTGCTCTGAAAGTCATGGTGATGCTGAGTTTAGCTGAACAGCATGCGCCAGGTTGTACCAGTACGAAGCAGTCCCACTGTCTCTCGCTGACCAGAATGACTCAATGATGTCTTGGATCCGTCTTTTGTGCTTGTCTGAGTATCCGACGAGGTCGGGAATTCTGTGTTGCACGCGTAAGCGACCCTTGCCCTGGAGCTCGAAGCAAGCCACCAGGACGGCGAGGTCAACACATTTGACCATGCTGCCGGTGGCCTGCTGCGTCATGTCTAGCTGCCGCAGGATGGCCGAGGCCATCGCCATAGCAGGCTCATCCTGTGAGCCATACGGATGTCGTAACCGATGTATGACAATAAGAGCTGCTGTCTGTAATACCTGCGCCTGGCAAAGCATGTGCGTCGTCTCAAAGGCCGTGTAGGTCGACATGAATGAATCGGGAACCAGTGGCATCCACTCAGCCACAGCCCGACCAACATCGTCGAGGGCATGCAAAATATCTGCCCCATCGCTCTCATCGGCAAACGACAGCGCATTGCTGAGCTCGCAGATGTCGTGCAGGAGCGGCAGGAGGGTGCCGCACACGCCCGCATATCGGTCGACGTAAGACTGGTCGGCAGGGGGCTTGTATCTGAGGGGAGGCACCTGGCATCGAAGCAGGCATTCGAACAGCTCCCCAAATACCATACACGTCAGCATATAAAGTTTTGACGGCTCGATGTATGTTTTCGATTCGTATAATGGCTTGATGCGCTCAAGCGTCTGCGTGCATATTGTATAAATATCGTCAACCCTGAGTTTGAGAGCAAAGGTGTGCAGGAATGCGCCCAGAGTGAGGCACGTGGAAGCATCGGCCTCATCCTGTATCTCAAATCCCGAGAGGGTGCAGATTGCCGAGGATGCCTTGCGGTAGCAGTCGTGGGACTCTCCCACCTCTTCCGTCCAGGCTATGGAGGAAGCCAGCAAAGCATCCTTGAGCTCCATTGTTGAGGTACACAGGTGCGACATAATCAGCCGGCAGTGGTTCTCTAAGAAGGTCGGGCCGATCAAGAAACGCTCGAGACTTTTCGACTCTACCATCCGATGGATCGTCCGTCGCTCATCCGCACATACTATGTTGTCCAGGACAACAGTGGAGAAAGAAAATGCCACTCCTGGCTCGCTCGTTGGTGACATGTGCTTTGACGACTGAGGTCTCCGCCCCGGCGGCTTCAGTGGGCGGACACTCTTGCAGGCATGTTGCAGGCGCATGCATCGCTTGCAGGCGGTCAACCCACGACTCCATTCACAGCGTTCCTTGATGGCGTGGCAGCGGTCACATGATCTCTTGATATCCATGGTGAACAAAGGGCAAGACAGACACAGTAGAGGTCGGTAAGTGATAATCGCCGCCGCCAGTCTCACTCGTGGTTATTGTTGCAGTACGCCAGCAATCTTTGGAGCTCTGCCGCCAGGAGGCAGCGGTCTTATCTACAGTAGCCAACCTCGGCGTCTTGCGTTTCCCCCGCACCAGCAACCGGATACCACTGTAGTCATGCAAGGGTCTACCTATTGCGTCTACGCGGCCCTACAAACCGGCAGTCTAGCCTCAAGCCTTCAGCGCCACGTCGACCACCTTCGCCACAGCAAGACATTCTTCGTCACGCATCCGGCTCGTGAAGATCTGGATGGAACAAGGCGCGCCATCAACAGCATCGGGATGGTCTGCAAAGTTCAGAAGAAGATAAGCACGTATTATCTCATGGTTTCCATTCTACCTTCGTGACTTACAGGGAGGCCCTCCTTGTCCTGGCTTCGGCTCGAAGACGTGGGGCGCGTCGCTGCTATTGGCCCGTTCGAACGGCAGCACACAGGCGGGATACTAGGTTTGTCAGCGCAATGCACATGGAACGATTGCTTAGACTCACCTCGAGGATATTCAAGAGGTTGGTGTAGGCAGGCATGCCATATGTGTCGTGTTCAACGGCTGTGTGCGCAGCTGGAGGGCCGATGACGGCGTCGAGTTGATGTGTCGCCCAGGCCCGATGCCAGTCCGCACTGATCTCCGAGCGCTTCATATTCAGGACGGAGAGCTTATCCAGACTGTCCAGTCCGCTGAGATCTGGCACGAAATGCCAGTCCATCTGCTCGGCCTCTCGCGCGATCCGGATCCTTGATGGTACGGTAGGCTCGCCAGCCGCCTTGACAACGCTGTCAGCTCGGTCGTCTAGGCCCCAGAGCTTCCATGCCACTTCTGCTGCGTCAGCTACATGACAGGTCTCCGCACTAAGCTGCACGACTTCGTGCCCATGTCGCCTCAGGGCATCGACTGCTTGATCCAGAGCTCGCCGGACCGGTGGATGGATTGGATACAGAGGATCTTCGGCCATCAGTCCCAAGCGCAGGGTGGTACGAATAGGTGGCAAGTTCCTCCACGGGACATCGATGGCTGTGAAGTCCAGTCGAGCTGGTGTTGCACTAATGACCACTCTCACGAGAATCTCCAGAGCGTCCAGGTCGTTTGCCAAGGGACCAGCGACCGGCGTGATAGACCTAAGCCCCGGATTAGCGCAGCCAGCCTGACCTCCATAAGGTATGCGGCTTGAGCTGGGCTTGAATCCGTACGTGCCACAGCAGAGCGAGGGGATCCGGATCGAACCTATTTCGACTCAGTCAAATGTATCTTGCCCATGTACTGGGATGCCACGAACCAGCCACGTCTGTTCCAATGCCCAGGGGCGAGCCGCGGAGCGCGACCAGTGCGCCTTCTCCGCCGCTCGAACCCCCCGCAGTGAGCATCGTGTTCCATGGGTTCAGGACCCGGCCAAATACGTTGTTATGCGAATCAGCGGTCTACAGACAAGCATCAGTCTCACGGATATGGAATGCTAAGACATTGTAACTGGCCTACCATGAGAGTCTGAGGAACGTTAGTCTTCACATAGAGGACAGCGCCGAGCTGCAACAGCAAATCCACGAGCGGCGAGTTGGCTTCAGATACTCTGTCAAGATAAGAGACGAGACCAATCGTCGCCTGTGTGCCTGCAATTTGGAAGCTGTCCTTGATGCTGATGGGCAGGCCATGAAGTGGCCCGGCGACACCGCCTTGGCTTCTCAAGGCATCTAGAGAACGAGCTCTTTCCAGCGCTTGGTCGAAAAGAATTTCCGTCAGGCAACCTGTCTTCAGAGTTTCAGCATAGTGCTGTAATGTAGAGACCAAGGAGGATAGACAAACCAGCTGCTGCGCAATCGCTGCCCTCTTAGAGAAAGCGATCGTCACTTCAACGGCAGACAAGGTCGACCTAGCTAACGCATCGAGTAGCTCCGAGGCTGAGTATTTTTCTGTGATTTGCAGCTCTTTGGTTGTGAGGATGTCGGCGGCTTTGATGATGTCCAATGTGAAGAGGTTGTTTGGAGAAGTCTCGATGGGCGTTTCGAGCCGCGAAAGGGCGTCCGCGGACAGTCTCCATTCCTTGGGGATACCGGCGAGAGAGCTGGACCGCTTCGCGGCCGCTTTAGCCTCCCATGCCGTGTCTTCCATGATTCGACACTGGAATTCTAACACGATTGAAGTTTCCAAGATTAAAATCTTTGGGAATTGCACTGAATTTATGCTCTGATGCCATGTGCCCCCCTGGGGATTGGGTACTGCAGGGAGCGTGTCCCGCCACGAGTACTTGGCCGGCAATATGCCGGCGGGGTTCCGGTTCCCATTCCACACTGGTGTGATACGTCACACGATGGAAGCTCATCCCTCCAGGGCTAGTGTCCATTATCAAAAGATCGTAGTTTCCAGCTTATCTGCTACTTAGCTACGTCGTTGGTGATCAGCAGCTACGGCAAGCGGATGCCCAGACCAACTTCACGGCTCCTCTCGTCAGAGTTGTCATAGCGGGACAGACTGTGCAAAAATTGTGATGCCATTGCGTAAGAGCTTTGGGACGTATTAGAGCTTTGGGAGCTTTGGGACAAAACTTGCCGGCTCTCGGAGACGATCAAACGGAGTCGATTTGAACTGGACCGACCAGGACAGCGACACGATGCGCGGTCCTTCCCGTGCCGTTCAACTTTTCGAACCGGTTAAAGCTGTCCCTACCATATTGCTTGTATCAAGATTATTGCCGAATTCTGTCCTCGTATTTCAAGTATCCGTAAAGATATTGTAGTCAAGCCAGCACTACTCAGTCCAATCTGTACCACTCTAACCAAGTCCCTTCGATCTCCCACCAATACTAAGAGTCCTAGAAGCGGCGCGAAGAATGCTGCTGACGGCCATATCTCTCGGAGATCGCTGCAGTACTTTGTCTACAATTTTGGCCGAATACAAGTAATAGGACCGGAAAGCCTAATGTTATAGCAAGGGTGACGAGGGATATGAAAATAAACATATTCTGGAGACCCATCCCATTTATCCACGGAGTTATAGTGAACAATATGATGACCGAAATCACGTTTCGAACAAAAATGACTCCAACTATCGCGTCACCAATCAGCTATAGACGGTTAGCACTGTCGGAGTTATTCGTAACAGGATGAGCTTACAAGCTGATAGCAGTCGGTGAGGTATGACAGGGCGATATCACAACAGCTTACAAAACCAAATCCAAAGATCGCGCCGCCAACTGCAAGAGTGATCCACGGTCGACCCTATAGATTATATTATGGTAAGCTCAGAAGATGTGTCCTGGAAGAATGATGCCATACGTACCTGCGCAATGCTTATTCCATATAACAATTGTCCGCCGCAAGCCAGCAGTGATCCTGGGATTGCCGGCCAGAGTCGCATCTCGGCTTCATAGATACCGCCATTCTTCTCTGCAAGCCGAATGACCAGCCAATCACTCAATGGCGCAACTATGAGACTGGCGAGAAGGGCCCCGATGAAAGGGGCAATGTTGAAGAGACCGACTCCAATCGCGTTGAAATTATAAGGTGGGTAAAAAAGCCAACCTGAATTAACAGAGCCTATTACGGCAAAGTTGGCCAGGAGCATACCGTATGTGAGTGCTGTATAGGCAACGGCCGGCACTCGCATTATGAGGACAAACGGCTGCCAGACATGGTGTCCGACGCTGTCTGGGGTCTTCGTATAGAGCTGGAGCCGTTCTGACCATGACCTGGTTGGCTCCACCGTGTTATGCGGCATAGATGTAATGCTTGCGGGTTTTGAATGTCCGTGCTTGTAGTCTGCACCTTTTTGGGGGTTCTCCGGGTCGTTGTTCACCTGGTTGATGTGCGTACCGTCAAGAGCCGGGAGATAGGCTGTCTCCTCGAAGAAGAAGAACACGGAAACAAGGCTGGCGCCCAGGAAAATAGCGCACCACCACCACTGCCACCGCCACCCCTGACTGACAACCACATAGCCCGCGGCGACGGGGCCGAGGAACGCGCCGACTGACTGCATGAGGAGGAAGAGCCCATTCATGGTTGCATACTGGTGGACGAAGAAGAGATCAGCGATGGTGATCTGCACGATCGTCTCGCTGATGGCGCCGCCAAATCCCTGGATCAAGTTGAGGGCGATCATCTCGTTGACGCCGGTTGCCTCTGCCTCCCAGATGGCGGTGACGAGCTGAACCACGAGACTTATTAGGTAGACGGGGCGGCGACCAAACTTGTAGGCGAGGGGGATGAAGAGCACGCAGCCCACGCCCAAGCCAGCGTAGTTGGCGGCGGAGATGTTGTTAAAAATCGTCGAATGTCATGCCCCACTCCTCGACGTAGGCGTTGTATGACACGCCAAAGATGTCGAGCAAGACAAAGGTCATCAGCACGTAGAACAGCACGAGGCCATAGTTGATAGCCTTGCGGGTGCGGGACCAATTCTGCCAAGCCATCGGTTAGCAGGCAAACTCGCAGCTTTCCCGTGGCCGGCCGAGTACCAGAGGATCTCGCGGATCAGCAGAAGGGGTTGGCTGAAGCACAATGGACTTTGTCGTCACTGCCGCCGGGTCAGCGTCACTATCATGCCAGTCGGATTGACGCCCTTACACTCGCTAAGCCGCATCGTGCCCGGCACATGGCCGACTTCGATCTCGTTGGCGTTCATGGTGGACGACGAAGCACGAACAATTGCAAGTCGTAAGTCGGGAGTAGATGGAGAGGATGTCAAAGGTCAGAAGCGACCCAACCTAATCAAATCACTCCCATTGTCCGGGCATTGCCTTGGAGAGCATGACTATTATGTTATCGTACTTCAACCCAAACCCTACCCCCCAAAGCCGTCACGAATGAGATATCCTATACTGCCGACAGAATACTCCGCAACGTATCGCAAGGGGAGGGGGGCCCTGACAAAGGTGTATGGCTAGTGGTTCAGGGTGGGGTGGGTACCGCGAGCTAATCAATGTGCCGGTCAACCTTCCGGCTCACCCAAATATGGCCGCTTGCTCTACCAATCATAACTACCAATCACAGCCGTAGTGGACAAGGTGATTTGCAGATTAGAATGCACCGGCTTATCAGGTTGATGCATCATGAGATCCTACGAGACTCACGTATATGGTCCCGAGACTGTATCTTGACGTGATCACATTGCCCCCGTGCAATTTCTATGGTGTGGCCAGGTTAGAGTAATGCCGGTTGCCCGGAGCAGCTGCGGCGGAATCGCCAAATCTGGTGATGCTCACGTGTAATACTATTAAATCAGCGCCGCAACATTTGCAATACCCCGGTAGAACGATGATATGCCGCGATCTCATTCCTTAGCTCATCCCTGAGGGTAGCACTGTACCTATGTTGAGATGAACGTCCTTGTCTTGAACATATCCCGGAAGGCCAGCTTCTCCTAGCTCCCTCCAGATGCCGGTTCACTTCACATCACCAAATGATACCCTCCACTCCGCATCAGGCGTCGAATTGATCTATGCTTTTCTCTGGACAATCGGGCGGAAGTGTTTAACAGATCATGTTCCTGTGCCTACTGAGTCGACAGTCTAAGACACCATGACATACGTCCACACTGACATCCTCTAATTAGTTCACAAGCCCAATTTCTAGTTACTCGTTTAAATCTATGTATTTCAAGTTATAATTCGGTCCTGTTACATTATTTCTAAATACATATATTAGAATAGTGTACCACTTAGAGGTCTTTTATACTAATCTGTTGTGTTATAGTGTAGTAGTAAGAGTGTCTGAATGCTCTTAGTGATCCCTACTATGAAATTAAGGATTAAGGTCCCTGTGATGGCCAGAGGCCTTGAACAGTTGCGTGATCCTTGCAGGCTTGCACTCAAGCCACGTCGGCCTGGTTGGCAGGAACGCTGTTGAGATTTTCCATTGGCTGGCTACCAACACCAAACGTTAAAGTAAAGTAATCCTTTGCCTTTAGGTCCTGGATGATTTCGAGCATCCATCAACTTCGGCTCATTCTTTCTCACATGTTCGTTCACCACCGAAACCAACTTTTGCCTTTGGTCATGGAATCTTCCAAAGCAGTCTCGTAGAGGCCGCATTATCAAAAATGTGGACACACACCTTGTAATCGAGACGAAGACAAGAGATGGTTTGTGGTTCACGTCAAGGTACACGGCAAGATCCCTGGCAATCAGGGTCTTCCCCGATGAATTCCAAAATTCGCCCACGAGACTTGATCAATTCAATGAGTTTCTCGAAATCCTGCAACTAGACTTAGAAGGAGAATGGCCTTCAGAGGAGGACGGCGACGACGATGACAACGACGGCAGCGACGATGTACATGGAGGCGACGAATCTCCCACGCAACACCCGATACTAGACTTGAGTCTGGATGGCTGTTATGAGTGGGCGGTTAGGCCCTTCTTGCCACTGTTGGCGGAGATCGCCCCACAACCAAGTGGTGATGCAACCATCACCCTGCAGCACTTTTTCAGCGGCGAAGCCTTCGATGCCGGCCTGAAAGCCGTCGACGATACCTTGCTACCAGGCGCCTTCCATGCGAGGGACGAAATGGAGAATATTGTTGGCGGCCAGGGAATTCTGTGGAAGACAACATGCCCCATCTTTGAAGCAGGAGAAGTGGAATTCCAGTCGGACGATCCGACATACATACTCATTGATGAGCCGACGAGAGTTCGGGTCAAGGGAAGAGAACTGTTTTTCAAGGCTTTCCTGGATCCAGACGATGGTATTGGGGCCCACGAGGTCCTGACTCTCGAGAAGATATCCAAGGCCAAGTTCAACCCGCAAGAGGTGCGTACCTCGCACCTCTACGACATCGTTGAAGACAACAAATCGCAAGTCATCGGCCTCTTGTTGCACTATGTTCAAGTTGCCGACACACTGCATGACAAGGTCATTGACCTAGGATCTTACGGTAGCGATCTCGGAGATAAGTAGAAGAGACAGGTGAGAGACACAGTGGAGGCACTTCACAAGGCTGGCATCGTCTGGGGTGATGTTAAGGCAAGCAATGTTTTAGTGGATACCGCCGGGGATGCGTGGGTTACTGACTTTGGAGGCGGTCACACGAGGGGATGGGTTGACCGTGACAATGCAGGCACTATCGAAGGAGATTTGCAAGGTCTTGATGCAATCATAGAATTTGTTGACGCGGGCAGAGAGCCTCAGGGCGGTATTTGCCGGTAAGGCTGATCCAGGAACGCTTGCAGCCCTACTACCATCCATTAAATGCTAAACCACGAGGTCTGTTTAAGCTAAACACAAGGTTAACTTTATTTTATGTGGTGCGTCGCAAGCAACACAAAACTTCCTCCTATATAATTTTATCTTAGCAGATATTATTAAAGTATTTACCTATACTATACTAAATTTACTAATAAGCATTTAATAATAAGCTATCTAGCAATAGCTTTATAATAATAACCTTATTATTACTATTAAAGCTATATACTCTTTAAACCTTAATAAATATAAAACTTATATTTCTTACTAATTTTAATAATTACTAAATTATCTAATATAATAAGTAGTAATACCTTAAGCAGGTATTTAGCTTATTATTACTTAAAAAAGCTATATTAAATAATTTAAACCCTTTTACCCCTATAATAACCTTAATACTAACTCTTATTAAGCTCCTTATAAAATTTAAAGCTAATATTAAAATAAAGAATAATATCTTCCTTACCTTTATATAAGTATTTAATAATACCTTTTAATAATTTACCTTTAATATTTAGCTAAAAGTAGCTTATAAATTTTATACTAAATTTAATATATATCTTTAAAATATAATTATTAAGGGATTAGCTTTAACCCTTAATATTTATTTTAAATATATTACCCCCTTAATACCTACTTTATTATTATTAATAGAAAGCCCTATTATTATAATTTATATTATAATAGTAATATCTCCCTTACTATTAAATATAATTATATTTTAGCTAAAAATTTAAAAATATTAACTCCCTTTCCTTAATAAAAGGGAGTAAAAACTTAAAGAAAACTTTTAAATCTTCCTCTACCTAAATAAAAAATTACCTATTTAGTATTATTAACCCTTTATTATTAAAAACTTTATCTATAAAATAATAAACCTCTTACTTATAAACCTATTAAATACTAACTTAATAGCTATTAGCTAAACTATATAGCTTTAAAATAAATTTACCTATTAATCCCTTTTTTTCTAAAAAAATAAATTTAACTAATTATTTAAATATAATATAATAAAAGTTAATATTATTTAATATACCTATATCCTAACTAAAATCCCTATAATTTTTAGGAATTATAATAATAAAAAAATAGATATAGCTAAAATAATATAAAAGGAAATTTTTACCTAAATTAATACCCTCCTAATTTCCTATTACCTATCCTACTCCTTTATAAAAACTTTAATACTAATACCTAAATTATCTCTTTTAAAAAGCTACTTAAAAATTACTTCTCCCTTTTTAAATAAAGCTTACTTTTATACTTTATAAAAAAAAATAATACCTACTCTAATATATAAACTATTAAAAATTTTATAAAATATATAACTATAAATACTATATCTACTATAGTAATTATAATATAAATAGCTATTTTAATAAAAAATATAACCTCCTAAAATAATATATTAATTATTATAACCTCTATTAGCCTAATTATAAGGATTATTTAGCTTACTTTAAACTAATTAATTATAAATTTATCTACTTAATAAAATTAAAGTATAATAAAATTTATATAAAAGGAGAGAAAGCTTTCTATATTATTAATTTTAAGGTAATTATTACTAAAGGGGCTAATAATATAAGTATATATTAACCCTTCTCTCCCCTAATTTTAAAAATAAATTATTTTCTAATATATATATTAGCTATATAATTAAATAATACTTAATCCTTTTTTTATTTTATATTAAACTTATTTATAAGCTTAATAAGCCCTATTATTAATTTAATTATACTAATAATATAGCTATTATTTTAATAAGCTCCTTCTTAAAAAAAATTATTAATATTATTATAAATAAGCTTAATAAGCTCCTTACTTAAGGTAAGAAAAATATTATCTAATTTAACCTAGCTAAAATAAAAGTTATATACTTTACTTATACTAAAAATAACTAATTAAACCCCTTAATTTACTATAATAATATCTTTTATACTACTAAATAATTCCTTTACTAGCTTAATATCCTTTTTAACTACTAACTTATATTTATATATTTTATTAATATATAAACTATTAAGGCTTAAATAATAGTAAACTATCTTAAGGGCTTATATAATATAATCTTAAATCCCCTAATATACTCTATATATTAAGCTATATAAGTATATATTAAACTTATTACTCTTTATAAGGCTAAAATCTAATTTTATAAGTATAACTGCCTAAATATTAAACCCCTATTTAATATTATTTATATTAATAATAAAAGGATAGTTAATAAAATTAATTTTTACCTCTATTTAGCTCTCCTCTTTATACTCCTAATATATAAAATTACGCTTATTAATATACTTTACTAAAAAATTAGTATACTATATATAAATATTCTACTTATTAATATTTAAAATTATTTTACTTTTTAGCTTAATACTTTTAACCCTACTTACCCTCTTATAATTTATATTTCTCCCTTAAAAGGCTTTTAATAACTTACCCCTTCTAACCTTAAATATATCTTAAAGCTTTTACCTACCTTTCCCTATCCTTTTCTCTAACCTTATATATATTTAGGGTATTTATATCTTTTAATTATTATAATAAATAAATGAACTATTATAAAGAATTACCTACTATAGCTTAAATTAATACCTTATTTAAACTTAATTATATATTTAAATAAGTTAAAATAAAACTTAAAAGCTATAAGTTAAAGCTATACCTTTTACTATAATAATTTATTTATTTATTTAGTAAAAAGCTATATAAATAATACTAAAATTTTTAATATAAAAGCTATTAGCACCTTAAAAGGGCTTAAATTTACTTTCTATACTGCTAACCTTACTAATAACCTATCTTTAACTAGTATTTATATCTATATTAATAATATATTAGTAATCTAATACTTATAAGGTACCCCTGTAATATCCTCCTAAAAAGAATTTTATTAATTTTAAAGGCTAGCTAAAGCTTATAATAAGATTTATACCTATTAAAGCCCTAACTATTATAATATTAAAAGTAATAAGGAAGTAAATAGGCTTATAAAAAAGGCCTATAGCCTACTACTCGGTCCCGTGGCGCAGAGGTCTCTGCGCTAGGTTGCCCTCTATCTGATTTCGTGAGATTTCTTAAGGGCGCAGGTTTAACTCCTACTAGGGCCTTCAAACTAACCAAATTATTTCGGCTTAGCCAGCCCTCACTAATTTCAACTAATTAAACTTGCTATAGCTGGCACCTTATTTAATAGTTACTACTCTCTTAGAGGGGCCTGGAATACTATTAATCTATATAATAAAAATTTACCCTCTAACTAACTATCTTACCTAACCTTACTATTATAAAGGTTGCAGGTTTAAATCCTCTAACTATTAATTATGCCTAGTACCGTGGGATTTAGAAGACCACGTTAAAGCGAAGCGAATTTAACTATTAATCTATAGCCTACTACTCCCACCTAATATATAGCTAATAGCTATATTATTAGCTATATAAAAAACTATATATAAATAAGCTAACTAGGATTTTTAAAATTAATAATTAAATAACGTATTAAAATAATATAAGCCTCTTAATTTAAAAGCTAAGATTATAACCCCCTTAAAATTTAATATTCCCTATAAGTACCTTTTAAAACTATTAGCAGCTAAATTAAGCTATAGGGATTTTATAAAATATTATAAAAGGTTTAACTATTTTAACGCTAATATAATATATACTTATAATCTCCTAAAAATATTTAAATATATTTTTTAATATACTATAATCCCTAAATACCTCTAGAAAAAGCTAATACTTTTACTTAAAGCTATTACTAATTAAATAATTAGTATAGGATTTAAATACTTTATTAACCTAACTCTATATTCTCGCTTTTTTAACTATATAACTAAATAATTTAAAACCCTTAATATATATATACGTATATATATAAGCGCGTATATAATTATTCCCTTTATTTTATAGCTTTTAAGCTTTAGCAATAGGTTTAATAGCTTTTTCTTAAAAAATTACTCTTTAAATTTCTATAATAATTCCCCTTATAAATTATACTATTCCCTCCTAAGTATAAGGATAAAAGACCTATTATTATTTTTTTAAAACTATATTTATTAAACTATAACTATTTTACGGACTAATTATATATAGCTTAATATTTTACTAGCTAATTTTCTTAAAAATTCTCTTAAGGAGATTTTATTCTTTTTTACTAAAGCCTAACTTATTAACTCTTACCCTTATATTTATTAATATTTCGATTTTATTAAAATAGCTCTTATAGCTTTTAAAAACTTTTATAAGCTTATTAATCTTTATAAAGGTTTCTTTATACTATACTAACCTTAGGTATACTTTAATATTAATATACTTATTAAAATCTATTTTCTATAACTATATTAGCCTAATGTATTTATATTTAAAGTAGTAAAGCGTAATTATTTTACTAGATTAATTTAGGGCGATGATAGTGTATACTATATTAAATTATTTTTATATATTGTAGTTTTTATTATACAGGCCGAATACTTATTCTCAAATAGTTTTATAATTTAGAAGCGAGGTTGTAGTAGCTATTTAGTAACGCAGATTATTGTGCGATTATAAGGCAGAAGTAGATAAATCCTATACGTATCCTACTAAGGATCCTATTTGGGAATTGCAGCTTTATATTGTTTATTTTAGGCAATTTATGCTTATAAAGGCCTAAGTTATATAGCGAAGGGTTTAATATAGTGTTTGATGGTGTTAAACTAGTTGGCTTTAACTTTAATAGCTAGCTTGGTGTCAAGCTTGATAGCTTATTAAAAGCGCTAGCGTAAATGTATACCGCTAGATATTAAAACTTTTAGTGCGAAATAGTAGTAATTAGTATATACCGGTTTATAGAAGATTAAATAGTTATTATCTAAAGCCTTATATAATAAAAATTATACTATCTTTAATTATACTATCTCTTACCCTATAAGCTATTATTATTATTCTAATTTAGTAGAGGAACTTAAAAAATATAAATAGTTTATAAATCATACTATTACTTTTTAGTATATATTTAATTAAAATAAAATACCTAAAGGTAGAATTTTAATATACTTAATACTTATAATTTAGCTATATAGGAAATAAGTTAAGTTTAAAAAAGAAAAAGAACTAATTAAATAGGAATAAATAAATAATAAACTATAGGATTTTCTTTTAGCTAATTTTTAGTACTATTTTAGTATTAAACTTTAATTACTAAAGCAACTTATATTTTAGGTCTATATATTTATAATTAGCTTTTCTATCTTTTAGGTTTAACCCTTATCTATAATTATACTATATACCCTACTTAATAGTTAGCTATAGGCCTCTAACGGTACCACCAGCGCACTATAGGCCTGCGGCCCTACGGTAGCTAGCAATCTCATTATCATCATCATCGCAGGCAACGCAGCCGCCCAGGGGTTCCCTGTTGACATAATAGGACGTCGCACCGAGCAAGCGTCAATGGACGTGAGCCGAGGCGCGAATGCATTCTAGTGTAGTACCGATTCCTCTTCGGGGAAACATGCCATGCGGAAGCAAATGAGGGCCAACTCTGCGTGGACAGCTCGTTTCGTTTCAGGAAAATTGTCCTACAGGTGGACCTTGGCATTCCCGGCGGCAGCGCATGGCCCGCCAGGCCCACTTCCCCACCGTATACCCTTGCTATAGATGAAATTGCTAGGGATAACTGTGGACTGTTTGAATCAGGGAAATAGGGCGTTTATTTTTGTTAGAACAGCAATCCACCACTCAGGCCACTCAGGGGTCAAGCCATATAAAGGCTTGGCCGTCCGGTATACTTGATCAATTCTATGACATTTGTGCAGCACATTTGTTAACTTCAGAATATCCAGTTTCGAAGCAGGATCTTCACTTTCATTCATTACTCCAATACACATTCGTTCACGCCACAAATCCCCCACAATGTTCTTCAGCAAGTCCCAAGTCGCCGCCCTTCTGCTGTCGACCTCATCGGTCACAGCTAAGGCCATCCTCGACAGCCGCCAGGCTGGAGTTGAGGATCTTGGCTGGGGCCCCATCTGTGGCCTCCAGGCAACCAACTCGGAGATCGTCAGCACAACGAGCACAATCTACCCCGGAAAGATGCCCTCGGGCCAGAAGGGCTACCTGTTTGCCTGGATCGGCATCCAGGGCGCGTCAGCGTCGGGAGAGCTGGAGGGCGACCTGGTCCAGAGCATCGTCGGCTCGTACCCCGCCGGATCGAGCGAGTGCTCCGGCCCTGACGCCGACACGACCTGGTGCGTCTCGTCCGAGGTCTACGGCAAGGACGACTCTGGCGCCACGGTCCAGTTCGTCGGCGACAAGAGGACGGCCGACGTCAACTACGACAACGGCATCGTCATCAACTACACTCTGGCCGACAAGTCCACCTACCTGTGGAAGCAGACCATGACCGACGCCGTCACGGGCGATCTTCTGGCCTCCTACGAGAAGACGTCGGGCCCCATGAGGCTGTGGAACACGGCTATCGAGAAGCAGGACGCCAACGGCGCCGACCCAACCGGCACCAACGAGCCCCAGTACTACACCAACACGACCATCACCCTTGCTGAGGCTGACAAGTCCTACTCGAACGGTATCTACGGCCAGAACGGTGCCACCTACACTGATATGACCACCTCCGATGGTGGCAAGACTGTAAGTTTCGTGCTTTTAATCCGACTCCTCCTTCTCCGGCGACCTCGAGCAGACTTCGCAAAGTGAGTAAACGAGGGAATGCTAATCATCCGTCACTGCAGTGGTTCATCGAGAAGATTACCATCCCCGCCATGAACTAAACCTCAAACTACCCAGCAGGACTTCAGCAGAAGGAGCATAAGATACCCTGATAGCCGCTCCATGTGCTTCCTGAATGCCGAAGAATCGGGGGTTCAGTCCGGCTTCTTGACGAAGATATATCGTTGATAGTTCAAAGGCCAAATATGCTGGCCATTGTAGATATTAAGTTTTGGCACAATGTAAAGATTTATTATGCCTTACCACATGATAAGATGACACTGTAGCAACTCCAGACCAATCAGGTGCAAGAGTAAGATAGGATTTCTGAGGTTTGTGGGCAACATGAGTTTTTAACGGAGCTTCTATAAGCGCTGGTCATAAAGACTGTAACTCGAACGACCGAATAAGTTACGGCCTGATGCAATTGACACACAATTGAGAGTTGCAACCTCAGCACAACAAGTCAATGGTCCGTCCGAATACCAGGGGTAAAGTCCAGGCGCTGCGGTTGGGATTACCCCGGCACACAAACGAAACTACCTTTTTCAGCTCAGCCTTGGCCAACACCTCCAAGAACCAACATGTCAGCATGGGCGCCGAAGACACCATACAGGTACCTCCTCTTTTACAAGAAGCGCTGACGAGATCTACTCTAAAATCTCACTCCCCGCATGCCTGTTGTAACCTCAGAAGATTACCGAGGCAGGCTTGTCACAACCTCTTGTGAACGGCGCCCGTTCCAATCCGCAATTTCTTTCGCCTGTGCTCATCTAGTGACGACAGTACACTTGCCTTGAACTCAGCACCCAAACTATACATCCTTAAGATACGGCTCCGAGTTCTCGTGAATTGCTCGTGGGTTTTCTTCAATAGCTACTGATTTACAAGACAGCACACGAAGGCGCGTAAGATCGACGCCTATGCTCCACGATGAACAGCTTGACTTCATACGCCATTACCTTGACTTCCCCAACCCTTGCGGTTATCCTGTTCGGATTCTTCCTGGTTTGTACTGCTGATCCTAACTACTTCAACCAGCGTGATGAGCGACATCAAGAAAAGTAATAGGTTTAGCTAATCTATGGCTTCGGACTCAGTTTCTTGCAAACGTGTTCCATAACTTGTTCTTTCACCCTTTGTCCCATATACCTGGGCCGTTCTGGGCGCGGGTAAGTGGTGTCCCATTATGGTACCATGCTTTCACGGGTAGGCGTCACATCTGGCTGTGGCAGCAGTTCCAGATATATGGACCTATCATTCGCCTAACGCCTGATATGGTCCTGTTTAGCAACCCACGCGCATATGTAGACATATATGGGATGAAATTGAACGTGTGGTGGAGCCATTTTTACATCGCTTTAAAAAGGAAGAGCACTGAGCATAGTACCCTTAATACTGTTGATGTGGCTGAGTATGTGAGGAAACGTAAGCTGCTTAGCTTGGGCTTTATTGAGAAGTCCCTGTGGGCTGCCTTGGGATTTATTTATAGGCATGTTGACTGCTGGAATGAGCTCTTTTTGGAAGAAAATAGTAGCATGATTGAATGGTTTGCTATAGTTGACTTTGCTGAGAAGATTGATACACTCGTGTTTGATATTATGGGGGACCTTAGCCTGGGAAAGTCTTTTGATATTAAGGAGCTTGGAGATAATCCCCTGTGGGTGATTCCGCATAATATAGTTGAGTACATGAGATTTTACTACCTAGTGAGTCCCAACCACTTGCCCTTTTGGTTGATTCGGTGGGTATTGTTGTTGTAACGCTGACTGCTGGATAAAGCTCTGCTGATCCCTGTTCCTTAAATTGCTCATCTGGCTGAGGCCTCGCGGCCTTGACTAATTTTTTGACCTGATTACGCCGCTGCTAGTGTAGCAGTATAACCAGTTTGTTCATGATATGGTTATGAGCTGCATCAAGCTGTAAAAGGAACAGGCTGAGAAGCTAGAGGGTGAGTGGCGTTAGGACATGTTCTACTTTCTCTGTGAGGCTAGGGACCTGGACACGGGGCTGCCTGCCTACGGTGAGGATGAGCTCCGGGCTGAGTCCAGCTTGCTCATTGTCGCGGGCTCTGATACGACGGCCGTCAGCCTCTGCGGCATATTCTTCTACCTCATGGGCGACCCCCGTCAGTGCTGGAAGCTCGTGGACGAGATCCTGGCTACGTTCAGGTCTGCAGAGGACATCGTGCTCGGGCTCAAGCTCTAAGGCTACGCGTACCTGAGGGCTTGTGTTGATGAGGCCATACACCTGAGCCCTTCAGGGTTGTGTGAGTTACCCTGTGAGGTGCTGCTTGGGGGTATATGGATTGATGGGGAGTACTACCCGCTGGGGATGATTGTGGGCACGGCGCCGTGGGTTAGCTCGCGCAACGAAGAGGTGTGGGGGGATGTGGGGGTGTTTCGGCTGGAGTGGTGGATTATTGATGAGGTAAACGGGGTTATGGCGGAGTTGCTTGCACTGCTGAGGGCTAACTTCTACCCGTTCCTGACGGGGTTGGGTAACTGTGTGGGCAAGAACGTTGCGATGGCTGGGATTATGATCACTGTCGCCTGGACCCTGCATCGGCTGGAGGTTCGGAGAGCGCCTGGGTTAAATCTCGGAGGGGGCGGGCATGAGCAAGGGTGGGGGGCCAGAGACAAGCGCCAGTTCCAGCTGGAGGACGCCTATATTTCTCTACGTCAGGGGCCGGAGGTGCAATTTAGGAAGAGGAGCAGAAAAGTATAGGCGTGTCATGACGGACACGAATGCATATGCCGAGGGGGTTGTGTTTACACTCACAAATCACGAAGTGCAAGGCACTAGCCATACACATGCCTGATATAAGCTAAGCATTTGGGGCATTTAATGCTAACTCTATGTTTCGCTGGCATTAGAATGTAACTCGATACTATCATAGTATACTTATTAGCTGTTGTAGTTCTTGGCTGTGGAGGGGATAACTAGTAGTCTGAGCATATATGAGAGGCGGATTTCCGGGTGAGTTGATTGTTTGCATGAGGCTCGATGCTTTCAGAACGGCTGGCACCTATTTCTGGCGAATATTTTTGCTGAGGAGGGAAAGCGACCTAGCGTCAGAAGATCTCTCGAGTGAGAGATATACGGGACTATGGGAATTGCTATTAGAATGATGAGACCGTCCCACAAGACTACGAGAGATGGGTGCGTTGTTCCTGCTCACTAAAGGCAAGCCTCTTACGAGCAGATGGGAGCTCGTCCGAGATAAGTATTACCTGATCTCGTTATTGCAGCGTATTCGTTGTTCCATTTGATACTTCCGCCAATCCCATATTAACCTATTCTGAGTTTGAAAGAATTATGACCTCGATGTTCCGAAAATTTAGATCCTTCTTCAGGTCGCTCTGCTGAATTGCTTCATATATTTCTTCTGCAAATGCGGCACCCTTTGCACTCTGAATTTCAGCAAAGGTTGTGCGACCGACTGGACAGCCAGGATTGGCCTGGTAGTCCACCCGAATATATCTTGTTGGGACCTTTTGTATCCGCACGCGTATAAGCAAAGAGCCTATAGCCCCCGCCGTAGCTTGTGGTAAGTTGATGATTCGTGCTACCGATGGCAGTGGCGTCCACGGCTGACTACATAGCTACGTCTCTTTGAATTAGGGCCATCCATCAAAATTGGGTCTTGGGATGAATTCGTTTCACATACCGAATCGAATGTAGGGCCATCGGCCAAGTTCCGCGGCGGTTCACTGCCTTGGAAGTGGGCATAGGGGCAACGTTCCAGCTTACAGTACTGACCATGCTTGAAGTAGCTGCACGAGACTTCAGATGTTGCCATGTTTCCATGCGATGTCATGAGCAGGATACAAGCTAAAGAATTGTCCCGTTCCATCATGTGGGTGGAGGTTTTATATGCTGGACAACATAACTTGAAAATGGGTGGCTGGGGATCAGAATTGCCAATATGATTGGGCTGCCAAGACTCGTACCACAGCACCGTGCCTCACAAGCGGTTCACAGCCGGAGGTTGGTTTTTAAATGGTTTCGTTCTTAATCCGTATACATGCTCTTTTGAAGCCGTAGGCGGTTCTTTTATACAGTAGCAAACTCTCAAAGACCCAGCGTTAGATAGGTATACGATGCCGATAACAGTAGATCTGTGAATACAATCGTGAACCTTGGGGAAAACATAGGCAGCCTCGTGAGGCCACGCTACGCAATAATCAGCAAGATTATCAATGCGATACTAGGTCAAGTGGATGACAAGTTTTTACCAACTCTCACCTACTTAATTAGCACGGACCGGCCTTCACCACATATCAACGTGCTGATTAATTCGAACGAGCACCTCATACCAAACTATGTCTTGGTCTGGCATGACATGTCGCTACGGAGTATGATGGTTTCGTCATGGATATGGCTCACATATTCATAACCAACAGCGGCCCACGACTTTCTTGGTCTGTTGTATGTTTCAATACTTCGCTTGGATTATCCTTCGGAATGGCCACCATTGTTTGGATGGGTAATGGAGGGGTACAGCCTCCGGCGCTTCTGGGGCGTATCCTAGCACAAGCTACACTTTCCAATGTTTAACGCGTGGATACCCTCGTGCAGGGTTATTAAAATTAGTTTATAGTTTTTAGTTAACTAAATATAGTTTATAGTTTTTAGTTAATAGTTAGTAATTTTTAATAAACTTAATTTAATTTATAATTTTAAGTTAATAGGATTAATTAAATTAAAAAACTTAATATAGTAAATAAGTATACTAAATCTAGTATATAGTAGATCTTTTCTTAGTATAAATATGAATAAATGGGCCCTTAGCTGAGTGGTGTGATTTATCTTTCTGGTTTTAGGCTAAGACGGTTTTATAGAATTACTGCTAGCAAATTCCACCACTCGGCCAAAAGACCATAATAACCAATCTCTATTGGTTATTCCTAGCAGTATATAAGCTCAATATAGCGACCATACCGTCACAATCCCCCCTAAGGCCCTTATAGAGCTCTAAACACCTTAAGGTGGATTAGGCACCTATAAGAGGCCTGAAAATCAAACGGGATGGTTCTAATTCAATTAAGTCGCTCTAAGTAAATAGCCCATCTTAGCACCGCAATTTATCAACCAACCAACCTACCCTAAGGTACTATAAAGGCAGACACGCCAGAGCACATCTTAGATCAGTTCTTTTCCCGAAAGATTTTTGAACAGGGGAGCTCGAACCCCTGCCCTTTAATTGGTTATTAAGACGGTTTTATAGAATTACTGCTAGCAAATTCCACCACTCGGCTAAAAGACCATAATAACCAATCTCTATTAGTTATTCCTAGCAGTATATAAGCTCAATATGGCGACCATACCGTCACATAGGCTATAATTCTGGTTTAGGGCTATAAATTTAACTCCTGCTAAGGGAAAAAGTGGAATTTTAGGTTTATTTTTTTCTTTAAGTTAAATTAATTTTTCTTTAGTTTTAATTTTTAGTTAGACCTATTAATTAAACTGAATTTTTTTTAGTTTTTAGTTTTTAGTTAAACCTATTAACTAAACTAAACTAAACTAATTTCAACCCTGCCCTTGTGGCATGACTCTACACACCTGTCAAAGTATTGCTTCTGCCGTGTTTGCTGTTTACTTGATGGGCAAGAGCAGAGACAGACAAGTACGATACAGGCGCCACCGGCTAGTGGCACACGGGCTAAAAAGACGTTCAGAGCACTGTGGATGTTCTTTATGTCAGCCGTCTGCTACTCCTTGGTGAACCTGGTGGCATTTGGATGGGATGACATTCACATGTCTCAGCATTTGTTCTTCTTCTTTGCTCACTGAGTGCTCTGTACTGCAGAGACTTCTGTGGTTGAAATAGTCTCCCGGAGATTTCCTGGAATCTCCTCGTCGTCGCTCTTGAGTGTTTTGGCACGGTTATTTGGATATGTATGGGTCTGGTATGTCTTGTTCTGTCTAGTGCCTGCTTGACGAGTTCCGCAGATCTTGCTTGTTGCGCCAAGTACCAAGTGAGCTCTGGCTGGTCTTTATCATGGTAATCTAGTCAATCATTGGCGTTTTATCTCGCATAGTCCAGGAAAGACTCAAATCTAAACATCTTTGTATGTGCTTGGCTTGCAAGTTCACGCCTTGGGCGGATGTCTGACACTTGGGATCATCTTGTGTCGCTTTTATCGTACTAAAAGTTTCAGTGGGTAGTTTCATTATTAATCGGTATACATGCTCTTTTAAAGGCACAGGCAAGTCGGTGTCCTATGTCGCATACTATTAGCATAAGTGCATAGAAACACTAAAATATCAGAATAAATCAGAACGTTTCTGGATATTTAGTGTAGCCTTGTAGCTGTGCTATTACCACATCGCCCCCCCCCCCCGCCGCGCAGGAAATAGTTCTATACGTATATTCAGTTTATTTATCCTGCTCTTCTCTCAATCTCTCAAGTGCCTAGTTGTCATTCTGGTTATGTTCGAGTGTGCTACTGTGGTAGTTGCCATGCATGAAACTTGCACCACCTAGGGTGAAACTTATATAATTGGAAGGGCTCTTTTTGGGCATCTTTTCGACACAATTTCGTCGTCAGGATCTGGTTAGAGCGTCACTCCTCTCAGGAACCGGATATGTCAGCATCAGCGCCTCGCTCAGATAGCCCCACTTTGTGCAACAGGTCATACTGCCAAGCCCTCTAACCAACGACACAGCCTTTGTGTCACACACTGAATTTATCTGACGCCCTACTGTGACAGCTTCCATTGTCGCATTTTCCACCTTCTCAGCCTACCTTGTCAATATCTTCCCCTAGCTGGAGCCTTCACGAGATGGCCGCCATGAACGCCCCCGAGGGGGAGGTGAAGTTCGTCCCCAAGCAGGCCCTCGCCCCGTCACCGCAGCTCTACGACGAGCTCGTGTCCGATAGCATGGAGAATCTCGCAGAGACATCTCTGACTTTGATTCCCTGGGTCACCAGCGGGGCCGCGATCAACGATAATGGCTGTGGCACCGGGGCCGCTACGGCAGCCGTGATAGCGTCCCTAAAAGGCAGCCCCGCGCGCGTGACGATCGTGGGCAACGACATCAACGAGGAAGCGCTCAGGATCTACGGCAAGCGGGCCAAAGAGGGCGGATGGCCCGCCGAGGGCGTGGAAATGGATTCTAACCACCTAAGCTTCGCCGCCGGCACCTTTGACCTTGCCATCGGGAACGCGCTGCTCTTTGTGCTTCCCAACGACGGCATCGACGCCGTCAAGGAGGCGTACCGCACCCTCAAGCCCGGCGGCCAGGCCATCTTCAACTCGTGGGCTTACGTGCCCAACATGCCACCGCTGGAGGTTGCCGCCAAGGAGACCCGCCCGGCGGGGAGCCCACTCCCGCGTGCAGGCCTCGAGAAGTGGGCGAAGGCCGACTTCCTACACCAGGTCCTGAGGGACGGTGACTTCGAACAGGACCAGATCACTGTGCAGCAGCGGGAGGTGTACGCCACGGTGGCGGAGATGCACCGCTACGCGAACATGCTCTGGAGCTTTATTGGGGGCACCACTCCAATCGGCTGGCTGGAATCGGACGAGGAGAACTGGGACAAGGCCATCGAGGTGATCATCCGGGAGCTGAAGAAGACGGATGGGTATCGGGAGGTGGAGGGAGGCAGAAGCGAGCTCAAGTTCATAGCCAACATTGCCGTCGCCACCAAGTAAGGCAGATTTTAGAGTTACTATTATTTGAGTCGAGGGTAGATCTACCAGAGTAACCTTTCTATCTTTCTTTCTTCTTTTTAAACGCGCTCATCGAGATTTGCCAAGAACCCACCTGCACCGAGCGAAAGCAATCGACTCTGGCATTCCCCCAAAGTAAGAAAGGGAGTAGTAAGTGCTGATACCGCCGTAGCAAAAGTACGGCCGAGTCGCTTGATATCGTCTCGGCAAAATCGATGCTCGTGATAGTAGGAGTCTATTTGCCAATCAAACTGAATATTCACTCCGAGGGCAAAATCGGAAATGACTCTGGTTGGTTTCGGGCTTCTCAGTCAGTCCTAGAGGGCTCTTGCGCAGTAATGGCGTATCGAGGCGAATGTCCTGCGCAGCGGCGAACCTCTGCCTGAGGCTGCTGCCGCTATGGCGTTGTCAGCGGCACTATTGGCAGCCTTGGTCTTATGTGTCTCAACGGCGGCTCGGGAGACACTCTTGCATTTCTCTGACATATTGCAAATGCACCACTCGATCACAAGGATGCTTACAGGGGATGAAGGTCTGTTAGCAGGATGCTACTGAGAAGGCTGATAGACAAAGTAAGGCAGTGCCATAAAGTAGACCTCGCTTGAAAGCTTTAGAAAACACTAGAGGCTATCACAGGTGAATTTATCATAGAGGTAAATCTTCAAGTCGTTGTCTTCAGCCCAAAGCACTAGTTCTAGAAACTATTTTGATTTAGTAAAGGATATTTCCTCTCAAAGTATCATCACTCTTGGTTTCAGCAATTTTATGTTGTGGGTAGACTATTCGTCAAGTTGCAAAGGCCTCTATAGGTGGCGATGACCTCCGACAGACAGATCTCGATCGGGCGCACAGCATGTGCCTCGTAACAGCAAATTTCGATCGTGCTAGGTTGCCAAGGCCTTTTGTGTTGAGATTGGCGACTGCAGTGTGAAAAGGTTTCTACAAGACACGAAATTTGTGGTATCACTCAAGCGTCATATGATGCAGTGCAAGGCTGGGTTGAGCGTGGTGCTTCCTGTTTTTGTTGTCCAGGCACTGTAGGTAGATGAGGGATATTCAAGATCAAGTTCTGATAGCTGTAATGCAAGGTATGCATGGAAAAAATGCAGTGGTCGCATCCTCTTGATTCGAGGTGCGGTTGAATGGCCGAGTGAGTACTTGCCTAGACACTCAAAGCGGCGTGTATGGATATTCTGAAGACGCCCAGTCTGACACGATACGCTTAAAGTGACTGGGTACAGTACGCACACTGTGCTTTGAACTGGGACACTCTGCCCAAGTGCTTACTGCAGCTCCAACACCAACAGGATTTAGAGTTGGTCCAACGTCAGCCACGTTACATAAAGGGGGTTGCTTGGCAAGGATAATCCGAGGCAAGGCATTCTGTTCATAACGGCTCCATTGCGCAGTCGTTGGCATTTCTCGTCTACCCCACATATTGAACAACCATGGCGGGAATACTCCACCAGCAAATCAACCTGAAAAAGACAGCGCCGGACACTTACAATGCTGCCTGGCACCAAGACTGGACGGTAGCCTCCAGTATGTTGATAAAACCCTATCGCTCCTTATTGCAACCCACATTCGGTGCCGCTGACTCCCGAATGAGTGTCTGGATAAAAACTGATCCGCCCTCGCTTTGCAGCTCTCCATGGCGGATGCGTCGCCGCGGTCATCCACTCTGCCGCGGTCACCCACCTGACAACGGACCCGACGCTGCAGGCAAAAAACCAGCCAGACATCCTGAATCTGCACATTGAGTTCCTCCGTGCGTGTGACCGGCTCGATAGCACCGTCACGGTTTCAGTTCTCAAGCTCGGCGCTGCAGCTTGCACCCTCCAGCTACAGCTGTCGCAGAACGGCAAGACCAGGGTGGTCGCCTTGGCCACCTCAACCAATTTCAACAGGGTCCTGGGACCTACTGTGCCGACTGGCTGGGAACTCCTCCCACCTCCGGATCCCAAACCCGACTTTGACCGTGTCCTTTCCAACAAGCCTGATGACCACTGGATCCCGGTGCGAGTTGAAGGCGACATCATCCCCTTGACCGGCCGCATCTTGGCCTTAGATCCCCGGGACGGCTTCCGCACCGAAGGCGTATGCGACAATTGGAACAGCTTCATCGGAGACGAGCGCATGGACGCCACCTACATTGCCCTGATGACTGACATGTGTCCGTCTATGACGGATACTCTCATGCGCAACGGTGGTTTGTACGATGCCAACCGCTTCTGGCGAGGCGCGAGGCAGTGGGCCGATGCCAACCCTGGGATCACGGCTGTCATGACAACCTCCTTGGCCGAGTTGGCCAAGCACGCGACGACCTTCAACAACACCGTTGTGTTGGACATGGAGTTCAAGAGAAGGCTTCCAAAGGAGGGACTTCGCTTTGTATTCACGAGAACTGCCGCCCGGACACTGCAGGATGGAAGGTTGGACGTTGATTTGACAATATGCGACGAGGAAATGGAGCTGGTCTGCAAAGCTCACCAGCTTATCCTAGTCTTGGAAGCCCAGAGGAAGTTCCGCGACGGCAAGAAGACGTCGCAAAAGCTCTGATGTTCCCTGGCGGAAGCTGAAGTTGGGAGGGGATACCGAATGTTCTCACACCTTGTCTCGCTTTCCGGTAGCATATTCACTAATGAATGAATTCTTCCCTCTACGTTCAACTCATGTTACGCATCAATCCTATCTGAGCGTCACAATTATCACACGTAAAGACACATTTGGCAATACCTCACAAGCAGTGATTCGTGTTAACAGTCATGTAATCTCTCGCCGATGCTATACCTCAACACTGCCCTCTGCCCCCGAACACTCAAAGTCACGCTGCCTGGGGTTTCCACAAATGTCATGGTGTCCCCACCATATTAGCCTGAACTATTCAATGGCTGTTGGCGACCTGCAACCAACAGGCCTCTCCTTTCGGGCAATGATACCCAGTCGCTTTGAGGGTATGGGTCTCTTTACGTGACTTGATGATTCCCGACCACAAAACTGCCAACATAAGTACCTAGGTTGTCGCCGCGTGGTTGACTCGAGTCAATCCCTGCTACCTAGCTCAAGTGCATGCGGCCTTCCGACCACCGCCTCGTATCATCAGGAAGATGGATCGCCGGCCGCTTCCGCACGTCGGCCCAAAAGGGAGAATTCGAAATTGGCTTTGGCGGAAGTGGTATAGATGCCGCAGGTGGTGGAAAAGGTCAGGTTTTGAAATCGGCTACTCTATCGGGATGCTAAGCAAGAGTCACGAGCACCCATACCTTACCTATATCAAACTGCTGTCCCCGGTTCCATGGCGCTATGCAATCGAGCTGCCTCCCAAGCCTCGAGAGATCTTGGCCGATCCGGATGCCATCCTGGAGGCTGAGGCCCAGACGCACGAGTTGCGATGGGTCAATGTGTGGAGATGGCACGACACTCCTATGTGAGTGTTGACCTTTTCGCGCGCCAGACTTGGCTTCTCTGGTGCCAGCTTTTAGCTCTAACAGTATCATAGGAATTCTTTCTTCAGATTGTACAAGTTCTTCTGTACTGGCTACGGTCCGTCGATCCAGTACGAGTGTGAGTACTTCTGGTACAGGACTCGTCCAGACTTCAACCCTGGCCACTTAGAAGATCCTCGCGATTATGGGTGCACAAACCCAGAGCAGTACGCAGTCATGGCGTCCCTCTGTGAGGAGCTAGTTACATCTTTCAACTGGCGATTGGAGCTAGGTCTACGGAGGGGGTTGAGCAATTTCGCCGAGCGAGAGGACCCCGATGTTCCAGTCCCATACGAACCGTACGTTTGCCCGGAGTGGGCCAGATTGGCACCCGCTCTTGAGGAAGAACTCCTCTTGCACAAGATACCGGAATTGTCGAGGCCAACAGAGGCCTATGCACGGCGCAACATACTCGCCGTTGGAGGAAACCTTTACTCTTGTTTAGGAAAGCAAACGCAGTTAAGTCCTACGCTGCGCAGAACTTTGATCATACCAACGACCAGCCAGCTATCAGCCTCATGGTGTCAAATACAACGAATAAGAAAATCCATGGAGACAGGAAAATGAATACTCGAGATAACGTACTGGTAGCCTCCGTCTGCCTCATGAAACGGCTGAGAGGCCGGGAACAGGGCACATAAAATTTCCGCGACGAAGACGTGAGCAATACTAGTACCCACGACCCTTCGAGGGGTGCCTTATGGGAGTCGAGTTCTCCATGCACCAATGGCGGAGCCTACCATTCCCATCTGACAGCCTTGGCCCGTGTGCCTATGCAATCTGGTGCGAGGATCAAGGCCGAAAATGAAAAGGGAAGGTTACCGCGGCAGGGGTGGGACAGGGAGGACAACAGAGCGGGGAAGACTGCCTCATATTATCATGCTATACAGGCCTTGGCTACCCGTGTGCCTTTCGCTAGCGCCACTTGGTATTATGGTGACTGCTTACCAGCTGCCACTGTTGAAGGATATCTTTACAGTTGACCTCCGCCAAGATTACTTATCGGTGTCACTTTCCCAATACACCAGTCATGCTCTCGGTAGCTATCACTGGCATTTGCCGGGGTGGGCCCGAAGAACTTCCCAGACCCCATGACACTGGGGTGGCGTAGATAGCTCCGACATCAAGCAGAACTACATCGGGCTCCATGCTCTCTTATCAAGCGTAAGCGTAATTCTGGGGTTCTTATACACGCGCCGTACCACCGCCCCTGAAACATTATGTAGTAATAAGAAGGGATGGAACTCACTTCCCAGCCTACCGGGAAATTGTGGTCACCTAAAACCGCCGTTATACATAACCTAGGTATAGTCATGGCTGGGGAACTCTGATAAAGACACGACTGTTGCCCTCGTGGGCTACTTATTTTCGAATTTCGTGTTGTCCTTCAAGAAGACAGACCACTTGTGACTATAGAGTATTGCCCATGACACCTCTGAGATGGCTGCCACCGGTAACCGCACGACGTCAGACGAGGACCAGTACGCCGAGAAAAAGGCACAAGAACCAGACCTGAACAGGGTCGAGACGTACGGCGTCGGCCAGCAGTTTACTGTGGACGAACATGCCGGCACGAAACGAGCGATCAAATCTCGCCATGCCCAGATGATTGCCATTGGGGGCACAATCGGGACAGGCCTCTTCGTCGGCTCGGGACAAGCTCTCTCAATCGGCGGTCCTGCGTTCCTCTTCGTCTGCTACTGCCTCACGTCACTTCTCGTGTACGGCGTGGTCACGGCCGTCGTGGAGGTGGCTACCTACCTGCCAATCTCGGGGGCTTCGATGGCGTATTACTGCAACCGATATGTCTCTTCGTCTCTCGGCTTCGCGTTGGGCTGGCTGTACTTTTACTCGTTCGGCATCTTGGTTGCCTACGAAATCACCGCTGCCAGCATTGTTATCAACTTTTGGCCGAGCACGATCCACATAGCGGTCTGGATCACCATCATGCTGGTTGTCATTGTCGCCCTCAACCTCTGTCCAGTCGGGATATTTGGCGAGACAGAGTTCTGGTTCGCAGGCGTCAAGGTCATCATGATCATCGGCTTGCTCATTGTTGCATTCATCCTCATGGTGGGTGGAGGGCCAAGTCACGACAGGCTCGGCTTTCGCTACTGGGACGACCCTGGGGCAGTGAAGGCTTATATCGTTGAGGGCACTGGTGGACGATTTACAGCTTTTTTGTATGTCTGGGTCTTCTCTGGCTTCTCGTTCTATTTCGGACCAGAGTTGATTGTCTACACCTCTGGCGAGATGATCAACCCGCGCAAAAACCTCCCGACCGCGGCTCGACGCTTCTTCTACCGGCTCATCGTCTTCTATGCCCTGGGAGCTCTGGCCATTGGGGCCATTTGCAACTCGGAAGACCCAAGCCTGACGTCCGGGACCGGCGACGCGAACGCATCACCGTGGGTCATCGCCATCAGGAACGCGGGCATCGAGACTTTGCCATCGATCATCAATGCCGGCATTCTCGTCAGTGCCTGGTCTGCAGGCAATTCCTACCTGTACATGTCGAGCCGCTCGCTGTACTCCCTCGCCGTATCCGGGAACGCGCCGAGGATCTTCACCCGATGTCTCAGGAACGGGCTGCCCATCTACGCCGTCCTCGCCAGTAGCCTGTTCGCGCTCCTGGCTTACCTCAACTGCAGTTCCCAGGCGGGCGAGGTATTCAATTGGTTCATCAGCCTCACCAACACGGCAGGCTTTACTTCCTGGGCTGTCTGCTGCGTCACCTTCCTCCGCTTCCGGAAAGGGTGCCTCGCACAGGGCGTCGCTGTCCCGTACCGATCACGTTTCCAACCGTACGCTGCGTACATCTGTCTCCCGATTTTTATTTTCCTGCTGCTCTGCAATGGTTTCACGGTGTTCTATCCTGGGCAGTTCACCGTCAGCGGGTTCTTGACCACATATCTGGGCATCCCGATCTTTCTTGTCCTCTGGCTCGGACACAAGTTGATCGTGGGGAGAAGTGAGCCGTGGATGTACAAGGCTGATTCGCTCGACTTGACAAGTGGTGTGGCGGAAGTCGAGGCTGACTCTGCAGAGTGGACAAGGATGGAGGAGATGAAGCAGTCTCGGGAGGGCACAACGGCTGGCAAGAAATGGATCAAGAGGTTGTCCGTCATTTGGGGATAGTATAGAAGTTCCTGATCCAGTAGAAGTAAGAAACAAGAATGAGAAGAAATCGCTGCTAATTTGCAAAGCAAAGCTCAACCCACGTATGTGTGCAGTTTGTGACCTTCCTTATACCAGACCGTGAACGGGTTGTTGCATCGTCCACAATGGGCTGCTTTCTCCCCCACAGGGAACCCAGTGAAAATGGTTGTTCAACAGGGGTGGGCCTGCCACCCCAATTCATCCTGGGAAGGCACATGAAATAGTCTAATTGAACCCATGTGGAATTGAAGCAGCGCATGGCAGTCATCCCTCAACGGTAAAGAAACTGTTCAGTGTTGGGAGGCGACAATCCTTGATTCAATTACGGTAAGGAGAGCTTCGAACACCACTTGGGCATATCTGCGACAATGTCTCATGCACGCAAGCGACGGCCCACACCTGCAGTGCAAGAAGCTTGACGCAGCTTAGCTTAGCTTAGCTTAGCTTTCGGAAGGTGCGAGGGTGGCCTGGAAGTGCAGCGTCTAGAGCGGTCCTTCCCTGTCTTGGAGCTATTGTTACATCATGGAGCCAGCACCCACTGCAAACCCAGCTGCATGCAACAAGCAGCTGGGAGTCTGACACGGCCGGCCTGGAACATGCCCCATTATTACCTCGACAACTGGCCATCCTAAGAGTTCCTAAGATTCGCTCCCCTAGAAACCACTCTTACTGCAGAGACTTGTTCTCACCACATTACGAACTGCACCTCTTTACATCTTCACAGGACAGTGGCGTGGCCTTGTGACTGAAGTTATGGACTTGGGCCAATTTCCCTAGACGCCCCTAATTCGGCACTGGTGCGGTGCGGCTGGGCGAAGCCGTCCGTCCAAATTCGACGCCTCGGGTCCAGACCTGGCATCTGGGCGGGCCCTCAGGTCCCATCAATAGCGCTTGTTGATCTCCGCTTAGCCATCCGATATAGTGTACATCATACCTATACTGTGCCTGGGCCGACCTCAGAGCTGGGCTCCTTTCTACCGTCCGTCATGCTTCCGGTCGACATCCGGCCATGCGAAAGCCCTCGACAGCGCATCGCTCGCGCCGAGCTCCGCCCCTGAAAGACAGTGACTATGATCACGAAATCAACCTCGTCGACCATGCTGCCGAGGCCGTGACTCCACAGGCCCTGTCCCCAGAGCCGGGACAGCAGTCCGACCAGCCAGCAGACCAGCCAGCAGACCAGCCGCCGACATCTACGATACATCCCCAGCCACAGCCAGAGCAAGCACCAGAGCAGGAGCAGGAGCAGGAGCCGGTGCCAGACTCTGGCGAGGGCCCGTCCTCATCACACAAAGTTTCGACGCAGGACCGCTCGCTGCGAGACAGCACGAGTAGTGCCTCCGCGGCATCCAGGCATTCTAATGAAGTCTCCAAGAAGGCAACTTCGCCGCAAGGCTTGACCGGCGATGCTGCCGTTCCCGAAGTCGAAGTTACAGGTGAGAAGCTACAAAGATCGGCGCCCATTCTTGCGCGTATGGAAGCCTCAAGTTTCTGATAGGCAGCAGAACCTACGCCACTAGATGGTCCACGACAACACCAACCAGGTGCAAACGGCAACCAACGTCGCAAGCCAACCCCCGAGACTGCCATCGACATATTATACGAGAATGAAAGAGGAGGCATGCTCTGCGGGATTCCGTTGTTCTCACCGAAGGCCCTCGGCCAGCTGGACCCGCCCAACTGGACCAATTTCGCCCACAAGCCAAGCCCGACCAGCATCCACACTGCTCAGGTTCCGGATCCAAGCTGGGTGTGGTCGTGGCCAGAATGGCACATCAATAAGGACGTAGGGGTCGACGACAACGGCTGGGAGTATAGCTTTATGTTTGCTAAGATGTTTTCATGGCACCCGCCTAGATGGTACAACTCGTGCGTGCGACGGCGGGCATGGACGCGCCAGAGGGTAAAGAGGGACCCGGAGTCGAACGACCCGCACATGTTGAATACGGAATATTTCACCGTTCGGCGGAGCGTTGAGACGGACCACAGCGGCGACAAGGCCAGCAGCCGCCATAGCCGCCACAGCCCCAGCGTGGTTTCGTGGGTGTCGGCTGAGACTGGAGAAAAACCTGATATTGAGGATATTGACACCCTGATGGCCATTCTCACCCGGTCACGGATCGACCGCGAGAAGATCGAGGCGGTTGAGAATTTCTTGCAGCACGGAGAGGATGAGCTTCTTCACCTTCAACACAGGATGCACGACATCATGGCCATTTTTGTTTTCCAGGCCTCGAGGAGGGTGCTGCTGTCCAAGCTGAACGAGGTCTTTGAAGAGACGCAGCAGGCATTGAAGGACAACGACACGGGAAAGCTGCAACGAAGAAGTAACAATTTGAAAGGTGCGATACGGCATGCAGACGAGGAGTGCAGGCAATTGGAATACTGGAGCGACGTCAAGAAGCTTGTCACGGAGGGAAAGGCAACGACAGCGACGGACAAGTGTGAAGGATGGACCGAGGACTGGCGCGGCGTGGACCAGAGTGGGCCTTGCGAGCCACGTAGAAGAAGTTGAGAATACTTGACAACAGCGGTACAATTAAACAACTACGTAATAACCAATTCGAACTGCATTATGGTTTCGACATGATTTCATTGAGAAGGAAATGGTTGTTCCTTGCAAGTCGATTCCGTCCTGGTCCCCGGCCATTTATCGCGGTGGCTATCGATAAGAGTGAAAGTCTGGGGTCCGATCGGCACCGAAAAATCTCAGTCGGTTCGCGGCCGGCCTGCAACCCAATCCTCGCGTCGGCCTCGACTCTGACAACCAGCATTCAACGGCCTGCGCCTCCTGCCACCCGGACTCGGCGCACCAAACGATCAACGCACAGAATGATACCTTCATAGCAAATGTCCCTGGGGATCACTGCACTATGGAGGGTTCGACCTCAGCGACGGCTCGGCCTTCTGATTCCCAGGGAGCCTTCTCTCGTCCTGCGCCCGCCTTACATCCGCCCCGCTGCCACGAGCTCTCAATTTTCGACTCGCGCCCACCTCAGCTTCCCCGAAACAGCCAAGGACCCCGACGCCGTGGAGCAAAGGGAAGAGAAAGAGGAGGCTGAAAAGCAACAGGATGATGCGATCGATCCCTGCGAGCCTGGCCCGGTGCGGCGGGTAGAAGTTGTCGGCCAAAGCGAAGAGGCACGAGAGCTGAGAGCCTGGCTCTCTGAAGCGCCCAAGAGAGAGAGAAAGAAGACAAAGAGGCCCAAGACAGATTTGGATGACTTGGAGGAATCTCTGGAACGCAGCAAGCTCGCCAGGTCTGTCTTCGTCAAGCCCGCCAGAACATACCCACACAAGAGAGGGTCGCGCGAGAGCTGGAGGGCCCACCAAGAGAGCATCTCGACTCAGGTCTATTTCGACCGCAACGTCCAGAATCTGTTGAAGAAAGATATCTACATCAATCCGGACTCCACGGACTGGCGCCACGTCCTGTCGCTACTGGCGTCGAAAACACCCGAGCAGTCGGCGCAATGGATCGAGGATGGGATGAAGATTGAGCTGCCTGAACGCAAGCTCGCGGCTATCATGGAAAATGATGGTGACGAGAGGATCGGGGCCATCAGAAGGCGAACAGGGGCTTCTATCAAAGTATCCCGGGCAGACACCCCGACCGCTTCCTCGACTCTGTTGGTCTCTGGGACGCGTGCTGCCATAAACAGCGCGACTGCTGAGTTCAGGAGAATAGCTGGTAGGATCACAATCACTCGTCTATGGGCTCCGCTGGCTCCTGATGAGCCAGAGACAGAGTCTTTCAGCGACGAGGACTTCTTTGTGCCGCCCTTGACCAGGGAAGAGGGTGGTCCTTGGCAGCGATTTAAGGTCGATTACAACGCGTACACTACACCATGGCCAACACAATTATCGTTCAGCGCATTCGAGCAGTACGTGGCCTCGCTTACGGACTCTGTAATACACCCGCACCTCAACTCTGAGCTCTACAATCCGACAAAGCACGCGGTCCTTCTCGACCACGAGCGTGCAGTCGCGCGTCGACTTAAGCGTGCTTTCCTGAACTACGAAGCGCAACGGTGGATCTCGTGTTCCGCGCTCAAGCTCGCGCTGTCATTCCTCTGTCGCAAGGGTGACAAATTTCTCCCAGAAGCGCGGAGCATCTTCGTCACTATGGACCGATTCGGCTTGCGGATGGATGCAGATGTTTTCAACATGATGATGAGAGCCCCGGCCGCAACACGCAACCTGCGGAAGTTCCGACAGACTGTGCTTCTCATGACCAAGAAGGGCGTCCCCCCTAACCTCGATACATGGATCCTCTTTCTGCGGATGTTCGAGTCTATCGAGGTTAAAAGCTACGTCCTCCAAGCCATGAATTCGAAGAACCTGTTGGGGACGCCAGAGGCCATCCAACGTATCGCGGAGGAGATGGCTCCTTTTGACACTGAGCATGCAATGAGCCAGGGCAAAGATTTGTCGACCTTCCTCGAGGAGCAGAGCGACCGGTACGGCCCTGACTGGCTCACACGCGACGCGGCGAATCAGGCACTGGACGTCATATGCCGCCACGGGCGATTCCAAGATGCTTTTGAGCTACTGGACCGCATGCACGCACACGTACAGTCAATACCAGCTGAGCACAAGTCCGAGCGTATCGCGCACCAACCCGACGTTAGCTCCTTCAACACAATCATCTCGCATGCCAGGACCCTGGGTAAAATGCCGATGGCCGTCAACACGCTCCGCAAGATGAAGACGACCGCGTTTGCTACCCAGGTGGATCGAGTCACCCTCGGGCTTCTCTTCGAGATCGCGTGGAAGTCTCGCCTCCGCTCTACCCTCTCGATCATCTGGAAGTACGCCTCGCTCGGCCGCCTCACCACGTGGCGCATGCGCAAGCGCGTCACGGCTTTGCTCAGCGGCGAGCCCAAGAAGGGCCAGCGGGAGTCGGACACCGGCATCTCCGCGTCCACCTATGTGCAGCTGGGAGGCGAAAAGCTGGCGCGGGACCTCGTCGGCGGCGAACAGGCCCTGGCCAAGATCAGGTCGCTCGCCGAGGGCAGCCACCGCGCCGAGCTCGGCGTCCTCGCCGCAAAGTGCTGGCCGGAGGCGTTCTGCGATTTCGGGCCGAGGATCTCGCTGGGCCACGTCCTCTCGCAGGCTGTCCTCAGGGACCTCTCCTGTCTCGCGATGAAGAACGGGAGGCGTGAGAACCCCGTCGAGGAGTGGCGGAGTCTCAAGCCGCACGCAATACCTCTGCGGAAAAGGGTTCGGAAGCAGGAGTTCTGGCTCGCTGACCTTTCCCCGCTAGAGGACGAAGGGCCCCAACCGATCAGACCTGACGACACGTGGGTCCTCGACGAGATGCTGGAAGAGGACAAGAGGAGGCTGTTTTGGCTGGATGTACCCTCGAAGCCTGACGAAGACCAGCAGGTGGCGCACGACCAGAATAGTCCCCGCGAAGAGCCGGATCTGAACCAAAGCGGGATGGCGTCACAGCGCGGTTACCGCAAGCAGCGTGTGGGGATGGCAATCCTGGACCCTGAGGTCTGGTCTGACATCTTGGAGGACGATGACCAGGGATCCGAGGCGCCGCCCAGGCACGAGCTGCAGAGGCGCAACGAGACCGACGTACTCGCCGCGCTGGGGAGGCTCGAGGCGAACTACCTGAGCTTCCGGAAGGCGCTGTTCGTCCCGGACGATGAGTACTTTGACTGGGCGGCCGAGAAGAGGTACAGAGAGGCCCGGGATGAGAAGATCGAGAGCGACTGGAGGGGGATCATGTCATCTGCGTCTTCACGGGATGGGGGTGCTCGGGTCGTTGATGGTGGTGAGGGATCCGTTGGAGCTGCTCACGACAGCTTCCATGACGACATCGATCAATAGAGTCGAAGAGATGGTGAAAGAGTCAAGCGGGCTCACAACAACCTGTATTAGTGTATGACCAACCAACATATACTATTGGCCTCTTGGCAGGATATACCTCACTGCTTGAAATTACATAATTAACATATATAATAAATAAGTATGAAGGAGGTTTTAAGCTGTAGCAACACTGATGATTGATGGCAGTGCCTAACTGAGCGTAGATATAATTATTAGTGCTAAGGAAGACAGGCTATGTCCTTTGGCTTAAATCATAGGTTCCGCGCCGCACCAGGAATTTTAAGCTATAGTAATTAGCTATAGAGGTGTCACAAGAGGGGATACAGAGACAAGGCAGCTGTGCCCAATACGTCAATTCAAAGTAAGACGGCGCTACCTTCTATCAAAGGGAAAGGTCTACTAGAAATTGCAGGCGAGGGGTTTTATACCTGACGGGTATGGGGCCCAGAGCCCTTAGTGGATGCAAGCAGTCACTGAAGCTCAATCACCCAAGCACACACAAGTGGATTATGAGCTATAAGTTTTAACTTATAATGAATTACAATACTAGAGTGGCGAGTGAATTTTAGGCGCGTTATCCAGTAGGCAAGCGCCTACAGAGGAATACACCCGCGACCGGCTGCAGTAACGGGCCTAAAGTACCTTCACGTCGCTTCTTTTATGCCTCAATCCATCTTTCAGGCACATTGAAATGCGGTGACTTCCAGCATCCAGGCTCCTGGAAAGCGCAGGGTAGGAAGAGGCATTTACAGGTATCAGCCCACTACGTGGTAAAAGTAACAGCTTGCCAACCCACTCGATACTTGAATACCTTTTCTTCCACCCCTCTGAAACCTGTTGTGATAGAGCTCTATATAGGTATATAAATTATACCTAATATAATTCAGAATAACTTGGTAGATTGGGAAGTATTTAAAGGTATCATAAATTTAAAAGAATGCATTGTGATGAGTGGCGATGATGATTTAGAATAGCTTCAATAGAAGGAGTGGTGTGGCGAAGAGGACTTCTTCAGTGAGCTGAATCCCCGGGTGGGCCAAATGTGGGCCGCCAGACTTAGCCCGTTCTAGTTACACCAAGATCAAGAGACACATCAAGGCTCCAAAAGGCGATAAAGGATCTGAGTATAGCAGGGAGCAAGTGCCCGCTTTATCTTTCATTTGAAACTTAAATAAACGAAGGTGAAGAATGTAAGAGGTGCAGCCGATATATCGGACGTGCACATGGAAGTTGAGTTGCGTCTTGCTGTTCCATCACCATGTTCCAGTGTCAGTGATCAACCGTCCTCGATGTCAGTGGCTTACATCGCAATTGTCTTCTAGCTCCCAACGGGGACTCCACTAATCACAGTACAGCAAAGCCTTAAGACCACCAAGCCTAATGTGTGCGTCATCTGGGTTTTCGGTTGCCAGTCTGAGACGCCGAAAGGATCTAACCAAAGCACTGATAGCTGGAGATCTTGTCGTTCGGATAGTTGTAACCGCACACGTATCCAATATTGCCCAGATTATCGTAGCCAGGGCTGCGAACGTCGAAGTGGTCGCAGGCTTCAGACGGACAGCCCGCGTTGCTGCAAACCGATCGTCAGCAACTCGCCATGTGATCTTTCTCTTTTTTTTGGACCACGAGGCTCTAGTTCAACATCGAATTGAGTATCATGTACTGTACAAGAGTAACAATAGGGTAGGAGATGGGGAGAATACGGGGTTTCTCGGGGACATTGGGACTATGGCAACCTACAAATGGAAGCGGCAATCGCCAACGCTGGTGTCAGGACCAACTGAAGAGACCTTGTCGTCCAAGTCTAGCCCAAGGGGAACTACTTAATAGGTTAGTCTTGATTTCAAATAGTGATGCCGGTCTGATTTTCCAGACAATAGATTGAGTTCCGAAACGTATAGGAATGTTGAGCTTTGGACGTTAGAGCGTCTTACCACAAACGTTAAGCGGTGTGCTAATATGAACACAATATCCTTGCCAATAGGCATCAACACAAAGATAGACGCCAGGGTCCCTCTTCACAATATCTCGAACTAACTTAGTATCACTAGAGATAGTTCCGTTGCGAATTTCCTCAGGGATATCATCAGGGTCGATTGCCGTAACGATAACACCATCAGGATAGTTCCTGGGAAGCACCGGGTGATGGGCGAGCGTTGTGTCCACGACGGCAGCAGTTACAGCCCTTGAGGCCACGATGGCGAGCAAGGCGGCAGTAAGCTGCATCCTTTCTGCGTAGCTGACTTGTGACGTTTAAGTTGATGGAATTGTGATGGGCAAGATGGGGTTGACACTTGCAGAGAAGACTGTCTCCTGTCTAAGGCGAATGCCAGACCCTTTATAATAAGTCGCAACAACAGCAGTTTGAACAGAAGTATAGAAATATAGTGAGAAGTTCATCTTTCCCTCGGAGGGGTCCGATGCTTCTACTCCTCATCCGACAGTATTGCAGTTTCCCCCGACCGGTGTACCCGTTTAGATACGCCACTTGTACGAAGGATCTTTTGAACGCTGGAAACATCTTTGTGGCGTGCGCCATACTCTAACCGAGGGTCAGATGACACATACAGAGAAAATAACTTGTGCTTCTTTTTTCATACACCCCACGTTCCACTGGGCTCATAGCCAAATTGAATGATCACACCAAAAACTCCTCAACGTGAGCCTCGAAGGGATCACCGAAAGGCAGTAGTGGGTGCTGAGTCTAGCCCACTATTCAAGCAACATACTGAGTGACTTGTACGGGACTCAATATCAACGCGTGATTGTTAAGCAGGTAAAAACATCTGGACTCTAAAAGACTGCACACTAAGACTCTGTATATCTGCCTTGAAGATATTTGGCACGTTTTACACATGACGCCAGGTATATCATGCGAGGAAACGATGGACGGCTTTAGGTTGACTTCCACATACATATCGTAGTGGCTGTGTGCTAACCCATATTCGTGCTTCAGCTGGTGCCATTGCTTACCGGCCTTCCTTCCTACCTTCCTCTTTGGATAAGTGGCAATGTGAGATAGTCACTGAGTTAGATACGTTGGACGATCCTTCTCCAAGCCCTCTTTTTGTGCTTCTGAATTCATGCTGTGGCTGATTGGTTGTCGTTGAAGGCTTTGTGGTGTAGAATCCAGTAGTTCAGTATGCATTTAAGAGACCTGGCATTTCTCAACCTGAATGAAACCACTCCAGGTTAGACAATCCCAATTCCTGAAATGGATGGTGTGTCTACACCATACTACAGAATTTGTTTGTTTGTTTGCGGGTGAGGATCTCCAAACTGACTTCACCAAGTTGCATATCAGGTAATAGCAAAAGTCCGGGGCCTGCTTATCGTTAATGACCCGATGCTGAGTAATTTCGTTAAACCATCTTTATTATTACCAGGGCCGAGCCCACGACTGAGGGCATCGACATATGTGCCAAGCACGCCAAGCCTTAGCTGGCCCTTAGACTCAGCACCCGTGTGGTCGCCTCTTTGATGTTACACAGATCCTTTTCTGGGCACGAGTGCATCAGTAAGGCAACGTGATGAATGGTCCGCATTAAGGCGCTCTTGCGTTGTTGAGGGGTTTGAGACATCCCCCGCGACCTGTCTCAGCTCTCGGGCCTCTGTCGAGTCTGAGGCACAACAGCTAACGGGGCGTCTCCGTGCAAAGACTATTCCAAGATGCTGTGCCAGAATCCACAATTTATCCAGTCCACCTATCTTGGATCAATTTCACAATACCAGGCCCTGAAAATCAATGTATCCTACAACAGGCGAAAGGTCTAGCGTCAAATGAACCCCCTCCATTTGAGGTGGAATTGGGTTCAAGTGGTTTGAAGTACCCTGGACCACTTTCAAACAGCCAAAAGCATTTATTCACTTTGAAGAATATATGCCATGAAAAACTTTATTCAGATATATACGTATCACGATGTATCCAAATTAGCTGCATGCTGTATCACTATGTCCTGAACATCGAACAGCCTGCCTGGGCTGACGTGACATTGCTTGTCGTTTACCACTTACATAGTTGCATCACATCAGGAGAACTTCTGTCTCAAAATATAAATACAGTGTTCCGCCCGCTCTCACAAAGCGACAAGGCAAACCACATCTCCATTAGCTTCAACATAAATGCCAGCAACCAACACTAGCACGGCTCACTCGCCCGCCGCAGCGACCCCAGCAGCAGCCGGCGGCCTGACCATGGTCCGGTTCCAGCCCGGCTGACCCGACCACTCGCGCAGGCGTTCCCCGCAGAAGACGAGGGAGAAGACGAAGATGAAGAAGAGGCCCAGGCTGATCATTGCCATCGCGATGAAGGTGGCCTGCACGCCGAGGGAGTCGACCATGGGGTTGATGTAAAATGGTATCACGAAGGAGACGACGTTCTTGAGGCCGCCGATCAGGGCTAGGGCGTCGGCGCCTTGGGCGAGGTCTGGACCGGGGGACAGGTGTTAGTGACAATGGGTGAGGGGATTTTGATATGGACGGGTGGGTCACTTACAGCAGTCCACCGGGTATGTGAACACGACCGTTGTGGAGGCTTGCATTCCGAAGATGAATATCGCGAGGCCCACCAGTGGGCTAATAGGAGTTGGATTAGTATTTAGGCCCAGTATAGGGTATCGGAATATTCTCACTCACATGATATAGTGTCTCCGCTGCTGCAGCGTCACGCCAAACACGACGAGCCCGACGACAATGCAGACGAGCCCGACGGCAATGCACACGAGCGCCGGGTACATGGCATGGAGGCGCATCTCCGGGCGCCTCTGGCCGTGGTTCCGCCGCGTCAGCCGCCGCACAACAAAGTCGCTAAGCGGCCCGCCGGCCAGCTCGCCCAGGACGGCGCCGACCAGCGGTGCGACGTAGACGAGGTTGATGTTCGGCGCGGTGAGGTGGTAGTACCGCCGGAACAGGATGGTGATGATGGTGCCGATGCCGACGGACCACGAGAAGGTCCATGCGAACCAGAAGGCTGGGAGCCAGCAGGCTGGGTAGTGGAGCATGATGAGCTGGGCACGGGGGATATGAGTGAGTTTTCAAAGACTATCAAAAGTAACACCATGAAGGAGGGCGTACCGGCCGGAAGAAGGCAGTGGACCATTTTGGTACCTCGGCGTGTTCGAAAGGGGTGAGTCTGATCGAGAGCCTCCACGCTTGGTGTTGTTCTTTGATGTTGCCTTGGAAATACAGTGTCTCAGGAACGAAAAGAATTCTAGCGACAGGTAAGCTTTGGGGAGATCACATAGTAAGTCGACGCGTATCACTCACATATAAATCAGAATCACCCCCAAAGCGATGGCGAGATGTCCAAATATCCAGTACCAGTTTCCGGTACCCTGGACGATGTACCCAGCAAGAATTGGTCCCAAGAATGGCCCCAGCGTGGTCTGAGAGTGTCAGTTGGCCGTGTCATGAGTACAACACATACGATGCCTACCATGAGCGTCCACCATCCCATCTTCTCGCCTCTGACTTCCCGAGGAAATATGTCCGCGACCGTGATGCCGCCAAGTGCGTGAACAGCGCTCAAGCCGAACGCGAGGAGAACACGAGCACCAGCCATGGACCCATACGACCGGGCACAAGCACCCCATATGGCACCACCAAGGGCCACTGCCGTCGAGGCATTGTACTAACAAGTGTCTTCAGCCAATATCTCTGGATTTTTGGGTGTATCTCCTCGCTCGGAGTTTTGCTCACCACGGGCCTCCGACCGAGTGTCTGGGCAAATGGATTCCATATCAGAGGCCCTGCGCCAAGTACCAACACATAGATCCCGACCAAGTACGAAACCTCCGTGACAGACTTTTCGAATTGTGCGGACATCATGCCGTACCTGGAGGATAGACACTATTCAGAAATACTTCAGAGCCGGGGTCAGCGGAGACATAGCTTTCACTTACGCTGGAACAATAAATAGCCCAGCATAGGTACCAAGTCCGCCGAGAAAAGAGATACAAGCCAAAATACTGTGTTTTTGGAACGATCCCCATGCCATCGGATCATCTGAAGTTTCCGTTATTCCTGAGGGTTCGTCTCTCGCAAGGCCGGAACCGTTTTCGACGAGCTCGACAGAATCACGTTTCTCCATGGCCTCGGTGATAGTGATAACCTTAACAATGCAAAGAGAGAGCTGTTGAGTATTTGACAATATTAATTGAGTCCAGCGCCCGTAAAATAAATTGCTCTGCTTCGATCAACCCGGTCACCTCGCTTCAAGGGGGACTTTCTGCACCAGACCTTTTTCAAGCATCAACAAAGCCACAACGCCAAGTATCACAGCAAACCTTTCGCAGCCGGCCTTTACAAGCCATATCCGTTGAAACCGTTCGGCATGACTGCCCATGTGACATTTAAAACTGCCGGCCCGGGCGGACATTCCGAGATGAGGGGTGATGCCTCAACGCTACATAGGCGCGAGACGCCAGAGTCGACTCCTGAGGGGACCGGTACCGTAATTTCCACCTCTAATAGTCCCCTCTAGGGAGACCGTCAGCATCATCAGTATGCCGATCCGGATATTCCTTGTATTTGCCGCCATAAAGTCGGAACACCCGCGTAAGCCGGACCGGAACAACCAGTTGGGGATTCCTTCAAAGCTTCGAAGACAGGAGTATCCCCTCTCTGCTTTCAAAAGGTTGCCAAGAGAACATTGAGCAATATTGAGAAGACTGCAGTCTTTCTTCGCACCCCCTGTCGAAGCAAGCCATGGCCACCAACGGAAGCCATGAAGCCAACACTGGCAACGTTAACGTTGATCCGGAGAAGTTCAAGAGGCTCTTCTTCACACCTGTGGTGCCCTTCCTGTACGATAATCCGTACACAATAGATTACGATGGCTATCGAAGCTTTATCCGCCGCTTCAGTTGGTCCCCCTCTCCGCTGTCTTCGGTCAAAAAATAAACGACTGACGTGGTTTCTCACAGTGCAGGACGAATACTTGGAGCAGGGGATTGCGATAATCGCGAATCCCGAGGCAGGAGAGCTGTTCACCCTCGAGCGGGATGAGCGAAGGAAAGTCCTACAGATATGCATCGAGGAGGCCGCTGGTAGATGTCCAGTCATTGCTGGGGTTGTCCACGTGCACACCAAGGGATATATCGAGACAGCTAAGGACGCGCAGGAGCTGTGAGTCTTAGCATCCCGCATTTGAAAATATTGTTTTGTGTCACTGACTAATATCTCTCAGCGGCGCCGACGGCCTCTTCATCTTCCCCCCAATCGGAGCCGGCGACATCGTCGCCATCTGGGACTCGGACAAGTACCCCGAGATCTTCAGCGACATAATCAAGGACGTCTCGGCGGCCGTTCCCCTGCCGGTGGTAATCCACCCGGTGGGGCGCTACTCGATCCCCTTCGGTCAGGGCCTGCCCATCAAGACGACCAAGGCGATCCTGGACGCGTGCCCCAACATCGTCGGGTGGAAGATGACGTACAACTTTGACGGGTACCGCAAGATCGCGCGCTTCCTACAGGGGTACTCGCGGCCCGTCAATATCCTCGCCGCCGTGGGCCACTACATGCATGAGAACCATGCTGATAGGATGTTTGACGGGACGTCGTCTGGCGCGTGGAACTATGCGCTTGAGCCGATGATGGAGCACCTCAAGGCGTGGCGGAAGGGGGACTGGAAGGCTGCTACTGATCTTTGGGAGGGGGGTGGTCTTGCTGAGCTCCAGCAGTGGTAAGTATTAACCCGCGATTCTCTGACAAAATCGTGGTATCTGAGTTGATTGGGTACTAATTTATGATTGATGTAGCATATTTGAGGATATTGGTCGTCTGCATGTTCGGTACAAGACGGCCGTCTGGCTTCGTGGTCTCGTCAAGACGCCCGTGATGCGGCCCCCGATGCCCAAGCCTAGGTTGGCCGAGATCGAGGAGATCGCGCAGTCGCTGGTCAGAGCCAATCTTCAGATTATCCCGGAGGCTGAGATCAAACAGGTGATCCAATCTCTCAACCTTGTTCTTTAGGTTTGATATATCACTTGAATGTATGTATATCAGAATCTTAGGTATTGTTCAATATACGATTCAACATCCTCCGAACACTTCGGCTGGCCCGACAGAGCCACCATTGTTGTTACATCCACTTATGAAGCGGGATTCCGTAACGACCTCGCCATCTTTGCCACTAGTGCAGCATTTGCCCTGTGTCATCTCAGTCAGCCTGTGCTCCCACTCTCGTTCAGAAACACATGAATGAGCTCTTACCGTTCCTGCAACTTTACCTCCGGCAGCGGTACAGATGTTTCCGCTCGGGTTCAGGGATCCGTTGGGCATGCGGCAGCCTAAGATGCGCGGCGCGGCGATAGCACCTGTCGCGCAGAGGAAGACGAGTAGGGCGTTGAACTGCATGTTGCTGGTGGTCGGGAAATTGTTGTGGTATTTTGGCAATGTGTGCAGAGAAAAGCCATCAGTGTTTGAGGGTAGAGTTGACCACTAAGCCACTCCTGTAGGCTTATATACTATCGTGTTTGAGGGGACGCTAGTCATGTATAATGAGAAAAACGTATCTGGTAATCATTCACGCAGCCCCTTTCGCCCCATACCAATTAGGCGAGCGTAGATTCAACGCCGGGTCTTCCGAGATTTGTAGATACTAGCAGGCTGTTCATTTTGGGACACGACTCAGTCGTTATTCTCCAGCCTGGTAAATTTTAGAGGTACATTTCCAGGTCATGGGCTATTGCTTGGCAAGCTTTGGGCCATGCATTCCCGTTTTACGATGTGTTGGAGTCCTTTGCACCGAGACGGTTAGACTGTTTGCAAAAGGAGTCGATATGCTTCTGAAACAACAGAGTCTCCGGCGCTTCAGGTAAATACGCAGGTGCCATCTTAACATGCTTCTGGGCTTTCATCGGATCGAGAAACAATCCATGATGGATATGTAGTGGTAGTCTGGTGAACAAATGGTGGGTGTCTTGGAATTGTACGTGCGTCGGGGGTGGTTCTCGGGCTTAACTTATCCGCGCGACTCGCCGCCAGACGGAGCCTGTGGCGTCGTCTTTGGGTTATAAGCGTCGTTGCTTGAGAAATTATTGAGAGCAAATCATAGAGTGCGGCAATTGTCGTATAAATTACTCGATCCAATCTTGTGGTCTCCCAGCGCCGGCTCTGAGCTGACTTTGAGATTATCAATGATTTGTAACAGGGACAGCGAGGATAGGCATTCAACAAGTAGTGAAGGAATTCAAACGCTGTCGTATTCAAATTCGACTGCACCCTGTGTGATGATATTTTCATTCAATTATGTCGATGGATGCAGACAGTCCAAGGATTTGTTCGTCTTCGTTGACGACCTGGTCCCCTGGTGTAGCTTCAGCCTTGCAAGTGGTCTGTTGGCCACTCATCCTCATCACTCAAAATAACAAAAAGACCGTCGCAAAGGGACTGCATATGAGCGATATTGTAATTAGGGTCATTGAAAAGAATGCCAATGCTTTTCTATTCTGGTTACGGCAGTGCACGGTCGAATCAGAGGTCTTGAAACGGCGACCCTCGTCAGGCCGCTCCTTCCCTCGACACGCCCTTGCCTCGAGGCACCACCTCTTATCTCCCACGTCACCAGGCGACGCTACTGGATTTCGCCCTTCAATTCCAACTTCGACCTCGCACAGTTTTTCATTCCCCTCTTGAAAAATATTCCCACTCGACGGCGACATAGCATGTATCATCATGGTTGTGCCACAGTCGAAAGTGGTCGTCGCGGTCTCTCTCGAGTCGGCAGTCTGGAGTCCACAACCAGCCACGACGCGCGCTACAGCAGCTTGGAGACCACGTGCAACCACAAGCACACGCGACGCGCGACTCTCCTGCAGCAACGCACCACTGCCTCGGATTCTGGACCTGATCAACTAAGCCCGTTCGAACTCCCATCGATCCGCATTGTCCATATCGCCTCGTCCTCCATCCCCGCCATTCGAACCGCGTGCCGCCGAGTCGTCCCACTCGCTGTCTGTCCCAGGCCGCCTCACGTACAAGTCGCACAACCCACAGCTCGCGCCGAGTTAGGGGCACCTACACAACCAATTCCATCAGCGACAACCTCATCAGCCATGCAGAAGTGGCCGTCTGGCATCCACACGCGTCTCCGTCATGCTTCCTGAGAGACTAAATGGATGGCTGAGACGTTGCTGACATGAGCTCCGTTTCCGAGCGGTTTTCCAACGACTGGCGTCTGACAGGCGCCCGGCTAGCTCAGTCGGTAGAGCATGAGGCTCTGCATTCAATCCAGAGGCCTGGCACAAGAGCTCCCTCTCGGAAGAGTGGATGCATCGCTCTTCATCTCTGAGTCTCGTCGACCGGCGTCCACCAAGCCACATCCCACGTCGACGCCCTCGCCGTCTGTCAAAGGCTGCATCGCACCCAGGCCAGACGGTCCACCGATTGCACCGAGCGAAGAACCCACATGGCCCATCCCATCGATGACGACCTCGCTCTTCGTGTAAGGAGGCTGTCCGCCATTCTCACGAGCTTTCGTCATGTGGTTTCCAGCAGCAGACACGCTAGCATGGAATGATGTGGCAAACATGGACACCGTTTCCGAAGGAATATTCAACGACTGGCGTCTTATAGACGCCCGGCTAGCTCAATCGGTAGAGCGTGAGACTCTTAAGATCCTCACGATTCTGACAGAGATACATCTCAAGGTTGTGGGTTCGACCCCCACGTCGGGCTCAATTCCCGTCTAGACCACTTTTTTGTACCTTTTTCGGATTCTCAGGTACTCCCTCTGTCGGATTTTGCGCCGCTCGGAATCCCGATCGGAGGGTGGGGAAACGGAGGATAGGCCGGACAAGTACCGCGCATGTCCTCACAGTGTATGCTACGGAGAGTTCTTACTGTCCACCCATACATTCCTTTTTTCCAACTTGCATGATGTGTCTCCCTACTGAAGCTGGCGACTTGGCGCGTCTCCGCAGTCGTCGACGATAATCTGAACGCACTTGTCTTCCATCTTATCCCAGTCTAAATAAGGCGGGTTTGATTTAGATTATTTGCCGTGAACTCTTTTAGTAAGAGGGTTTTATGATATCGCTCGCCTTGTAACTGACTGCCCGAGTCTAGTCTGCCACTGTCCTCAACTAGCCTCGTCTACGCGTCTACATGAGGCTGTTTATATTTTCCCCTAAGGGTTTACAGTTGTGTTAACAAATTCATTCTGATCAAAGTTATATACCTATCTAACGCTAAGTCTCTTGATATTTACCATATACGAAGGGACTACCCATGGCTTTAAGAGCACGCATGTGGATTAAGAATGAAATCACTTGGCTGGGTGGGCGGACATTGTCCGATAGGCAGTGATGTTATTTGTTCTCGGTTGGCCACGGCACAAACCATAAGTCATTTGCTCACGTTTTCCTTCTTCGGCTCTACTTCACTGCTTCTGTTGCTAACAGCCAAATAGAGATGACATTTTATACTGGTGGTGTCTAGACTTTGCATCCGCAATTGAATATGCCGCGGCTGGAAGTCCAGCTGGAGCCGGTTATGTAAAAGAAATAATACACATGCCTAAAATTATGCCAATCATACAGACAGTACGGTATGACAACCTCCACCCTTTAATTTTCGCCAAGTCTATGTCTCAAAGCCATCCTGTACCCCCACCTCGGTGAGGCTATCTCGCCCGCTCAGGCCATATGCCAATATTGCAGAACAAGGACATTGTACAAGACATCGCCGAGATCATCACAACGGCGGTGAACGTGAAGCATTGTGATAGACCAAGATACTGAGTGCCGAAATTCCGGCCTATGCAAGCGGCCCCAGCAGCTGGTATCACGCAGGTGACCGTAGCTTGTGTAGACCGGGTTCCGTGCACTTTCAGGGAAGATGGCAAAAAAGTAACGTCAAGATTTCCACAAGATCTCAGGCAGCCCTCAGTGGCAAGCCAGCCGGGTTCTGTTTATCTAGCGTGGAATTCAGTGTGTCTCGACCCGGGGGATTTCGTGATGCCTCCCCTCCTCCCGAACTCAGTCCATAAGTATAAAGGGGAGAGTAATTCTCCAGTCTGGGGGATTATTTCTTCTCAGCCATCAACTGCCTTCTCACTCAAGCATTTGCAAAACTCTGGGAAAGAACCTCTAATACCTGCTTGCCTCACCGATTCATCAAACGACACTACGTCCCTGGCTCGCGCCTTCTTGTGCAGCATGGCCGCCCGCCTAATCACCACAATCATGGCCCTCGCCGCCACCGTCGCCGATGCAGGCTCGGTCAGTGTCTACTACAGCAGCGGCTGCACCGGCCAGGTCAACTCGTATTTCACCGGATCCACACCGGTCTACTGCAACACGCAGACGGGCTCCTCGATCGGTTATACCCTGGACTCGGCGTGCAGCCTGATCTTCTACACGGACAGGACCTGCAACAATGTTCAAAGGCGTGTCGGCTCGGCTGCCAGGGGGTGTCAAAACTTTGTGGGCACGGGGGGCTCCTGGAAATTCGTGTGTTAGATCGTATTTGTTTGGTGGACACGACTGCGCGTGAAAGAGCTGGACGTATCTATAGTCATTCTCAACGGCTGACTCAGACTATTGAAGAGACTTTTTCGAGAGTTGAAGCAAGGGGCTGAGCAGGTGTTCAACACACTGTGCTGCAATAAAGGGGTTTTCCATGGGGCAGTCTTGGGTGGCTTGACGAGGCCCGGGGAAGCGCAATGAAGTCCTCTGTTAGGCTCTGGAACGCTAAGCTTACTAGCAACCTCTTTCCTGCTAGCAAGTTAGCCACCTTGTCTTGTTTCATGTAGTAATTCAATTGATTTGCTTGCAATACCTAAACGGGAGCCCCCCCCCTGGTAGGCTTACCGAGGCCTCAACCGTCAAGACATTCGAAAACAATCATTCGGCTGAGACCGACACGAGACAAATTAAAAGAGTGCACACGTCTGGGACCTGATCTATTTACATCAGATAGTGAAGCTCCATGTCACACAGCTTACACGCAACTTCGGGTCAATTGCAAATAGGGGTTTCTATATTTGGCATCTACCCGACGGTACACAGTACGACTCTAGCAACTTACCAGAGTACTTTCAATCTATGAATTCTAATACACTAAACAAGCCTCAAACAACCCTCAGAAAAAAGAAAATGTCTAACTGTAGTACTCCAACAGCCAGCTCCTGAGATCCCCAATCGTCGGGTATTCGAGGAACAGGCTGCCCGAGACAGCGATGCCGAGCTCTTCACGGAACTTCTCCGAAATTACCAAGCTCATCAGACTGTCAATACCAAGCTCTGCGAAACTCGCGCCGTCGTCGAAGTCGGCCGTATCGAGACCTGCCTCCCTGGCAATCAGAGACACAGCTTTGGCCGCGATGCTGTCGGTGTCAGCGACTGGGGCAGTCACAGCCGGTGCCGACGCTATCGTGACAGGCGCTGGAGTAGCGATGACAACCGCGGGCTGAACATCTTCCTTCTCTGGCAGCACAGGGATGCTAAATTTAGCCCCAGGCAGAAATCTGGTGCCAGATATCAAAAGTGGCTCCAGTGATCAAGCCTAGCCCGCTGATCAACGCCTAGAGGAATGAAATTCCTAGAACCGTGCCACCAGCAGCATCTGCTATGGCCCTTACCCCCTATCCCAGCTTAGCAGCCAGCTCCCATCCTACTAACTGACAATCTAGTTACATGGTAATAGTAATTGGATAAGTTGTGATAAGTAAGAGTATCCCATACTATTAGGAGCACAGATAAAAGGGTACTAGGGACTGCCCAAGATTATATTAGATACCTACCAGGACGTTAGCATATATATTTTAAATATCTGCCTACTACTACATCCTATTTCCCATTTCTAGAAACTTATAAATTTATAAAAGATACCTTTTCTTAACCTTCCTCCTTTAAATTTCCTCTATTTTAAACTTTATATACTCTACTTCTCTTTCAAATTAACAAATTCTGATCTCAAGGTTGTAGGCTCAACCCCCACGTCGGGCTCAATTCCCGGCGAACATCGCCTGATTCTTTTTTGCTTTTTTTCTCTATCCTGCGGAAATCATCAGATGTCCCGGCAAACTCCACAGTCCGGTCAGGCATTGTCCGGCCTACTCCGGGAAACGCTGGAGCTGGCCGGTAGAGTCCGTTTGACAGTGTATGTCAATGTTGTACGTCTTACGAACACAGGTGGTCCCACGTCGAGCTCAATTCCCGTTGAAGTTCTTTTTTGGTATCCTTTTCTGGATCTCGTGTACCACCTGTGTCGGGTTTTCCAGAACTTGAATTCCGGATCCCGGAAACGCGAAAGGGAAAATAGGTTGGGAATGTATTGGTACAAGGCCGGCCGCCTTCACAGTGCCTAATGCAAAGATTTTTTCTGTCTATTTCTGGGCATTCATTTGTCCCCAATTTGCTCCACCCCAGGTTGTTTCACTAATGCATTCGGCACAGTTTTTCCTCGCCTCTTTGCCCTCCCATTAGGGGAAGGCATGAAGCTGCTCGTACATCTTCACAACAGACAGAGCTCGGTGCATGGAGTTTCTACTCTGCTCTTATCCCTACTCATTGAGTCATCGCCTGGGCACTTCTGTGCCCTCCTATGGTGACTGATAGGGCTCCCAAGTGGTGCGAAGTCGAATCGTCAGGCAACTGCAGTCTCGCGATGGAGACTGCTCGACCAAGACCAACGCACGTCCAACGGTCTATGCGTGGATATGGCGAACTGGTGAGTTCCGGTTGCCGTGCAAGGATAAGTATACAAGTGCTCTCCGACCATGCCTCCGTACCTCTCCAGCCTTGAATTCTCTTCCTCACCTCACAAGGCTCCGCGGTGGCGGGTTCCACGGTACCAAAACGTCGAAGTGGCAACAGCATTCCTTGCCGCTTCAATGCATGCGAGCGATAATGAAATTGAGCAAATTTTGAAAATGAATGTCCCTTCAAGCGACAAGGCAACAATGCAACAAGGCAAAGAAGCCACTGTATGGGGTATGCACAAGCATCAAATCCGCGAGTCGCATTGTCTTGGGTCACATTTCCTGAGCCAGCATTATCTGAGCCCAGTAAGCGGGTGGCATCCTTGAATACAAAGAGCACTTTGTCTTGTGTTGCGATAATCACCAAGGAACCACATTCACAGTATGAGTTAGGGACTGGAGCAAGGATAGTGATGAACTCACCATGTTTCTTGTGCTGCTGGTCCAGCTCGAGGTATCTATGTTATGCTTGGACAATATAGCACCTGAGACTCGCGAGGTAAGCTGCATTTATTCTTCGCTTTCAGATTGTCGCAAGGGGGTCAAGTTATATTACTGCGTGGAGTGCGTGAGCGGAGTTGGACACTGCAAGTCCCAGATTGTCTAGAGGAGAGGCTAGCAAATTGCGATCTGTACTGACTGCGCCGATAGTTGGCCCTGGACGATGTGACCGCGATAGGAACCAAGATTGAGGGGATCTTCAAGGATTTTCCAAGCATTGACAGCGCCATCATCACCGCTGGTGTACAAAAGTGTTTTAACCTGTTCGATCCAGCAACCACGACCTCTGAAGTCGTGGCGAGCGAAATTTCCACCAACCTCACAGCCACCACGACCCTGGTCCACTATCTCGCCCCCCACCTCCTCAGGTTGGCACAGAAAGGTACAAAGTCGAACCTCTTCCTTACGAGCTCAACCCTCGCCTATATCCCCCTGAGCTTCTACCCAACCTGCTGTGCCTCGAAGGCAGGTGTAGCTGCTTTGGCGAAAGTGGTCCGCCAACAACTCAGCTATATTCCGGTTGCTAGCGACAACATGGCGGTCGTTGAGGTTGTGCCGCCCTACACGGACACGCCCTTGGACAAAGACCATCGTGCGGCAACTATTGGGATGCAGGGGGGAGCGGACAGGGCCTTTGCGCCAATGCCGCTGGCTGAGTACATTGATAGATTCTTCGAGGGCCTAGATGCAGCCGTCGTACGGGATGGCTCAATGAAGCAGGAAATTGGTGTGGTCCTTGGAGCCGTGGGCGTTGACACCTGAAGGACAAGTTTTGGTGCCGTCTACGGGCATGGGCATGAGGACCTAGCCTCTCGCGGGTCAATCTCCTTATATAGCACAGGACCCTCGTAGACGAAATCATCGACGAGGTCAAGTAGCGAAGAAGATGCAAACAGCAGTCAATGCAAAGTATTGGTCTGCATGAGCGGCTATGTCAAAGAATTCCTACATGCCGTGTATCATTGGCAGCGTGACCAGAAATATGACCCCTGAAGCGTCCCAACGGAGACAAGCATGAGGAAACAACCGCAAGTAAACTCCTACGTAGGGTAGCTATTCAAATGTCCATGGTTGAACTGACCCGCCTGTGGCCTCCAAGGAAAGGGGACCTGGCCAGATTCACAGTATAAATGGAAAAAAAGTGGGACATGGAGAGGTTTTGCGTCTGAGGACTTCAATATGGCTTTTGCTTTCGGGCTCGATTCCCGGCGATAACCGCCTCTTCTTTTGCTCTTTTTGGCATTGATGTCCTAGGCGACAATGTGAAAGGCTTCTACGATTCGAGTTCCGGATTTCAGAGACGAGAAGCGGAGAAAAGTCCAGGGTAATACGCTGGGGAAAGAACCGCGTACGATGCGTACCTCGTCACAGAGCGGTTGTCGGTTCAACCCCCACGCCGGGCTCAATTCCCGTCGAATTAACTTTTGAGGACCTTGTTCGTGTTCAATTGCGGCAGCCCTAGGGCGGGGCAACAGAGGACAGGCCGGGAAGAGTACCTTGAAAGTCCTCGCAGTACGTGTCACAGAGTTGTTACTGTCCGGAAGCCCAGTCCGTACACACCACCTCGTTTAATGTTTTGGTGTTTGTCTCACTACTGCAGCCGGGCAACCTTCAGCCACACTCATACTCCTAGCTAACGAAAGCATGGCCTCCATTATCACACACAACAACAACCTATCCGAAAGGAGATCCCTCCCAACTGGATAAGACAGAAATTTTAGACGCCACTAGTGTAAAGCGGCTCATAAATATGCTCGAAGGATTCACCAGTAGCCGGCTATGGCAGGTGCACGTACATTTGAAGACCAGGAAACGAGCCGGAAATATCAAGCTGCTTCTGGAAGACTGCTGGAACAAGGGACACCGTACACTCTGATCCCTGTAATTTTCTTACAGGCGAACTTCTGAGAATGCTGCGAGTCCGTGACCGTGGAGCGAGCATCCGGTCGGATCCTACCTGTCACACTCGTTCTGCCGATCGCGACGCAGCCGCCATCCGAATCCCACCCCTCACAGATGGCAAAAGACAGGCAGTCCCTGTGGCAAAAAGGTACTGAGGTCAACAAGAGTTAAGGTTGTCTAGTACTGTACTAGCAGCGTGGTTGCCCCCTGCTTCGCAGGCGAACCCCTCCGACCCCACGGAACCAGGAGCAGGGGTGGGGCAAACCCCAGCATGTGCTCCCCTCATCGGAGCGGGCCGCTAGTGTCGGCCCACCGTCGCCTTTCTCACCGAGAACGACCGACCCGAGAATCCGGATACGACGGGTGGGGCTTGTGTCAATCCTCTGCGTCGTCGTGAAGGGTAGGCGCCGGGCAGGTCCTTTAAGCAGGGCGAGTCACGAGCCATGAATATGACCTCTCATATAGACCTTTGTTGTAGTACCTCGACAGCATCCTGCAGCGCTCGCTGATGTCATCTCTGGGCAGAGATCTGACCACATCGTATCCTCGTTTCGCGGAGCAGGTTCAAGGGTCCGAGACTCCTGCGCATTCTCAGCACATGTCAATCACCCGGCAAGGAACCCTAGTTCGCGGGCATACAAACCGTACAACGGGACACCTCCTCGCTACAACATCTCCGGCAGTGCCCCACCGGCCACCCCGGCCGCGTATGATGGTCTGCGGTCACACTGTAGGTGATTTTAAGTTGGAGTGACGTGAAGTGAGCGCTGGGGTGTTTTGCTCCCAATGATCTTTCATGGGTCGGTTGAATATGATTACCCAGTGGCTCCTGGTGAGCCCGGGTCTTGCTACCGGGTACCTGGAGCATCGGCTCGGGGTGTCTAGGCCCAATAGGCGCTGTGGGTATCTGGCCGTACGTAGGTTAAGCACCCTGCCCGCTGACCTTCGCGGATACTACCACGCAATCAGCTAGACGCCGTACAACATTGGAGGCGTGGAAGGAAACGGTGTCTGCGAAGAGCTACCAGCCCTTGGCGTGGTATCCAGCGGAGGCCTGCCAAGGGAAGTCCTGGTCCCAGCTGCAGGCAACAATATCGCTGTTGTCTCGGGTCATGTGGGCCCGTTGTAGGGATTGGCTCAAAGACGTCGCATCTCCATATCTGCGGCGGCGCTTGAGCACGGATCTGGCGGTTAGGGTCTTTTCCTCTCCCTCCCAGATGATTTGGCGCAATAGCGGCTCGGGGAGCTCAGTGGCTATCATGTTGAGGCGCGTCGTCGTCGGAGAAAAGACGACGGGCTCGTTGGCACTGTGGCTGGTGGGTGGGATAGGCTGGGACGACGAGCGGACTAGACCATTCTGAGACTGCGCGGGAGCTCTGCTGGGCCTCTGTCTTGTCCGTGTGGGTGTCCCATCGGACTCGCGCGTTGAGACCCTAATACGAGGGGAGAGAGTCCTCGCGCGCTGTACATCAGTCAACAACGACGACTTCGGGACCGGGTTTCCAAGTCGACGCGCTCGACCATGATGCTGTGTTGGCTGAAGGGCTAAAGTGATGAGAGATTGACGTTGGCGGGGTGGGTTGGCTCCCAGTTGGATGCGATGGAAGGACATCGTCTCATCCCCACCGCTCTTACTACTTTCTTCCTCATTTGAGTCTTCCCACTCAGTGTTGTCAGTGTCAATTACTCTGTTATCTGGGCAGCTTGCTTCGTCATCGTCTAGCACTGCTGATGTTGTGGATGGAGCTGTGTCTGTGACGTTCTTGGCGAACCGGTCATGGCCAGGAGCATCGGATGCGACCCCGAGCGGGCCGGGTTCTTCTGAGGAACCTTCAAATTTGGACGATCCCTTCTTGGCCATAATTTTAGGTTTCATCGTGATTGCGCGAATGCATTGACCATAGAGTGCATTCAATGGCCCATCGGGAATAGAACGGCTTTGAAAAATCTTGGATTCGACGACCGTCGTTGCTTGGCAGAATTTGGGCAAGAGCAACTCAGGAGACCGTGTCAATCTTTGTTCCAGTACCTGAAGATCTTGAATCCTGATCGAATGAGTTCAAATTTGGGCGGCATCAATGGGATGACAGTCGTATGAGAATGAGTTCGGGCAGCTTTGAGGACAATTGCTCCCTCTTTTCAACAACATTTCAGACCATCTTCTGAAATTTATATAAGCAGCAGGAGGGATACCAGCAAGGATCAATATGCTGCGAGCGCTCATGAGGAACCGTCTGGTCCGGTCATGGTGTCATGGCTTCGGAGCAGCGAGCTTACTCAGGGTGCGAGACACTTCAGAAGCTGGCCCCGTCGCGCACCGTTGCCTTGGCGAGGGAGTAAAGGCAAGAGTAGCTCCCTTTTATAGAGTTGCGGAGAGATGTGCCCGTGAGTCTCGAGCACCCGGAATTTGACTACGGGCTATGCAAGATCGATCAGCCCTTACTATGCTCGCGAAATTAGGTTGAGCTGGGGGCTGAAAACGCAAGCCCATAGTCTGGCTGAACACAATTAGGGAGTGCTAGGAAAAAGAGGACGGGAGTCGAGACCGGGTCCCATGGCATGGGTGGAGTGTGAGTGCTACAACACAGGTGCTTTACCAGGGAGCCATCAGGTACGAACCTGTAGCCTCATGCAGCTACTTTATTTCTAGTAATTCAGTATTTGGCTAGGTCGCTGGGAGAGACATGAGCTGCTCCCCACCAAAAACCTAGGCAGCCGGAAATGCAGGATTGTTATTACGATTCTCAGAAGCTACTTAAGTATTCCTAGTTACCTAGATGTAAGTTCATTCCCACCGGCCAAGATCACAACTGAGACGGGAGACGCAACTACTGCTTGCAAATTACACTGCTCAGCAAAAAGACTATAATAACCAACCTGGCAATTGGTTATTGAAGTGCGACAGGCGTGGGGCCCTGGACGTACGCTGGGAGAAGGCAACCCTTATCGATAGGCTACCGCTGCCCACGCCTCATTCAAAAGCCCTCCTTTCTCCGCGGCTCCTCTGGAGCGAGAGCTTCTTTTTCGCGAAGTTAGGCAAACCTTAATAGAAGCAAGGTCAACTATTGTGGGTGTGGTGAGGTGGGCGATAGTGCGAAGGGGTTGTTGCTGAAAGATGATTGGTGCGATCTTGGCCGGGCACATTATACGACGCTGGCCGACTACTTGTACCGATAGGAAGGTTATCCCCTGTGTGATGTGACATATGGTTGGGAAGGTTGCAACAAAATGGCGGCCCAGGCCGCGACGGCGGCGCCATCTCTCGATTGATGATGATTGATGATGATCATGAGGAGGTTTTCTTCCAATTGGCCTGCAAATGGCAAATCATGTAGGGCCCTGCTGATGTTGTCTGGTCACGCTGACATCACATCCGAAACCCTGAAATCGCATCAAGAAAATCTTCATCCCCGGCTAGGAGCCCACACCCCCATGGCGCAAATGCAGGGCCCAGAACGGGCCGCAAGCTTATCGCGATTGATGTAGTTAACGCGTCTACGCATCCCCATCTCTGCAGCTCGGCAGCTATCATCGCAAGTCGTTGCAAGGAGTCGCCATGGGCCATCCTTGAGACTCTCCATTCCTCTTCGCCCGCCCTAGAAACAACACTTCCAACGATAGAAAGTTCGGCCATGAAAGAGGAGCCGGACAGCTTCTGAAAGCCCGCGCCATCAGTTTCGACAAAGGATACAAATACCTACTCGAGTCAGTTTCGGCAGACAGTGTCCTGCCGAATCCTGAGTTTCTCAGAATGACATTGCGCACCATTGTTAGACTACGAACCACGCCCCCCCAATGCTTTTGCCCCCTCGACCCACTATACACTACCCACTCAGGGACGCATGCCTCCCAACAGCGTCCAGGAAGCAGAAGCCCGCACACTCATCATGGATGATTATACGACCTCGTTCACCCAACGCGACACCAGCTCAACTTCTAACCCCACCACACAGGCCACAAGGGCCTCCACAGCCTCAGCTTGGTACTCCGGCGGCACTTCTGATGCGCCATCTGCGACGGCAGTCGCTGGCACGACCGCCCGTAGGAAGAGGCAAGCAGGCCGGCGCGTGGTCACTCCCAATGCCTGTACAGAATGCCAGAAGAAGCGTGCAAAGGTAAGTTACTACTACACTTTTTTTCATTCTGTCCAAGCCCACTTTAGCTCAATCATCAATCAAACCCAGTGGCGCAAACTACCTAAGCCTCCTGAACTGACCAGGTATCTTACTATTCTGCTCTATAGTGCGATGGCCAGCGGCCATGTTGCAGATGCAGTAAACAAGACATTGAATGCTACTACAAGGCCCCGACGCGACAGTCCAAGACAACCCTCCGCAACATAATTGAGCAGCTACGTCGCCAGCAAGCCACAAACGAATTGATTATTCATAGCCTCTCGCATGGCAGGAAATGGAAGCTGGTGTTATGCCAACTGCGATGCGGCCGGTCTGTTGAGGCCATAGCAAACTGGCTGGGCAACCAGCATTCCTTGGGAGCTGGCGCGATCCCGTCGTTGCGCCATCTCTCCGGCGCGAATACAGACCTCCCCAACCAAGCGTCCCTTGCTGGTGTAGGCGACGCCCTATCCACCTCTGGAGTATCTGACGAGACGGTATTAGCCAGCACTGTGAGCTCTTGCGACTCTCAATCAGGCCCAAAACATCATGGAGATACCAACAGCCTCCTTGCTGGTGTAGGCGATGCCTTGTCTACCCCTGAGATATCCAACGAGGCAGTATTAGCCAGCACTATGAGCTCAATCTCGTCCGACTCTCTATTGGGCTCCAAATGTCATACGGATACCGATCGCCAGTGGAGCCAACACTCAGGGGCCAGCTCGGTGCTCTCTAACAGAAGCGGCACACAGCCAGCCACCAACAACTCTCAACCCTTCACCCCCAGCGTGAACGCAAATGACCTCGTTACATTTTGGAGTAACTCGGTACCCTGGCCCGTGGCGTCGTCGCTAGCAAGCCCCGTAGTGGCGAGGTCGGGTGGCTCGGTGGAAGATTCGCTTTTCTGGCCGTTCCCAATGCAAGGGCAGCCTCTCCCAATGCAAGGACAGCCTTTCCCAATGCAAGGACAGCCTCTCCCAATGCAAGGGCAGCCTATCCCAATGCAAGGGCAGCCTCTCCCAATGCAAGGGCAGCCGATATTGCCGACAGGAGATGAATTTCTGGGTGCTGGATTTGGAATTGTTTAGATGGGCAAGAAGCTGACGAGGTTTTTGTCGCAATTTGGACGTGCGTGTCTTAAGTAAGCCAGGGTAGCAGCAAGACTGCATGAACCAAATTGTATGCCAAAGGCTCATATTCGGCGGAGAACTTAGCTAGAGCAGCATGACTTTGATCTATGCTCAAACTGTCGCTAGAGGTAGTTCTCGATGCTTAATAGTTATGTATTAACAATGGCTCTCATCGAAAGAGGAGTCCCCACTCGTATCTGACTGCTCGTGGACCCGTGGACGGCCCTCAGTTGGGAACTGACAATGTCCTGCGTGGTGAATGGCTGCCTAAGGAATAGCACCCCACCAGCCTACCTTGTCGGATAGGTAGAGTCGCCTTTAATATTTGGTCAATCCTGATTAATATATTGTTATACTACGAGGACCGCGAGCTTGACGTTGATAATCCCATGGTGTGATTCTCATTGCAAAAGCCGTCCGGGATAGGGTAGCAGTCCAAGTCTGGAGCGCCTGGGAGGCTGCGTTATGAGTCCGAAAAAAGCCTTCCTATCCTGAATTTCACTGTGACTTCCACTGAACGCCAACAGGTCATGGTTGCTCATTGTTAATAATGTCGATGACCTGGGATGTTGGAATCATAGGTCTGTGCTACTCAATACTTATTAGGGTGCTACTATCATCATCAGCAGAAGACGGGATCTTGCGCTGTATCAGTACATAATTTAAGTTAATGAGATAGATGGACCTACAGCTATATATCTTCTTCCTTCAGAACAAATTAGGGTTTCTTAAGGAATCAGCAACGGTACCCTGTCCGCCTACCACCATGATTGTGCAGCCCAATCTAAAGTGCCCGCACCAGTTTCCAACTACCCCCTAGATAAAACGCTTGCGTACCAGCGGTGGGTCGTCTAAGCAAAGCCGTAGCCTAGTTAGGATAGTGACGGAAGGGACATTGACAAACTTGGTATTTCCAGTAGTCTATGAACTTGCACCAAATTGATGATGTAACACGAGTAGATGTGGTGGCGGCAATTCAGAGCATGTGAAGATGCTTGAGATAAACAGAAATAGCAGGTAGCACTTCTCATAATTACTAATGTCTAAACAGAGATTATAGACCCCGAGTAATACCAGGCACGCGTTGGAGAATGTATCACCAGTAATGCCCAGCCTGCCCCCCTGTCTTACATTTCCAAACATGGATACCGATACCACTGTATGCGGTTAGGGCTGAAGTGGCACCAGGGTAGCATTATGTAGGGCCAATTCAGCTGGTAAACTGGGTACCTCGAGGGTACTAGGCAGCACCTCGGCGCTATGTATCCTCGTTAACACTAAATCCCAGCCACTTGCCGCCTTGTGGGGGTGTACGCAGGTCGACTCTAATCCCCGTGGACGGCTCCCTGGCCATGTGAATCGGTCTACGTTATTCTCGCTCTGCCATTGGCTTTGCAGGGTTACGACTCTCCCCGACGTTACCCACCTTCGCCACCATTAGGCCAAGGCGCTGGGGAAAGAGACGTAGCGCAGTAAGACCCCCCTATACTACGTCCTACTTGGCAACCTCCGCCACATGCACAGAACATGGCGCTACAGGGGTATCACGGCACGGAGCTACAGGGAGCATAAACAAGCTATCTCGCCTCCAAGATTAGACGTTCCTGGACTTCGAATCTTTGACCCCACTACCCATGTACCCTGTGCAGCAGTCTTCAGGCTTTCATTCCAAAGCCCCTCAAATTCCCTGCCATCCACGAGGATCCCATGACGGAACTGAATACCTTCCATGGCATACTTCAAGAACACTGGGGCAAGACAGACCACAGCCTTGCCCAGCACGCTCATCTCTAATCTTTGAGTTCATCCGTAATTACTCCGTGCACCAGCTCAAGAGAAGGCTGCGAATGCGAATGTGGTGATCGGGAAACATACCAACCTGACAAAGCAACACCGGGTGTCTAGAAGTGACAGCTACAGCGAGAATTCTGATCAGGCATATCGAGATTTTCTTGTTACCTCGATCGAGGGGAGCTCACGCTTGACCAGCAGCATGTGGAGCACAGATTGGTGGCGGCTGCCGAGACATGTAACGAACCAAAAAGCAACGACCCCGGTACTGTCCACTACTTCATCAAACGGTGCGGCTGGCCGAGCCTTGCCAACATTCTCGAGGCTGGGAAGCAGTCGTCCACAATGTTCGGGTTTCCCCCCCTCCCCCCAAGGAGGATGCAATCAAGGTCCTGGAAGGCATCAGTGAAATAAGGGACAAGTACTTCACAGGCCTTTCAAGTCCGACCACCTTTGCGTTCAGCAAGCATGCGAAGAAACGGACCTCCTCCCCTAGTGCTGATCAGATATCTGCCGCAGAGCTGAGAACGATGGGGAACGTACCTCAAGCCAGACAACATCGCGTAGGCTAGTGCGAGGAGCATTGCGGGTTCTATCAAGGCCACCTTGATGGTGTCGAGTCTAGAGTGAACCAGAGCGTTGCTCAGGCTACCACTGGGGAAGAGGCAAAGCCATGGCCTGCCACCGAGTCGAAGAAGGCTGAATGACGGGGCAATTTCTCCAGAATGGCTATAGGTTCGTCTGTCACGTTAGCTCCACGAGATACTCGTTATACCCAAGGTCTTACGTTGTCAGGGACCCACCTGACTAGTAGGGTAATATACCTATCTTCAGCTGCCAACCGGCAACGGAGAACGCTGCTTTCACGCTTCGAGGGAGCCACGAAGGCGCTAGGAATCATCTATAAGGATATGGAGCTCTCGAGCGAGGAGAGGAAGGGAGGGAGAGGCCAAATTCAGTTGTGCCTCTAAAGTTCGATGTACTATTCTACACTACGAATACGTTGATTGGCCGTCGCGTATCCTTATACGTTTTGCTTGTATTTTAGACTCTCACATCAAACTCCGGATACATGATTTCAAAACTGGCCAGCTTTACTGAGAACCTTGCTTACTCCTTCGAAGCCGTGCTGGACGAGACGCAGAATGTCATCGCACACCTGAGTCTGCCAAAACTGAGGGTCGAGCCATAGTTCTCGCCTCAAGGGTTTCAATACGCCCTTGTTGATCCCCGCGTGAACTTCCACATCATTAACTTCCACATCATTATTATATATACAAGATGCAAGCAGGAATCAGCGGCGAAGCAGGCCGCGTAAGCTGACAGTCCAGCGACAAGTGACACAAAGTGGTGATTAGAGTCCGCAACGGAGCGACCAAGTGAATATGATGGGAACCATCTACTCCGAGGCCCGTTTTGTTCTTGTCTGGCTCGGTCCCGGATGTGCGAACTCGGAAAGGCTAATGAGAGAACTGGTTGACCATAGCGCTCCGTGTAAAGGTTATATGCCGGATCAGATGACAAAGAAGGTTCAACAATTGACCCTGTAGAGTAGCATCGTGACCTATATATATTAAGGAATGATATGAGTTACTTGAGAATTCACCCTCACCAAACTATCATCCTGCTATGAGGACGTTGCAGATTAAGTTGAGAATACCTGACAAATATCACATTGATGGACCAAACTGAAGCGTTGCTACAAGCACCTTGTGGGGCTTTCTGCCTGTTGGTTACTGAACGCACCGGCTACAACCAAAAGCTTTGTTGCCTGAAACACAAGACCAGTATTTAAGCGACGATGTCCTGCTTCCGACACAACATCTCAAATCATCCTTCTGCAGCCCTCCAGCCCCAGCACTCACAACACAACATTCTCCCACAGTCTACACACAGATTATCAAGCAAAATGGGCGAAGGCCCTGTCGTTGCCATTATCCGTGGCCTTAAGGTACACATCCGAGTTCTCGACAGGTTCCTGTACAACAATGGCTGCCATGACACCAAGGGCTATCCACCTTTCTACGAGGAGGATCCGGACGAGTTCTCAACACTTTTGCGTTCAAGACTCGGTGGAAATGATACAAGGACGAGGTTATTCATTCTGGCGAGGACGGACCATGATAAAAGCAACTTTGGCTATATAGCCTGGGCATACGAAATGGTATATGCGCAGAAGGAGGTCCGTCTTGAAGAAGACCTCCCTGCGGATCCGCCAGAGGGATGGGATTTTCTGAAGAATGAAATTCTTTCATTGGGCACCAGTAAAGACGCTATCTCGGAGGCATCTGGCCATGGAAAGATAGGTGTCTTCGTTATCGTCTGTGAGGAGAGGAGCTACACTCCACCGTCGATTGACCAAAGAGTACGTGCATTCCTCATACTTCGCCCTTCTTTTGAGCTTTCTTGCTGACTATCGCACTAGCCTTCTCATTGTGACCAATGCGAAGCCATATTGGGCTCCTTTATCGATCGCCAAAGACATCGCAGGACTGAGCATGGATCAGAAGAAGGCTTGGACCCGTTGCCAGACGACGAATAATTACGTCAACGGTGTAATTAGTCTATGGAATATGTATAAATGTATGTATTAAACTGTATGATGATACTTTTTCCACTAGTTCGTATACATGGATCTGTCCTGTTTGAGGCTTCACACGTCGCACCAGCTGAAGACATGCAACGACATCAAACACTCCTCCTGACCGCCTATTCGACACTTAATTAGACATTTGGGTGGGATTAAAATCTGCATAAGTATCCGCCTTTATCATTTTAATCAGTGCTTCAAGTAACAAGAGTTACTTCAACTCGGTAGGCACGTTATGGTCGGTTCTAGTCCACCAATCGAGGGAGTCAACACGACGGGTATCTATATGGAGCCCTCCGCGAGGATTTGTCTAGATATAGTCCTGCTTAACCACGACTATCGAAGTAACACCGCCTGATAGTACGGTTGTCCCGTTTCTGCTGCTTGAGCTCTGTAGGGGCAACGACCCAACTTTGGTTCTGGGCATGATCGATTGTCCGTATAGGTTGGCTTCTATTTGACGTGTCCCACACAAATGGCATCCATTTCAGACCGACAACAAGAATGAAGTATACTGCAAATCCTAGTGTAGACGTGCCATTTCTGTAGTTAGTCCTAAAACATGCCCTTACACAAGCATACCTTGAGTGCTGCTCTGCCCCCAGTCTCCTTCAGATGTGGGTATATGACCAACCAGGATGTGACTGGCCCAAACCGAAGCCATGTGTATTCGTTAAAATAGAGCAGGGTCTTGGGTCGCTCATCAGAGGATGAACACATCATCCAGGTTTGGCGTTGTGCCCGTGCGGGCAAGATGCACGTGTTCCTGTTCCTTTTCCCCTCGATTGTATGAAACTCCGGTCTCGAAAGTCCATCCGTACCGCTCAATGGAGAATGCTCTCTCGAACTCTTTTGCGGATTGAGGTGTGGCCCAGCAGTGGAAAAAACCGCATCGAATCCACAATTCGCGACGAATATCGTTGTTGATCGTTCGATGGCAAGCTTCATAGTCGGGTCTGAGAACAATTCCAAGAATAATGAGCGGGCCAGTCGGGTCATCGAAGTGTTGTATCTCACAGGGAAGAGCCCTCAAATCAACCCCGTTGACGTTTGAATGCGACAGCGCTTCTGCCCAATCTTCCTTTGTGTCCCATTTCATTCTGAAACCTCGCCTACTGTAATCCTTCAGCCGAACCACTGAGTATATCCGGATGATCTCCTCTTCCTCCTCTTCCTCCTCCGCGGCCTCTGGCTCTGCCACTGCTTCTTCACCTGGTGCGACTGATTCTCCTGCGGGTGCTTCTTCCGATGCTTTATCCAATGCCTCGTCCGACACTGTCTCCTCTCCCTCCTCTTGGTCGAAGTCCTCTTCCTCGGAGTCCTGCTGGAAAGCCCGTCCGCTATACATGTCCCTGACAATTATGGGAATCAGCACACCTCGAAGGTGTAATACAGCCTCACTTTCATCTTGAACGCGCCCAAATCGATCGGTCCCAAAAACCCCACTAGTGCCAGAGGACCCTATCTCCACGTATTCAGTGAGAGTAATGGTGTTGCATTCAGGATCATGCATGGAGGAGCAGCGTGAAGAACTAAGCGGAGACCAGGAAGGTATACAACTTTGATAGTCTTGTGAATGGCGAGCCAGTTGCGGTGAGTCACACCCCCAGAGGAGTTGTTTTATGACTTGTTTCGACCAAATTCCGGAGTGAAAGTGACCGGAAAGACCAGCCGAGTCTAGCAGGTCAGGAAACCGAGATGAAAAGAGTCTGGCGATTCCTGCAATCGCGACTATTCGATCGTCGCGGAAGGTAACAGATGTTCTGCTATACGAGGAGATTATATCAATCCAGATATCGATTGGATGCTCGTCGCTTTTTAATTTAAGCTTTCGGCTCCGAAGCTCATCCACGAACGGAGGGTTAAAACTTAGCACCTCAGGAGTTAAGACATTCTCGGGGAACAGCTCGGAACAACTAGCGTCAGAACAAGACCACCACATCATCTGCCGTGTACAGAGGAGGTTTGCAGGTGACAGAAGTATTTCCTGGTATGTCCAACCACGCGAAAGAAGCTCTGAGCAGATGATATGTTGTTGGAATTGTTGATCAGCGGGCTGCTGTATGACGACTGTGGCGTTTTCCCGCTGATCGATGTTTGTGCCCTTATCATATCCGTACCCAGGCCTTGTCCAGCTTTGCAAGTCTCGCACATGGACAACAGGTGTTAGAGGCCCTTGTGACTGAGAGAAAAGACCACTTTGCGAGTTCTTGCCATCTATCGCGGCGATATTACTTTGAGTCCTGTTAGTCTTACCGAACAATGAATCCGATTATGTATCATGTCCATATCGATGACTGCGTTGACGGTGGGCTGGGCATATAACCTACAAAACTCCACCAGCGTAGATGTCTCCCATTTTGGTTGCTTCCTTCTCCCAGTCCGTGTTACAGCCTCGGGGATCTTGATCCTGTATAATGCATAGCGAGTCGATCCATATATAGTCCAATGCACAGGCTCGAACGATTTCAATTACGTTTCGGAATGTCCGTGGGAGCTCAGAGATATAAATGCCTTCTTCTAGCTTCCTTTTCGAGATGGTCCCATTTTGACATGGCCCCACGACCTGAGAGAGCTTTGGGGGCTCAGGCTTACCCCATCGATGGCTGAGAGTTACGTAAGAGTAGTGGAATGAGCTATTCAGCTTAACCTCAATAAGCTGAATAGTATCCGGTCGGTCGGTATTTATTTTTAGAAGTCTTGTTGGTTTGGTATTCGAAGACAGGACGGGGTTCCTGTATATCTGGCACGCTGGATGGTCATCTCCCCTGCAGCGTTCGAGCCAATTTCGGACAGTCAAAAGGCTGTCACTTCTTTGTGGGGTAGCGAGCGAGATTCTCTTCAAATTAGGAACTGATATCTGTCAGAAAAGATTTCTTCTAAGCGAGTTTGCTGAATGGATAAAGGATCTTACTGCGTTGTAGATGGAACAGCACTTCTGTCACCTGGAGTTGATCCAGCGAGGGATGGTGTGCTTCCAAGGACGAGTAGAAAGAAATAACCCTACATGGTAAGAAGCAAACAGTCGAGCAGCGTGACGTCCTTTGTTCCAGTTCTTTGCACAGCCAGCATCCTTCCTCTACGGAGCGTAGAAGGCTGTCTTGTGATCGATGATGCTTATACCTCTCTTTCGGATTCCAAACGGCTGGTGGGTATGATAGTTCTCTGTCCTCAGTCTCCCAATATTTTTTGGGACCGAACATAATCCGACAAAGTTGGCATAATGTGGTCTCCCGGGCTAGCTGCTCAATAACATCGAGCGAGTATTTAGGAGCGAGCGATCGGGGCGCTTCGCCGGCGTCCGCCATAGCCAAGGTACACATAAGCGTTGTGAGCTGACTGCGTAAGTTGTTGGTTTTCGTGGAATCACAAACCCTCATCAAGCGTGCTGTCGACGTGATCGGGGTCAGTTCCCAGGTCGATAGAGTGGTTTAATCAGTGGCAAGAGGGAACGGACGAGAGATCAGTCGGAAAGGACTGCGGGGAAAAGGTGGCGCACAAGGAGTACTGACGCAATGTTGCTGTGAAACGTCGACGGTGCAGATATTAAGCGAGTCTCGTGGTGGTACATGTGTAAGCGGCCAGCGTTATCTAAGCCACATATGCAAGTACGCAGCACTTGCATATGCCAGCGTGGAAGATCCTGCAGTGTTCGAGGGTGTCAATTGCGTGTAACGGGTTTGATGTCCCTTGGGCTGCTCTACCGATTGTGTCTTGTGCTTTGTTATTGTTTTTTCAGCCGCGACGATAGAAATCCGACGTTCTCATATTTGCATTGGCATTCGAATATTACCCATCCCTACGACGTCCCTCACCATAATTCTGCCAAATGTTCAACGGAAAGTTAGTTTGAGACCACCTCTGAGGACCGGTCCAATCATTAGCGGAGCCGGCCGGGACCCTCGCAAGCCTCGGGTCCTCGTCGCACGCCCAGGCCCAAGCCCATGACACCGAGGAGCCAAGCGAGGCCAGTGCCAAGGCCATGGGCGTACATGCACGTGCATACACATCAGCATCCATCCTATTGCACTAAACGTCTGCGAAATTGTACACCATAGAGATCTGCGGCTCATCAGCCGACGAGCATACCGGGCGTGCCTTAAGAACAGCGGCCTTTCAGCTGCAGCCAAAGCTTGCAAGTTACTTGTTGTTTTTGTGTACCTACGCCGCTGTTGGCTCCTACCATAAACTCAGCCGGGCCAAACCTGTCTTCTATGCCTGCGCCGCTTTTGAACGAGGTTACCGTTCTTCATAGACAAGATGGTCGCGTCTCTGCGAGCCACGGACGCCCCAGCTACAGTCGGTCTTACGGCCGAGTCCCTCGCCGCAAAATCATGTTCTGGTCCCTACATCCACACTGACTGGCTTTACTGCTCCTCGTCGATATTGATCGCCTCCATAAAGAGGCGAAGGATCGGTCCGCTGCTGCCGAGATAACCTGCCGGTCCCTCCAGAACGCCTGGCATGTCCGCCAGCCATTGGGTCATCTCCGGGTAATAAGCCGTGAAGATTTGGAGCTGGGTGCCCACGCTCCGAGCTGCCTGCTCACATCTGTAGTAGAACTTGAGGATCCTGAGCGGGTCTTCTTCAGGAGACATCGCCTCCCCCTGGGGGCAGTTAAAGATCATGCCCTGGACACAGCACTGATCCTCTGACCAGCCACGTGAGACCAGGACACCCATCTCAGTGGTATCACGGATGTGAACAATGCCGCCGTTGTGAGCATTGTCGAAAGCAACGGGGTACCCGAGTGCCACAGCAATCTCTCGGTCGGGAACGCCCCAGGAATTGTCCTCAGGGTACGAGACTGGATCCAAATACTTGGCCGTAGGGTGGGTGAGGAAGACTTTGGTGATCTGGGGCATCATGGTGGATCTAGCGTCGTAGAAGACCCACTGGTCGCTCATGAAGCTGACTCTAAAGCCGTAGGACCACAGGTCCAGTCGGTCCATGATGGGCACGAGGCAGTCGATGACGACGGTGCTGAAAATAGTGATGTTCTGGGGTGCGAACTTCATGAAGAGCATGCAAGGCCGAATTCCCTTGAGCACGAGTAGGAACTCCAGGTAGTGGCGGAGGTGGGCTGCTCCAATCCACCACTTGCCGCGGGTGTTGTCGTCGCTGAAAGAGTTCACTTGAATGCCCGGGGGCGCATTGAGAAGAATATCTCGCTCCTGGTCTCGGAATGCCTGAATCAAAGGTTCGTCAGAATACTTGCACAATCTCATGCAATGATGGAAAAAGCAGACGGGTGGAGGACGTAGGGAGCGTGGTTTGGAACAAAATCAGAGATTGGCACCTGTAAAAACAAAGGGTACACCGGTACACCAACTCACACCGTAGTAGGGGTAAGCAGTAGGCATAGGTAGTAGGTATAGGTAGTGGTAATAGGTAGTAGGTGTAGGTAGTAGGTATAGGTAGTAGTAGGTGTACGAAAGTGTGAGGTATTATGAGAGTGGGTGTTATGGGAGTGGGTGTTGGGTGTGGTTAGGTGGATTTCTACCATGGGTTTGTTTGTACCTATAATGTACCGATGTACCCTCCATCTTTACAGATGCGAACTCAATCTCCGATTTCGTTTGGAACAGGACTAACCTTGAAACCCTCTTCAACCACCTGCTCGAAGTTGCCATCGTCACGCTTCTTCTCGTCGTCTCCACTGGTTGCTGGGCGATCAGAAATGGGGTGTTGGTCCAGATCGAGACAAATTGCGTCGTAGTCTGCTTGCTCGAGCTTGTGCGAGGGTCCGAGTCTGCGGTTGATTTTCATGCAAATCTCCTCCGTGTTTGTCTTGCAAGGGCAACCAGGCTCGAAACAGGTTCTGCATGCAGTGATTAGGGCCTTCTGGCCGTAAGTCGCCGTACTGGACATGACTTGATGTATAGATGCAGAGGGGGTGTACAAGGGGGAGCAGAAAACTGCAAGAGTATGAGATGGTAGGACGCCAGGTTGTGTTGTGCGCCAAGTTGTGTTGTAGGCCAAGCAGGATGTTGACGTTGCGAGATGGATGGAAAGAAGAGTTGAGCCTCTGCCAAAATTTTCCTTTTTGTATTTGCGATGCAAACGACTCGGGGTTGACGGCATTCACCCACGCCTGTACTCGTACGGGTGACTGGCCAAGCAATCACCCACAAGACACTTCACTTCGCGGCGTGACGTCGTAGACCAAAATGAACAGTGTAAAACACTTGTCTTGTTCTTGTACTGATGCTTCATCATCCATAACCTTCTTGGCAGCATGCTCCCCGGCGCCTTGTGGAGGGCGCCAATGTGGCCCAAAAAGCTGTACGTGGCATTGGAGGTGAACCAAGGTCGGGTCTTCTACTTGCCCACGGCTACAGGCGCCCGGCATGACGAGACTATAGACCTCGTTGCGCACAAGAACCCTCGGCTCAGCGTCTTGGAAATCAGCCTCGCTGGTTTAGAGCCCGGGAACGTGTCCAGTCTCTGAATTCATAGCTCCAGGACGAGTTTACGCTGCAATTACTGACGTCGGGGCTTCGATGCCATGATAGTCGGTGATAGTGGAGAAAATATGCAGGATTCTTATTTGATTTGAAAATTAATCTTCTATTGATATAATCCTTTTCATGAAGGATCTCTAGTCCTTAGTTTGACAGGGCAAAGTATGAGCCCACCAGTTCCTCGATGCTCCGCTTTTGCATGAAATCTTCCCAAGTCTCAGGCTTGATATCCGGGTACTTGTGGTTATCAGTCTCGGGCCCGACGAAGGTCTGGCCATTCAGCCAATAGTAATAGAGGAATCTTCAAGATTGTCAGTAGACTGATTTCTTCCAAACAACTTCACAGGGTGACCTCACAGGAACATGTAGCTGAAGACATCAGTCGGATTCTCGGACCGGAGAGCGTGCATCCGAGCTTTGAGATCTTCAAGCGAACCTTGACGTTCCAGCTTTGGTTCCACGCCATAGACCTTCTTAAAGGATGCTGCGATCTCCTTAATCGTCTTCCTATCGCCCAAGACTACAAGAGTTTCAGCAACTGATCACGTGCAACATATAACAGTTGCAGTGAGAGAACTTACACTTCTGAATGCCCACAGCTTGCGGGTCGGCAGCCACTGCAGCAGTGTACTGGGCCGCGTTATCGTAGGAGGTTCCCTCCAAAGGCTCAGTCCCCTCGCCCCAGTACTTGATGACGTTGTTTTGGGCATCCAAGATGTTGAATAGCGGACTGAAAACGGGGTTCATGAAACCTCCAACCAGGATGTGCACACCTTGAACCTTTTCTTTAGTGTCCAGGTATGTCTTGACATGCTTCATCGGGTCCTTGACAAATAGCTGTCCAAACTCAAGCTTGGTATAATCAAGAGCCCAGTCACTTGCGATGTATCTAGGCACACCCTCTGCTTCGCACGCGTCGATGAGTGCCTTTTGTCCATCGACCATCAATTTGTCGTCGCCGAGGTAAGAACAGATCACAACGTCGCTGCCTTCAACAAACGCGCGAAGCTTGTCGTGATCGTATGCATCACCCTGAAAGAGTTGTACCTTGGGATTGGAAGAATAGAGGAGATGACTCTGCTAGGATCGCGGCAAAGCCCGCGGAGGGTGACTTCGGGGTTCTTCAGAAGATGTGCAGCCACCAAACGGCCAAACTTGCCAGTGATACCGGCGATTCCCACGGTGATAGCCATATCTATGTCTTATGTCGAAGAGCAATCTGACGTAGAGATCAAATGAGGTAAGGCCGATGCTCCTTCGGAATAACAAGAGCTGAGAGCAGCTACATATTGTACACAATGTTGATCGCAGAAGCAGACGATTCATCTGAAATAGGCTTGTTATTTGTCAGCCGAGGCTTTCCTTCACCAAACGGAGCCGAGCGTACGCAAGACACGGGAGCTGGTCGTCTTACAAAGGCCAATCGCGTCTGTGATGGGTCCCGTTGATCATCGAAAGAGTCGCTCGGACGTCCACTGGTCCACTGACCGGTCTCTCTGCGTTGCTGATTCATTGGCGCCATGGTCGACGCTGGTCTGGCCCGACACTGCGCTGTCCGACATTCTCCGCGCTTAGTTAGCTGGTGCAGGCTCATGTAACACGACACCATGAACCTGACCGCCCCCTATCGAGAAAATCATGTCAAGATGGGGTCTTTTTCTCCACATTTGACAAAACCTGCGATAGAGTCCAAAAATCACATTTTTAAAAAAAATTGAGGAACATGAACAGTACCAGGTTAGGCCTCAAGTAGTACTTGAGCACGTACAGCCTACTGGCCTCTCGCCCTGCTCGCTCCTTCACCCCAACCGTTCCTGTCTTTATTCAATTGCTAGCTATTGGGTAAATTTTATATAGAGTAGACCCTTCGAAAAGTGTTTTAGTCGCTGTTCTAGAGCTGACTTTTGGGATGATTTCTCGGCAGGGGTGGGTCAGATCCATGGTGTCGCATGTCACAGGAGGACGCTGCGCACTTCCCGCGTCGGTGTCCGAGTCACACCGAAGATTGTCGTTCAAAGGTCTGAGGTTGGTAAAGCTCCCTCCACGGCGCGATCAATACCAGCCAATCCGAAGCAATCGACTCCAGCATTGCTTAGTCAAGTTTAATTCGTCATTGAAAGTTGGACGCGAGTCGCGCGAGATTGCATGTGAACTTCGGTGCCTTACATATCTATGCCTCCCTTCCCACGGGAGAAGTAGATGAATCGATTAAAATTCGCTATCCTTTGCTGGTACGTAACGACGGCCTTCACAATACTGCGGTCATCACAATCCTAGCCTCTTAGTCCTTCTGTCAAGGCATGTCTCGAGCACTTCTTATCACTGGAGCCACTGGCAAGCAGGGAGGTGCTGTCATCAAGGCCCTCCTTGCTGCCAAGGCCGACTTTGAAGTCCTTGCGGTAACCCGCGATACTACCTCACCATCAGCACAACGCCTGGCTGGCAAGTCCTCCAACATCAAACTTGTCCAGGGTAACCTCGATGACTGCGATTTGATCTTCAAAACCGCCAAAGCCGCCACTAGCACGCCCATCTGGGGAGTCTACAGCGTCCAGGTGAGAGATGCCGAGGAGCCGAATTGTTCTTCAGAAAAGCTGGTTCGGATCGTGCTGACTCATTTCCCAAGATACCTGCTTTCAATAGCAAGGGCCCTATCATCGAGGAGAGACAAGGAAAGGCACTCGTCGATGCCGCATTGAAGAATGGCGTCAAGCATTTCGTCTACTCCTCCGTCGACCGCGGTGGGCCCCGATCGTCCGACAATGCGACCAATATTCCACACTTTGTCAGCAAACACAATGTCGAGAAACACCTGATTAGCGAGTCTAAGGTCCAGGGCATGAGCTGGACCATCCTGCGTCCTGCAGCTTTCATGGAGAACTTCGACGGCGGTTTCGTCGGCAAGGTCTTCGCTACATCATGGAAACTAGTGGTAAAGAAACCACTTCAGCTCATCGCCACAGATGATATCGGTTTCTTTGGAGCAAAGGCGTTCTTGGAGCCCGAGACGTACAGCGGTCAGGCGATCAGCCTTGCTGGCGACGAGCTGAAATACGAAGAGATGGTTGATATATTCAAGAGAAAGACTGGGTCGGCGCCGCCATTGACCTTCAACTTCCTGGCGAGATTGGTCCTATGGATTTCGAAGGAAATGGGCACCATGTTCGCGTTCTTTGAGAGAGAAGGCTACGGGGCGGATCTGAAGGAGCTGAGGCAGACACATCCAGGACTACAGAACTTGTCGACCTGGCTAGAGACCAGTGTCTATGCCAAAGACAAGACGAATTAGAAGAAGTCTGTGGACTGTACCAGTTGTCTATTGCGCCTTTCATCTCGTGCCGTCCGCAGTTCTGGAGGTATAAGAGTCCAGAACGGCTTGTGGCACAATGTTTTATACATTCCTTAGATCTTGTAGACTATCACACACGTCGTATATGCGATCCTCGTCTAATAATAATACATTTCAACTATATCATCTATAGTTGACCACCGTCCGACCTCAATGGTATGTTGGAGCACCGTATTCTTGTCCTATAATCTACCAGATCATGCACAGACTGGAATCGGAACGTTGTCCTTTTAATGATGTTAAACTCAATCTTGAGTAAATATACAACTAATCCATCTGCATGCTGCTCACATCACGGGATAGGGCCCAAGCAAGCACGTCCGACACCATCCACAGTATGTATAGACTTTCGGCAGTTGAAAGGCCGATTCCTCTCGTGGGGATCAAAAACCGTGCTGAGGTACACGGCAATTATTCATCCCTGCATCACAAAAGCCGCCACCTCACTGCCTGTAACCTGGTAGAAGAGCTCCAAAGGCGGTCATGCGGACGTGGCCACTCTGTCCGCATCTTCCATCGCATCCGACAGGACCAGCATAAGAGGAAATACGGTGATGAATCCAAAAGTGGTTCTGTCATTCATAATGATTGGGACACCTTTGTTCAGATTAGGTAGCCCCTCATCTATACGCGTGGCTACATCAGTCCCAACATAAGCGTACCTTTTGTAAGAGAATGAGGAAAGCATCGGCATTCTGATCTCGCATAACAACTGAAAACAGCCACGAGGGGGAAGTACGTAGCGGCCACCACGCGGCCGCGCACCGAAGGAGCAGATTAGAATATCAAAAGGGAGGGCAAAGGAATGACTTGACGGGAAGAGAGATCAACAATCAGTACTAGTTCTCTATGTGAATAGGGTACACAACTTCCTCCCACCGCATAGCCTGCGCCTACGCTGCATGTACCTATGGACTGTACCAATGACCCCCCAACCTGACAACGCGGCACAAGATACTAGGGATATACACAAGGGTAGCTGTCGCCCAGAAATTCCAATTGCGATCGAGGCCTCTAGCTGCGACTCCTAGAAGCATTCTAGGCTTAGAATTTCTCTGTGTAAGGTCGGAGATCGATTTCGTGCGTGAAAGCAGAACGGCCTTGACTATGCAAGTACCAGTAACTTTCAGCGATCTATCAAATTCGCCGTCAGCAATGATCACAACAAATACGAATACTACTCAATGCTCACTTCTTCGGTACTGATCCGCCCATCCTCCACATCATTGTTGAGCCCCAGCTTCTTGGCGACTGGTGTGTCAACGATCCCGTCAACGATGACATGTGCCACGTGAATACCCCTCGGGCCAAATTCTTTAGCGATCGACTGGCTCAATGCGCGCAGCGCGAACTTGCCGGCAGCGAAGGATGCGAAATTGGCAGATGCCTTGATCGAAGCCGTGGCACCGGTTGCTATGAGAGTAGGTGGGTGGTTGGATTCTCCGACTGACTCGAGAAGCAGCGGGATAGTCCAATGGGCAAAGTTGAAGAAGCCACGCCTAAGCTCATCCGTCAGTCCAAATGTACAAAGTCTGTGGGACTACACCTACGCTGTTCCGTCCAGCCCAAGCTCCAGCTCTTCTTGCTTGATATCCAGGAAGGGTTTCATGACGAAACCACTGTTGACGTTATAGATGGCCGCGGCCAGCTTGCTTCCTTTTGTTTCCTTCTGGATGGATTCAAATGCGGAAAGCATAGCATCGGGGCGCGAGACATCGGCGGTGACACCGATGGCTTTTCCGCCGGATGCTTTGATCTCATCTACCAAGCTGCTGTAACTGTCTGCATTGCGAGCCATGAGCACAACCGGATATGTCTTCGCGAATCGTAGGGCGGTGGCCCTTCCTGCGCTGGTCAGTTTCGGCTTGGAAAAGAGATCCACAAGTTGAAAAGGTGCTCTTACCAATGCCGGAGCCGACTCCAGCAATGAGGGCGTAGAACGACGGAGAAGACATGGCGATGTATCGAAGAAGGTGATACGTGGAAAACGTTCGTAGCTACAAAAATACGGCCAGGGACAGCTTTTGTAGCAACTAGCGAACCAAACGGTCAGTGCGCGCCCATGTATCCCCAGAGCTTAACTCAAATCCGGATTTGGTTTAGTAGGGAGAGCTGCCGCATCGACTGTGCACGAGGTCAAGTCGCTAGCACTTTGCAAGGCATGCAGGGTATGGGCAACTCCTAGGACTGAATTTTCGTTCAAAGCTTGAGGCTTGGTGATTGAGGACAAAAGCCCCCTGATTTTCTTGCGACACGAGATCGTTCTTGATTAGACCCTCCCTTTGCAGACAGGTGGTGGAAAACATCGGGGGCCGGTCCGGGTCGGGGTCGGACAAAATTGTACGGTAGTCTTGGCTCGCATATGCTGACCAACCAGTGCCAATGTAAGCGCGAGTTATACAAGTCGGACATCTAGAATGCCGAGCCACAGTCACGAAGCCGCAGTTGATGAGCATTTCTGCCAGGGAAGCTGTTTGCTGCAAAATCCAAGCTGACGAAGTCCTGTCGGGCAATTTCCAATGCCTCCTTTTAAGACCAAGCACGATGCAAGCCCAGTGCTTGTTTGTATAGTCTGCCCATTCTGTGCTACTGGGATGACCTCCGATCTCTCAACTCCTAATTGTTAAATCACCCTAGTTCGCTATCACATGTCTACAGCCAATAACAGCAATCACGATGCAAAAAGCCACACCAGAGTTAGGCGACAAGGGGTCGCCCGAGGCTTCGTCAACAGAAAATGATACTGCCGATATTGCTCGTCCCACCGGCGTGAAACTTATGCTCATCACCATCAGCTTGATGCTTGCTGTTTTCTGCGTCGCACTCGACAACACGGTATATTTCCAGTCACAGATTTGATCATGCAGACTCCAGATCTCTGATTCTCTATTATTCAGATTATGGCCGTCGCAATTCCGCACATCACGGACCAATTCCAAAACCTGAACGATGTCGGCTGGTACGCCTCAGCATATTTGCTCACCACCTGTGGTAGGTACATTATCCAAGCACTTCGATACGTTGGGCCATCCTGGACTAATATTTCTCAGCATTGCAATTACCATTCGGCAAACTGTACGCCTTGTACAACATCAAAATTGTATTTCTATGCGCCTTGTTTCTTTTCGAGTTGGGGTCTTTGATCTGTGGTGTCGCACCCAATTCCATGACTCTGGTCATCGGCAGAGCTGTCGCCGGTCTAGGTAGCGCAGGCATCTTCACCGGATCCCTCGTCACCATCGCGCACACAGTTGAAGCAGAGAGAAGGCCAATGTTCTTTGGCATGCTTGGGGGCGTGTACGGAATTGCATCTGTGGCCGGACCTTTGGTATGTTGCCTATCAGATCCCAACTGCGTATACATGCGATACTGACGATCGTAGCTGGGCGGCGCCTTCACGGACCATGCTACTTGGAGGTGGTGTTTCTATATCAACCTGCCGCTGGGCGGCGCCACCACCCTCGGGATCGTATTTCTGCTGCGGCTGCCAAAAACGGCCAAGTTGTCTCGGGGGCCCATCTCCAACCTGTGGAAGCGTTTAGACTTTCCAGGTACTGCGATGTTCATCCCCAGTATTATATGCCTGCTACTCGCATTGCAGTGGGGTGGCATCACGTACGCTTGGTCTAACGCACGGATTATTGTACTTTTCGTTGTCTTTGGATTATCTCTACTCGCTTTCATCGCGATTCAGATAGTATCAGGAGAGAATGCAACAGGTAAGTTTGAAGCCAAGCCTCTCTCAAGTTCACCAATTGACCGCAACGACTCGCCTAGTGCCGGTTCGAATCGCCGCGAACAGGACCATTGCTTTCGCATCCTTTTTCGGACTCTGTATCGGTGGATCTTTCTTCATTCTCACCTATTTCGTACCTATATGGGTAAGCAGACATCTCTCACCCCTTCCCTCCTCTCTTTGGAAACTTTTGGTTAACCTAGTGTGACCACAGTTCCAAGTCATCAAAGGCACCAGCGCCGTCCAGTCCGGCATTTATTCTTTGCCCATGATCCTGGCCAATGTGGTGGGCATTTTGAGCTCGGGTGCGCTGACAACGCGGCTTGGCTACTACGCTCCGTTCTTCATTGGTAGCAGTATCGTCATGTCTATCGGCGCGGGTCTGCTTACCACTTTTGAAGTCGACACCCCTCAAGCCAAATGGGTTGGCTTCCTATTCCTCTACGGCCTTGGCGTCGGACTCGGCTTTCAGCAGGGTGGCGTATCTGCTCAGGCTGTCCTGGCACTAGCCGACGTTTCCATCGGCACTGCTATGGTCATGTTTGTCCAGATACTTGGAGGCGCGTTGTTCGTATCCGTGGCCCAGAATACGTTCACGAACAAGCTGGTCGAGAACCTGGTATCGCTGGAGATTCCCGGCCTCGATCCCCAGACCATCGTAAACTCTGGAGCGACAAGTGTACGGAATTTGGTCGACTCATCACGCTTGGCCGAAGTCTTGAGTGCTTACAATCTGGCACTTGTCGAGACTTTCAAGATTGCTCTGATCCTGAGTTGTTTGAGTCTCTTTGGTGCTCTTGGAATTGAATGGAAGAATGTGAAAGGCAAGAAGCTGGCACCAGGAGGTGCTTAGATGTCCATTGTCAGTACATCAGCCAGGGGGAAGAAGCATGAGGTGTATATATTCTTAGACTAGACTTGGGTCATATCATGGTAGAGTAAAGAACAGAGTAATAGTAATATTCATCATAACAATAGAAACAATACTGCACGAGATAGCAATTCTTTATTTTTCTGCATACATGACTGATTAAGACCTCGTAAATGCTCCGGGAGTTCTCAATTAATTTCGAATTTGCCAGACTCATTGCTGTCCTAGGGTGCATGTCACAAATGGTTACATGTGCAACCTAGCGAAACGCAAATGGAATGCATGTATTCCCGTAGAGATACATAAGTATTCAAACTCTACCTGACTTATAAAGCTGATATCGTATAGAGGCGGATCGTTCGATGATAAACAACGAAACAGCCTAACATTATTCAGCCACTGTGATGTTGATCGGTGGTTGACATGTGAAGTAATCGCTTGACCCCTATCTCTGAAATTGAGGGTTCAACATTGGAGTACTTATATTGGCATTTGCTATTAGCCTATATTCTAACAGCAGAAGTATATATATTACAGATTGAAAACGAAATCACACCACCTATACTAGTAGCTCGATACATTTCCATTATACATATTTACAGTCTCGTTAGGTATACATTGAAACCACCCTGTCGAGTACTTATACCGTCATGTCCCTTCTGATCAGCCAGATATCCAGACCTCGATAACGGTAGAAGCATAATCAAATCTCTTAAACACTCCTACAGACCACCGGTCGCTCTGTCTCCGTTGTTATAGTCATCGAGACGGGGCTCAATACACGCCAGGAATCAAACGGTATGGAACCTCAGTTTTGATGGTCTTCCACTGTTCTCCATACTGCGCTTTGGTTAGCATGAGGATGCCGCGGGTAACTTTGGAAAACATACCCTCTCTGAAAGATACTTGTCAAGTACCGGAACACCGCGGCGCGCGAAGTCGGAGAAGAAGAACGAGAACACGAGCAGGCCCCACGTATAACCACCGGAAATCAGGGCATAGGCAGCCCGCCAAATGGTATAACCTCCATAGTTGATGTGCCTAGCCAGGGAGAAGAGGCCACCGGCATACGGTTTGCCTTTGTTGGCAGGATTCTTCTTGAACCAGGTGCGCTGAAGCTCCGAAATCTGCTCGGTGAAGATTCCCAGCGAGTAGGCGCCGACTGCCAGGGCGATGACGGGAGTCTGGAGTGTTTCGAGAAGACTACCGGATGTTGGGGCGAAGGAGGTGACTGCCCACACCGACAATATGGAATTCAAGGTATTAAAGACAGTGTTGAAAAGGGCGATCACGACGGCGGATGACGGGCTTATTTCCTGCTCGGAAACGACAAGTAGGGTGACGATCTGCTTCAAGCTGCTGCCGAAAGCCATGCATGTGATTATCTTGTGGTAGGGGTTTGCGAGACCAGCTGAGGGTACAGCCTGTCCACCCAGGGCCCCTACCAGCTGTGCGGCCCAGGACCGGTTCAGCAGCGCATGCTGCCAAATTGCATCTGCCGCACGGAGTCCGACGAAGATGCTAATGCCCAGGTAATTGGTCTTTTTGACGCGGGAGACGTTGTCGTGAAGTTCGTTAGCCATGACGCTCCTTGCTTGTATTGGATCAGGGTACAGCTTCTGCAAGGGCTAAATTATGCAAAGAATGCTTCTGAGCAGAGGAGAATTCGAGGGATACAAGTATTGCCCCCATGTCGCCGTGTCGGTGATTGCTGAGTCAGTATCCACTAGAGTCGGCCTCCGGTGAACACCGAATCATCCCACATTTGTCCGAGTCCGTCGATGTTGGTTCTTTGGGTCACACTCAGGCATTGCTTACCAACGGAGAATCGCACTACTGTTAAGTACTACGTTGTGCCAGTCACCCAACGGATGTAGCATTTGATACTGTCGTTGAGAGATGGATTCCCGCGCCCACCTTTTTGTACACCTTCGCCAGGGTTCCAAATAGTCAGTGCTCTGCAACCCCCCCCCCCCCCCAGGATGCAGGTACGAGTTCGTACATGCGATCCAATGCGAAGGAAGATACATGTCATCTTATGGAGTTTTCGAGGTTTGTGGGGCGTGTATTTGCACAAACTCTTTAGACCCCGCAACAAGCAAAGGCGTACTACAGTACGTACGAAGTGATGTGCGCAGGAATGCAATGTCCGTCGCTGAGTAGCATAACATCACAAGAACCACTGCTTTCGTCTTGGTAGTTGCCTCATGATATCTCATTATTCTCTGATATCGAGAACGAAACTTTCTTAGATCTTGTTAAGAAAAGTCCAAAGAAACATGGCTTCGAGCCCCTTGTCCATGGCGGGCAAAACCGCTATCGTCACAGGATCTAGCCGGGAAACCAACATCGGTGCAGCCATTGCATTCGCCCTCGCCCGTCAAGGTGCATCCGTCGCAATTCACCATGTGTCCGAATCTAGTGCTCCACGCGCCAAGAGAGTAGCGATTGAGGTTGAGACACTTGGTGGAAGGGCCACCGTAGTTCAAGGCAACATCACTGATGCCGAGAGTGTGAAAAAGATTGTGGAAGACACGTTGACTGCATTTGAAACCAAAAATCTTGATATTTTAGGTATCACCCCCCTATCCTCGCTTTCAAATTCGCAAACTAAAGCTATATAGTCAATAATGCTGGAGGCCCTATCCATGCGGGTGACTCAACTCTCACTGAGATGAACTCTAATCATATACTCGAGACATTCACGCTTAATTACCTTGGTCCGATCCTAATGATCCTAGCGGCAGTGCCCCATATGCCGCAGGGGGGAAGAATAATCAATATTGGCGCCATGGCTTCGCTGATACATGTCCCCTTCCAACCTGCCTACGGTGCTAGCAAAGCGGCGTTAGACCACTCCACACGATATCTTGCTGCAGAGGCGAGTCCCAAATCCGTATTACCTATCTCGCTTCCCTGACCTGGACGTGCAATAGCTAGGAAAGACAAGGGGCATCACGGTCAACACCGTCGCTCCTGGTGGCGTGTTGACAGACCCTTTGTTGAATGCGCCGCCCCAAGCGTTGGAGTCTATCAAAAAGATGAGCACGAGCTTGTCGAAGGCGGCGGATCGTATGGGAACCACTGAGGATATCGCCGACGTAGTTCTATTCGTCGCTTCTGAAAAATGTCGGTGGATTACTGGAAATGTGTTCCCTACAGGCGGGGGCATGTTTTAGCAGAGACAAAGACTCGGAAATATGAGAGATATTTGGTGTAAGCATTGCCCAGAACATAAAAGGCCTATGTCTGTTGAAGCTCCATACTTCTGCTTCTCAAGAAAGCTAGGAAAAGGACAGCATCCCAGGCGCAGCGTGCACAGACCTAACGATTAGTCATGTGGACAGACCTATTTAGCCATAAATTGGTTGGTTCGGCACATCGCATTATCCTAAAACCTTATTTGTCTGCCAAGCACCGGTGACGACCATATCCTATGCCGGATAAGGCCGCACCTCACAGTACCGCCATGAGTCTATTCACTGACGACCCGACACTTGCTCCCACGACGCCCGCATCGCATTCCCGGCTTTCTTGCACGGCCTGTAGGGCCAAGAAACAGCGGTGCGATCGGGGCCTGCCAACATGTGGCCGATGTGCTACTATTGGCCTAACTTGTGCCTACCCAGGTTCTAGAAAGTCCCACGTTGGGAAACAAAAGCAAGTTCGTGAACTCGAAGCCAAACTGCGTAAGTCGTTTTCTCAACGCTACCTGTCTCTACTATCAGGCCGACAAAGTTCAATTTAGGTGGAGTGCAAGTGCAATCGTACTAACGTGCATCTTATTACGCGGAGGCAGGGCAACTCGAAAATCGCCTCAATGGTATTGGTTCGGGCCCAGGTGTCAGCAGGGACACCTCGGTTCCAGAGACAAGCACACCAAGGGCCGCAGAAGCGCACACCCCTTCCTCGATAGGCTCACGCGAGCCTACACCTGGGCTTGTGGGGTCAGCCAGTGATCCATTCGTATCAGAGTCATTCACTGCCGGCGAATATGACCAGGAAGAGGTCCTCTTTGCTGGAAGTCAAACACAATCAGGCTCGCATGAAGTTCGGTCGGACTCGCCCACCGGACCGGACATTAATCACTCCATTTCAGTCGACTTGCTTGAACAACTGTTAGTCATTTGCCTTTCTGCTTTCACTCGGTACTGACTTTCTCAATAGTACCGCGCTTTATTTTGATAAATGTCATGAGGGTTCTCCAATGCTCCACCGCTCTCGCTATATGGCCTCCTTGCGGTCTGGTCCTACCTCGCAACCGCCTCTGTTCCTCCAGTATACAATTATAGCAACTGGCGCAAGTATTGACGACGAGCATCGGTCTCTAGCCACATCTCTTTATCAGCAGGCCAGGAGGTTGGCAGAAGATGACGAAGTCAAGGTTGGGCCATTTCTCACCCTGTTAAAAGTGCATGTTGATCCACTGCTGACATGCTAGCCTTAGGAATCGGAAATTAACCAACCAAGCGTCGCTCATGCTCAGTGCTGGCTGCTGCTCGCCAATCTTGAAGCACAGAACGGAATGTTCGCACGTGCATTCCTGAGCTTAGGGCGGAGCATTCGGTTCGCCCAAATGCTCAACCTGCACCAGCTAGACCAGGGCGGATATCATGAATCGCTTTTTTGTCACCTTCCGCCTCCTAGAGACTGGACCGAGCTAGAAGAACGTCGCAGGACATGGTGGGTAATTTATATCACGGACCGTCTTGTGTACTCGACGTCAGGAACGCCCGCCGTAATCAATGATAGCCACGTAAGCAATCATCCTTCCGAGTAGTACTTTTACACTCTGCGCTCATACCTCCTACAGGTTCAGACCCGACTACCAGCTATGGAAGATGCTTTTGACCAGGAGAGAGAAGAGCCGACAATCAGTCTCCAGAATGCTCTGCGGGAGAAGAGCATGCCGCACTCACGTCTGGCAACCCTGGTCGTTGCGAGCCACCTCTACTATCGGGCTAGCGAACTAGAATCAAGACTGGCTCTCGATAACGACCATCCGAGTTCCATAGAAGATGGCGAATTCTGGACCCAGCAGCAGGATGTCGATAATGATCTAGTATTGGTGATACTGCAATTACCGCAAAACCTTCGACTGCCCCGAAATTCCAACAGCCAATTCGCCGTGTTCATTAACGTCTTGCTGCATACCGCTGTCATGTGTCTTCATAAGGCTGCGGTGCGCAAATCCCACAGTTTCGAAGGCCTTGACGCGGAGTTCATGAGGAGACAAAGTAAAAGCCGGATGTTAGCCGCGGCAGGGCATGTTCTTGCCACCTTCCGCCTGTGTCAAGATTTTGTCAATGCCACCAGGAACCCCATACAAGATTATGCAGCATATATAGCTGCACTCATGTTCATGGAGGATTTCGCCGTTACTGGCAATATTGAAAGCAGAAAAGGTGTCACCTTTTTGCTCAACATACTTCGCTCTAGCGTATCTAACCCCGTTGCCAAAATGCTGGCAGGTCAGTTGGCCGCAAAGGCTGAAAGCCTAGGCGTCGCAATAGCCCCAGAACTTGACGAGGTGAGATACCCTATTTACACATCATGAGCAACATGTTTTCACCCCTGTAACTCATTTGGTCTAATCCCTGGTGATATGTAGGCGTCGCCATCAATCACTTCGGCAATGGATCATGCGCTCTAGGCATGCTAGGCGGGGGTTTGTTTATTGATCTAATATAATAAGGATACGTATAAGTAGCTAGTATTATATCGAGCAAAGTGAACTCGACTATACTATTTCAGACGTCATGTATTTAAAAAAAGTTTATCGATGTCATTACTTGAAAATGCATTGTCTAGCGTTTATGCAGGCAGTGAGTAGATAATACTCAGAGGACAAATATCGTGAAATTATACCACATGAGACCGCCTCCACAATGTCCGAAACTCTAACTTCGAGTTCTTCAAGTCGACCCCCCTATTCTATTGCAAGAAGTGTAACAGCATGGCAACATCTCGGATGAGTTACTGGTTGGGGAGCCTGAGAGCTTTATGGTTGTGTAACATTAAAACCCAGGACAAATTATGCTACACATCTGCGGACTGGCAGGAGGGAGGATATCTCTTCCGTGTAGGTATGCGAAGCAGCCTGACACATGTTTGTGGGAATCACAAACACAAATCGCAGGCATGGATTTGGCCCCCAAGCGACATCTAAGGATCTGTTACACTGCAGCTGCAGTGGTGCGGGGAATGTATGCCGGAATGGAGCTTTTGTATTGGCGCTGTATGGAACCTGGGGGCCGCGAGAATGGACTTGATATGTATTAGGAGACTGGATTGGCCAAGTGTTGAATCCTGATCACCGAACAGCTCCACCCCGCAGCGGACCGCAGGCTGTTCTCAGGACCTGTCACTATTTCAACCGCACTCTGACGGATAGCAACACAGGAGCTGGAACTGCTCGAGATACCTCCTGCTGCTTCTCGCTTGGATCATTGGGACCACAGCTTTACCGGCGTTCAGGTGGACTAGAAGTCAACATAATGAGTTGGAAGAGCCATCTAGATGGATGTCCGATGAGGAGCCGTAAGTGATGGTCCCTCTTTTTTGGGGGGGTTTTCTTGCGCCAACTACCTTCATTTGTGCTGTGGTGACGTCTCAGGAAGGTGCTGCATGGCCCCCTCTTTGTAGGAGCGGTTAATCAGGAATTTGTGACACCAACCCAACCTCATGGAGGATGCGTGACGCTGCTTAAATTGTGGCACATTGTGCGGGCAAGATAGAACCCCTGTCCTGCGACGATCTTTGCCTTAAGAACCATGTCTTTCCCGGGCCTGGCAAGTGGCACCCCGGGTGCCTGCTGCACAGCTTCGGTTCGATACTACACAACCTCGATCTTTTCAGTACCGGTGTGTGCGAAAGAGTGTCCTCGAACTGTCACCTAGTACGACTGGGCTGATAGGGACCCAAAGTGTGGGGGCGATGGACGGGAACTTATGCCACGAATTTCCAGAAGTGATTACAGCAAGACTCTGCATCCTCAGCCTTCGAACTTTCACCGTCAGGAGGCCTCGAGTTGCCGAGCTGAACACATGTTTTCTATCGACATGTTCTGTCTTGAATCATCACTTCGACCGTAATTACACGTCATGCAAGAAACCATCGTCCGCAACTTAATCGAACTGTGGCTACTTTTCTTCTTTGGCTTGTTCATCCTTGCTGTGCGAATATGGGTCCGCACCAAGATGGTGGGCATAAAAGGCTATGATCTGGATGACTGGCTCATTATTGGAGTAGTTGTGAGTTCTCTTGAATGTCTGCTTTACTTTTTGGTTTCAGGGTTATCACTGAATAACGAGGCTAACATCTTGTCCGCGAACCAGTGCATGTGGTGTGTTGGTCCTGTCGTCGGCCAGATCTTTACGACAATATGTGAAGGACGGCATACATCCTTCCTTACCTACGAACAGCGAAAGACAATGCCTCAGTCGGAATACCACAAGTGGGAGTACGGCTCGCAAATCTATCTCTTTGGGCTTTCGGAGTATTTCATCCTCATATGGATGCTCAAGTTCAACATGCTCTGCTTCTATCGACGTGTGGTCCGCAACACTTGGAGCGAAAAGTTCGTCAAGCCCCTGATGGGTCTTATCGGGGTCACCTTTGTGGCGATTGTCCTCACAGTCACCTTAACATGCCGGCCTTTTCATAACCTCTGGAAAGTGTGGCCAGACCCGGGCCCGCGATGTGTGCCGGAGAATGTCGTCTTCCTCTCTACGATACTGTCCTTGAACTTGGCAACAGACGTGTGCATCATGCTTGTCCCGCTTCCTGTAAGATTGCTCTAATATCCAAGTCTGCGTCCCATACTGGACTAACATGCTATCAGGTTGTCATTGGACTTCGAACGACCACGTGGAAGCGGCTTGGTCTTTTCTTTTGTTTCACTTTGGGCACTTTTTGCATGGTCGCAGCTGTTTTGCGCTATGTTTTCTTATTTCATGTAAGCCAATACCCTAAGGCCATTTCACAAACACGTTTAGGCAATGCTGATAGTTCTGACACACAACAGCTTAATAAAGGTGCGATGGCGGCTATGTGGTCGACCCGCGAGGACTTCGTGGCCCTAGTCGTCGGTCAAGCACCGCTGCTTACACCATTGTTTCGCCGTAGCTTCTGGGTTGAAGCTGGATACGTAACCGACAAGTCTAGCTCGCCATCGAATGGGCGCAGACACTTCGGTGACCACAATGGTTACGAGCTGAACGACGGAGCCAGAGCAGTGGTCACAGTAGGAGGAAGATCTCAGGACCGAAGAAAGGCGAGGGATCCGTACAGCATCACTCAAATCGAGAATGGCGAAAGCCAAGAGGACATTATGAAGAAAAATGCTGCAGATGTGCACAAAGTCTCGAGAGAGGCCACCTCGGCTATTGAGGCCCAAGACATTGGATTGGAGGGATATCACGATGGGCCAGATGTCGTATTCGACAGAACCCTTTATCTCATCCATGCGTACGCTTGAGGAAATTTGAAATTCGAGGGAAGGATAGCTTGCATATTGTATGATAGGGTGGGACTTATTACCACATTCCACCGGGTTCAATGATTTTCTCTTCACACTTAAATTAATCGCCTGACACTTCTCCTTCCCTTCTTATTCAATAGTTTTAAGCTCAAATTTCTAGAAGTCGAACTTGAGCGTGTGGTTGGCCCCCCCCCCCCCCCACCCAACTGTAAAGCATGCAGCGACATTCTGAAATGAGGCCCGCTACACATCAAATGCGTTCTCTTGGCTGGCAAAGTACTTCTTAGATTCGGTGCATCTTTCGCTCTGGCAGCCGGGGCACCGCAGACCCATCTGTGGTGAACACGCCACACCACCCTCGAGGTGCGACTTTGTAAGGCTTGCAAGAGCATTGATGAAGATAGGACTGCCATTCAAGCTTTCCACACGTTTCACTGTGTCTGAGTGGCCGCTTTCTCCGATAACCTCCCGGTCCAATTCAAAGAGTGTCTCGATGTGATCAGACGTGAATGCAATCGGAACTAATACGAGGTCTTCGTTGCCCTTGGCGATATACTCTTCCACCGAAGTTGACGTTTGGGGACCCAGCCAAGCAGACGGCTTAACCTGTGACTGCCAGCACAGTCTAAACGGATTGGAAAACCCAAGACGTTGCATGACGGCGTACACTATAGCTGCAACTTCCGTAGGATAGGGATTACCTAGATACAACAATCAGTTATAACGTCCCTGCACCCACTTCCACCCTTACCCCCTTCCACTTGCCCTCCACACTTAACACCCCTATACTTCTAACCCTTATTACGTATTTACCACGATATATAATCCCTTTTTTATTAATATTTTTAATTTATTAAAATTATAGCTATCTTTTAATACCTTACTAGCTTTAATCTATACCCTTTTAATTACTTTAATATTAATAAAGATTTTATTTAAGTTTATTATAACCCTCCTCCTTATAATCTTTTTAGTAACCTTAATTTAGGCTTTTAATACCTTATTTTTTTAGGAGAATATTATTAATTAAATATCCTTTTCCTCCTAGCTTTTATAAATCTTTTTAAATAATAGCTATATAATAAAATTTAAGTATTCCTAATATTTAATAATAGTAATTAAATATTTTAACTTTTAAAATTTTATAAGGGTTATTAATAATATTTTTAAAGGATAGGGAAAAAATTAAAGTATAAAAAATTAATTAATACTTTAAACCTTATTATTTATTTTCCTAAATATTACTTTATTTTAATAATTTTTAAGAATAAAGGGGCTATTAAATACCCTAACCCTTAAAATTAACTAAAGATTTAATATTTACTACTTAAAATATATATTAACCTTTATAAAGGCCTTTATATATACTTTAATATAGTAATTAAGGAATCTTTTTTTTACTTTAATTATTAATAAATTATACTATGTAAGGAGGTATAAATAGTACTAAAAGGCTTATTTTAATAAAGAGAAAACTACTATATTTAATAATTATAATATATATAATATATATACTAAAAGGAAAATATAGTATATATAATTTAAAAAATATTCCTATATAAAATTAAGGGTTATATAGGTATAATACCTATTAATTATAAGAAGGTATTATTTATAAGGGTTTTTAAAAATTATTTATAAGATAAATACCTTTTAAAGTTATTTAATAATTATTTTTTTTTATTTACCTCTTTTTTTAAATAATAAATTATTAGCTATTATAATTTTTAAGGGCTATAAGAAATTACTATTATTATAGCGTTACCCCTTTAAAAATAATTAAAGGGGGTAAATATTTATTAAAGGTATTAATATATTTTATAAAGAAGGTTTAAGTATAAGAATTAAAGTTTTTTAAAAGGAGAGGGCTATTATTAAAATATTTAAGGGTAAGGGCTTTTTTTAAATATTCTTTTATTAACCCTCCCTTATTAATATTTTAATAATTAATAATATTAATTACCTTTATAATAGGTAACTTAAAAAAGTTAAATTATAGCCCTATATTATCTTTTAAGGCTATTATTAGCTATTTAATTTTAACTTATTAATTTTTATAGTTTTAAAGTTTAAGGTAATAGGTAAGGAAAAATAAAAGCTATTATTTATTAAAGGGGTTAGCGTTAATAAAAGAGAAAGCTATATATCCTTTAAAAGCCCTTACTTTATAATAAATTATTATAAGCTTTAAAAGGCTTTAATTAATAATAAATAAAATAATATACTTTTTTAAAGGTTAAAATAAACCTGTTAAAAATTAGCACCCTTATAAGGAATTTAATTATTATTAATATAATTATAAAGTATATTATAGGGTATATATTATTCTTTAAAAGCTATTTTAATCTTAAGATTATTTATAATAGTATAAAGGGTATTATATATTTTAGCTTTAAATTAAGATTTTATAATAATAAAATTAATATTTAGGAGAAGTTTAGTAATTAATAAAAATTCTTTTATAAAGATATAGTGATGTATATATAGGGTAGGTATAAGGGTGTGTACGATTATGGCCTAAGCGGAAGGGGGTGAGGGTAAAAGGGGGTGTAGGGATGTTACATTATGCAGAATATAACGCAGAAAGACCTACCCCGATTCACAACGCTTATGGGCAAGCTATGGGCCGAAAAGAGCAGTACTACGTGGCACCGTCTCTCTTCTGGATACTCATCGAGCTTCTCTTCAATGTTCTTAGCGAAAGCCTCGATGAGAACAGGGTGTAGCGGCCACCGGTCAATAACACTCCATTCGATCGTGCCTGGGCCGGCAGTACCTTCGAATCGCTGTCGCCACTTCCGCAGCTCGTTCAGGCTGCTGCCTGTTGTGGAACATGAGTATTGAGGGTATTGGCTGAAGGCAACTGCCCTGCCACTGTTGCCGTTTCCGAAGCCGTCAGCAAGCAACTTGCTGTACATCTCTTCCGTCAGAGGGCTCGCATAGCGGAATGCCACATAGGGCTTGTGAGGCGCAGTTTCTGGGGAGATCCTGTCGAGAATCCTGCAAGCCTCTTCACTCTGGTACTCTGACCATTTGCGAATTGGTGAGCCGCCACCAATGGCCGCGTACTGTCTCTGAATCTTGGGCGTTCTTATCTTCGAAATGAAGGCACCGATGTAGCTTTGCAGTCTGCCTAGTGGGATTAAATCACCGTCTGCCTGCTCAGTTGTCAAAACTGCAGCTCACGAGTCAACAGGAAATCTGATGACATACAAATAGGCGTCTTAGAAACTCGCCAACCTCATCCACAGTAGATGGACCACCCATGTTCAGAAAGACTATTGCGGTCGGACCCTTGGATCCGGCCGCATTTTGGGTGACGGAGGGGACCGGTGTCACGAGATTTCGACTATGTTTGGTCGTGTTCTTGTGTTCTGATAGGCGTCCGAAGGCGGATATCCTATGCAATACGGGTGTGATGATTGGCGTCCTCTTTGACAGCTGTGCACGCCGGCGGAGGAACATACTGAGTGTCGTGTGTGTGGTTGCTTGTAGAGAACTTGTGGAAGATTGTGAGGATGAGAAATGGTTGATAGGCATTCGCTGGTTGCCTGTGGGAAACACTGGGGCCCGTGATGGGTGAGAAGCAGTTCACACATTGTGGCTGAATTGAAAGTACTTATTGCGTACTCAGTAAGTACCTAGTATATACAGTGATTCCGAGGTGAGGTGGATGCCGTTGAGAACCAACAGAGATGCAACAGCGGACGGACGTCGGCAATCTATCAATTCCGACAATGTGGCGTGGAGGCGCAAGTTGGCTGTTGGTCTCACCTGCATGTGGGTAGTTGACAATTTCTCTGCGTAGTTCTGGGTATGTATGCACGATAACGGGACCTGACCCCAGGCCCCACAATATGCTGCCCCATGGGGAGGTGATGGAATTAATGCCTTCCTGATTCCACCTTCAAATTCCTATAGTACGTAACAAAGACACAAAGCAAGAGAAAACCTACATAGGTGGTTCTTCACTAGAACTGAGTCTCCGCACCGAAGGTGATAAGGACTGCATGTACTGAACGCAGGTATGCATGCCTGGGTACTGCTACGCGAATACGACGAAAACACACACACGCAGACCGGAACGTTAAAACGCACCTAAGCAAGCCACACGTGGCTCCGCTATGACGTCTCGAACTGTTTGAAAATGTGGCGGTGTTGCGGCAATAGATGTAGTGAAGAATCTAAGCTACAGCTGCAGGGCGCCCACAGCGCCTTCTGCAGTGAAGGCGGATGGCTCGTGCGCTTATCTAATCTAATCTAATCAACCCCTTTCCGCTGCAGCAAGGATGTCCGCCTCGCGATGTCGACTCTATGTACCGAGAAAGAAAAAAAAGTGTCTATATATATTCTCACTCCTAGCATTCATGACTCTGGTCTGGACTGCAGCCCAACGTATGTATCTGGAGATGGGAACGCTCTACCAATTAATTCCAGTGAGCCAAACAGAAATTGTGCATCATTTACCGGATCCGCAGGGGCGACCCGGTCATTTGGAGGCGGTGTCGTAGGGGGGCTTATCGGCGGAGGCAAGACAAGGCATGCTCGCCCATTGATATATTGCATGTAGTGCGCATTGATGCCAGGCGTGGTCCAAAAAAGCATTCCGGGATCGTACTTGGATTTAATGTCCGACAGCCTCGCATAGTTAGAACCCCAAAAGGACTGCGTCCAGTTCTCTTCGTTGATGCTCGCCTTTGAAAAAGTCTGTCAGTCCACCATAATTAAGGCGATATTGTTGGCCCATCACATACCTCGTTGATGTAGGCGCCCATATCTGGAGCAAGGTCGCGAAGCCCACTAGCGTCCGGAGCAGCAACAAGGTGAACGACGGCCCGTCTCCAACCTGGGTTGGCCGAGGTGTCCTCGCCCGAGCCTTGCGACTGACCTGGGGCCGTCATCAGTATCCCATAGTCCCCCTGGGCGCCACTCAACGCATCCATGACATTGGGATGACGAAGGTGTTCAGATCCTAGCAGGCGGCTTTCGAATGGGAACACTCCGTGGCTTCTCGGCAGGGGCTTCGTAGTATTGTCGAGGGGTCCGTACGTCGTGTCGAAAAAGTCCTTGTAGTTGTCAAATTCGTATGGCTTGGTTTGGAATGGCTTGATGTTGGGAAACGACTGCATCTTGGCTAGGATGGGTCCCCAGACGGAGTTGGCTTCTGCAACACCCGAGGCATTGCCTGGATGAACGGCATAACATCGAACGTGGCTGATGTCAACATAAATAAAAGCGCTGATCCCTCGCTGCTGCAAGCCAGGTAGCTCCCCCAACAAATATTGCATCATGTCACTGATTGGTGTCCGCCCTGTTTCAGAATCCAAGGCATCGGGTCCCGTAATTGTCGAGTTAACGTACCAATTGTAGCCAGTGATGGGCACAGTGGGATGGGCCTTCCAAGTAGCCTCGACAACGATTCCGAAAGTACCACCACCACCGCCACGGATGGCCCAGAATAGGTCTTGGTTTGATACGCTGTTAGCAACCCTCAGCTCGCCATCCGCCGTGACAACTTTGGCTTCAAGCCACTGATCGACCCCAAGCCCGTACTGGGCGGTTAAGGGACCGTAGCCGCCATTCTGACCCCATCCTCCGGACATGGAAACACCAGCTGCAATCGCATCAACTTAGCCCTCAACTTGAGCGGAAAGGACCGGACGTAGAAAGGGAAGACCTACCAGCTGCACCACTGGTGGTGAATAGACCTGAAGGGGCGACAGCGTAATTGAGAGCCAGACCGTTGACTCCAGGCTGGAAAGTTACAGCAGCCTGTATCCCTTCCGTTACTGCGACAGTATTCGGTGCTTCGACAGTATAATTGGGGCTAGCGACACCTTCTGAAGTGGCGGTGAATGAATCAAGAACATGGACGTTGTTCATCAAAGACAGGTCCACGATGAGCCCAGACCCCGCGTCACTTCGGCCCAATTGATCATGACCGGTGGTGATTGCCGTCAAGCGGATGTTGTGTTTTGATGCAAATCGCACGGCCGCTTGCACATCAGATACGCTCTTTGCTCGGAGGCGGTAGTCGGGCAGGCTCCCATGAACATCGCTGCTATTCTGAGGTACGACGCCCGGAATTTCAGCACGCCAGACATCGGGGGAGGGCCAGTCGAGATCTGTATTCAATTTTCGACATCCTGACGGACCTGGATCGCTTGTCGACTGGCTGTGACTCGGAGCCGGGACGGCCAAGCATGCGAGAAACCTTAGGAGTAATCTTGCTCTCATGGTTAGGCAAGCTGTTCATGACAATGATTGATAAGTGAATTAGACTCTTCTTGAGTGAGCTGCAATCCGTAAGATATTTATATGTGAATTGTGTTTGCTAGCCCACGTAAGTGGTTGAGCGACGGCTACAATGGCGCCCGAATACGTATGCTAGGCCCCGAATACGTATGGTAGCAGAACCCGAATACGTATGCCTAGACCCTGGAAGCGGGTGCACACTACGTCGGGTACCTGAATTTCCATTGCCTACACTAATATTACTATGATCGACAAGTCCAGGATGAAATATGTATTTCACTTGTTCTAGATGAGTGGGCGACGACATACTGTGTCAGACTCCAATCCACTAGCATCAGCACCGAACCCCAAGTGGGAAGGAAAGATGGCCCGTCGAGACTAGAAATAACCCAAAGCCATGTATTCGCACAGTACGAGATGCTTTTCTCCAAGCCACAGTAATAAAGCTGTGTCCCGGTTTCCACAGCGCAACTACACCGAGTCATTCCACTGCAACTGGCCACTCGGGCTGTGCTTGCACCCCGAGATAAGCCACTTGGCTTGTTCATGGCATCGGACTATACGAGAATACAGAGGGGGGTATCTTGGCACACTGCCGAATGCACTCCACCTTGCATTACCTCCTTCGGCTGCAATCCTATCCGGTGCGTTCTGTGCAAGGGCTATTGTGTATCCAGAATTGTGAAGACCATATGTAGCCTGTGGTTATGCAGCTGATACTTCCTTCGGCTGCGCTCCTATCCGGTGCATTGCTTGTGAGGGCTATTGTGTTTCCAAACCTTTGAAGATCATATGTAGCCTGTGGTTATGCACCAGATACCGCATTGGCCCACGCGGGACCAGACAGTCACTGAGGTGAGGGTGATTTGTCAGTCCCCATACAGACGTCGTGTGAACTCCAGGTTTCTCTTTATATGCGCACTTGCCCTCCAATTTCACAAATAGCTGGTCATACCAGTTAGTCTCCCCGCGCCAAACAGATCCCGAATTAGCCAAAAGCGAAGATACTTACTTGGTCTCACGCGCACTTCTCCATCTCCTCAGCATGGCCAAATGCGCAGACAGACCAATGGATATTTCCAGTACGCCTAAAGCCATTAAGATCCGGCTATTCCCAGTCACTGATGATTGTGCCTGCAGTCTCGGAGATACCAGTGCTATCGACAGTAACAGTGCATGACCTGTCTGTTTGGCTTTCTGCCCTTTTCACTATTGGAGGCAGTATCATCACGGCTTATCTCGTCTTTGGGCACGCAGTCAATTACACCAGACCCAAACAGCAGAAACAGTGAGCCTTCCTCTGGAAACTCCTAGATATGTTGCTCATTTTACATGCTAACCTTTGCATCAGAATTATCCGAATCCTCCTCATCGTGCCCATCTTCTCGTTATGTTTCACCCTGGGGACCTTGTCTTATCGCAGCAATGTATACTTCACGAGTGCCTACGAAGCTTACGAGTCCGTTGCGCTTATTGCATTTTTCTTGCTTCTTTGTCAGTACATACAGCCGGACGTCCACTCCCTGCAGAATTATTTTGCTGCGATCGAAACGAAACCATGGATTATTGTAGTTCGGTTCTTCATGGTCCACTTCAGCAAGAATAAGACGGGGATTACAGCGGCTGGCCGTAAATGGCTAAAGGTGAACAGGCGCTCCTGTTGCCCATTTCTAACACCCCCAGGTGGTGTTAAAGCTGCTAATGTGCGAACTAGATCATATGGGTTGGCGTGGTTCAATTTCTCGTAGTGAAAATCCTTATCGCGGTCTTAAAGTGTGTTACCGAAGCGACGGGTGTTTATTGCGAGCACGACAAGGGCGCAGAACATGCCAGCATCTGGGTAGGGATACTCAACCCAGAGGTCGGGATCAACACTAACTCGGGACTGAGGACAGCTTATGGTGTTCGGTATTTTCTCCATAGCGGGCGCAATGCTTTGCTTGTTTCAATTCTTCTACCAGAGTAGCGACATTCTTGCTCCACACCAGGCAGTGCTCAAGTTCTTGGCTATCAAATTGGTGGTCATTGTGTTCTATACCGAGGGAGTGAGTGCTCAACACTATCGAAGTCACACCTATCTTCTAACATCCTCCAGTTCATTTTCGATCAACTGCTCGCCGATGATGGGCCCGTGAGTCCGTCTGAGACTATTTCTTATCCTTCATGGAGTGTAGGAATACCGAACGCTCTATACTCGTTCCAGATGGCCTTGTTGGCTATCATGCATATTTGGGCATATCCCTTCGACGTATACAAGCCCTGCGCAGTGGCAAAACTCGACACGAGAGTATCTCACCCTTCCGATGTCTACGTTGTTGACATGGAATATTATGACTCTTCAGGACCGGGTGACGGAGCTGGTACTGCAACCGAGAAAAGCCAGGGAGGTCTTTTCGGCTGGCGAGCTATAGTAGATGCATTGAATCTCATGGATATGGTGGGGGCAATTGGTTTACTTATTCGTTATGTTATTGGTCGCTCAAGTTGACACCACCAGACCCCAAGCATAAGGTTTGCAAACCCAAAGGATGTGGTATCTCCTGCGATGCGGATAATCTAGCTGTGGTCGGTGATCTGGTAGGCGATTGCTTCATGAAGAGAAGGGTAATAAGATTAGTGAGGGCTGAGCGGCGAACAAAACATACCATGAGGAGTATCACATCGAAACTACACCTCCGACGCTCCTCTTACTGTTGCTTGACCGTGCCTGTAGATTAATTCCCAGTATTATTACACGGGTTACAGATTTAAAAAGCATGCTTATTTATTATTGAAATCGGACATCGGCAAAAATGGAGTGTACACAGGTATATCCCATTCCCAAACACCCACTCCCACAATATCTAAGTAGTACCCTCACCATCACCCAAACACACCCACGCCCAACACCTACTACCTACACCCACTACCTACACCTACTACCTACACCTACTACCTAGTATACTACCTACTACTACTAGTTGGATACTGGTTGGTAATAGCTATTCTATGAGGGTGCGGGTGTTAGTGGTGGTTGGGTGAAGTTCTTGCCACCTCGCTTACATTGCACTGGCGTACCCTTTGTTTTTGCCGGTGCGAATATCTGATTTCTTATTATTTAGATATGATATAAGCACGTCTCCCTCTCCTATTGGTGTAGCACTCGGATCTCATTAGTAATGACCGCCAGCCGAGCCAGGTGGTGGTCATCATACAGAACCTTCCCTCCTAGCCTGTGTGGAGGCAAGCCATCCGCCAAGCTTTGGGGAGGGAGCGACGGACTTGGGCTGCTTCTTGACGGCACAGGCGCTATCGTCATCATCTTCGGGCCAAGATTCATAAGCTTCCTCTTCCTCATCATCAAGAACCTCACAGAGCCACTCATGCCGTCGAATATGTTGCTCCGAAGCTGCAAAGCCTGTCCTACGAAGCCAAATGAAAATATTTAGTGTAGCCGTGCAGGAAGCAGAGTCCCGTTCCAAATCCATAATATCATAGGGGACCTCGACGCTTGAATGTGTCACTAAGACTGGCTGCTGGTCGGCATCATTCAATGCTGGAGGCTGTTGTATGACGCTGACGGCTCGACCATCTTCCCAGCAGTCCCAGGCCCATCCGGTATACCTGAGCCCATGGCCAAGACAACCTCCGTGGATCTGGACATCGAGCTCAGAATCTTTCAGTTCGACGGATCCAAAAGGTCTCCAGGGCGTGAAAGGAATGTTTTGCTGGTAGTCCTTCGATGCAAGATAGGAAAGCCGGCACTCATCCTCTCGCCGAATGCGCCCGGACTGGATGGCGGACACCGGCAGTTGCATAAATGTCTGGATAGTGCCTGTCCATACAGCCGACAGCAAATCGATTTCGAATTTTCCATAGCGTGCCCTGTCGAGCAAGGATGTGTGTGCCCCGAGAACCACTGCGCCTGCCCAAAGGAACCCGACTCTCGGTGATTTTCGTAACAGGGTGTGAATAAGTAGGGGTGGATCATGGGAGATATTGTCCAAGGCTGCAAATATCCCCTGTAGGAACGGGCTGACAAGATTGCAGGGCACCGAGGGGTCGAAAAAGCAGTTGAGAAGCAGCGCTTCCACGCCTCGGGTATTGCAGCTCAGTACCAGGAGCTTGTCCATCTGTGCCAGAGACAAAGGCGGCAAACCTCTGTCCTGTTGAATTCGAGGCAAGCGGGTGGCTATAGATGGTGCCGGCAAAGTGACCCTGCTGCTGAAACGAGTGGCAAATGGCAGACACAAGACGGTGGACAGTGCTGCCCGACTTTGATCGTCAACGCCATACATAGCGACGTACTCTGAAAGGTAGTGTAGCGCGGTTGCGGGATCAGGTGCAGCGGCCGGCGCAGGAGAATGTCCCAGGAAAAGAGGTGTCAGTGCCGTTCTGGAAGACAGTGCAACAGACCAGGGAGAGTACAATGTCCTCCCGTCAGTGTCGCCAGTAGCTAGCCAGCCCTGGCCTGGCGCCAGGACAGCTTGCCACCATCGTGCGGCCTTTCCGCTTCTAGCCTCGATAGGAACAGTGATAGCTAGAGGTTCGTTTTTAGTTGATTCTGCTTTGGCACCGGCACCGGCATACTGCACGTTGGCGCCTGGAATGAGTTCTGTCCACCTCGCGGAGAGAATATAAGCCCAAGCGAGAATGAGGATGGTGACGTGATCGTCCTTGTCCCCAAGTAAGGACAAAAGGCCACTTTCAGAGGAGTCGCTCAGTGTTATTTTTGCTGGCTTGGACTTGGTGACAGAAAAGCTGTGTTCTTGAGGCCCTACTCCTGGCATGCCGGGGCCGCAGCTTGAGAGTGACGAGTCGGAAGACGTTGAGCCAGCTGTCGCGTCCCAGAAGGATTTGCCACTGGCTACCCAGCAGTCAGATGACTTCTCAAGGTTCAGGCCGTTGGGTAAGACAGGATGGTTCGGAAAGGCATGGTCGACGGTCCTTAGGCTCTCTAAAGCCTCTTGTTTTGCCCCCCGAGGTACTCGTTGTGAGCAGCATGACCATGCTCTGAAGCCGAGCTCGAAAACAGACCGGCATAGCTCGATGCGGGGTGTCACCGCATTCTCGTCGGGCTCCATGAGTCTGAGTCTGGGAGTTGTGGTCTTCTCGTTACCGAGATGTGAATACGGGGTGTCGCAGCGCGCGACTGTTCGCTGGCCACTACCAGAGCCTCTTCCCCCCAATAGGATCCTGGTCCGTGGTTGTAGACGTGTAAATAGGTATCCACTGGCCACAAACCAGAGCCAAGCATTGATTGTGTGATTGTTTTCGGACCAGCCCTGAAGTATAATGTATTCAAACTTGCGGTGGAATTGCTGGAATAATTTCGACGCCGGAGGTTGTTTGAGAAGGATGAGTGCAACGCAGACTGCTTGAAACCAGACCAGCGAGAATTGTGGAGAAAGCTGCAGATGTTGGCGCTAACGCAGGCACCTGAGACTCAGGCACCCGGGACAAATATAAGCATAATTTCTTTTTTATTATGTACATGCAAATATTAGATAAAGGTGGAGAGACGGCAGTTGATGTCAACTCCGAGCGTATGGGACAGAGAGCTGTTGACTTGTGGCCTCAGCGTGCGATGCGTGGATGTCGTCCGGCCATCTCGTCGTGACTGGATTTAATAGCGGAAGGTGATTGAGCTCTCATGGCTCGAACCCGGTCATTCGTCAAAATCAGGACGACGATGTCAACTAGGGCCAAGCGACAAGGCCCTGTATGCCAGTAAATACAGCTTTTCAATGGTCCAATCGGTCGACGAAAGTGTGCTTGTGGTGGCCTTCGCCAACGTGGTCACTTCATTTAATGTAGTGCAGGTTTCATACCTAGCTAGAAGGGCGGAGGAAAATAAAAATATGTGGACAATTTTTTTTCTCGGGCTTTTCGTGCTTGGTGGCGAGTATACAAATTAGGTAGTGCCAGTGGAAGTTGAGACAAGAACAGTCAATATCGGATGGACCGACGAGGACAGACCGAAGGGCTGGCCTAGTCAATCTTGTACAGGATTTCGGCAACATTGAACCACCCTTCATACTCGACCGTATCCATCGTTTCATCCAGATCAAAGTGGTAGTGACCGCCTCTCCGATTCTCCCCTGCGTCGTCGGCCCCGAAGCAATGCGTATGTTCTTTTCTAAGCCCGAGGTCTTTGTCGTCTCCGGAATGGAGGACACTCAGGCAGACCATCGGTGTGTCCATGTCAAAGAACCGGAGCCACTGGTCGACCTCGTCCCGAGACTCGAACGGCTTATCAGGAAAGTCCGGCATCACATGCATCTTGAGCTTGCCGGAGCGAGCGACGAACACGCCCCCCAAGCTGATCAGCCGGTCGCCGTAGACATCTACCAGGCTCTTTTGGATAGCCTCCATGAAGTTCAGCTTCCCACTCCTGCCTTTAACCTTGATGTGCAGCAGAGGGCCCGGTTCCCCGTCGCAGCCAAATAGGTTACACATGAGCGCGCAGCCTGTCGAGGTACTGATTTGCTCGCATTTAGGGCTGCCGTCGTCCAGAACCTTGGCATAGCGAGTGCAGTTTCGCAGTTCCCGGTCGGGGGCAGAACCGAACGCAATGTTTGGCATCAGCTCTATGTTGAGCCCCATATCAAAGAACGGCCCCGCACCTGCTCCGATAAGGACACCACTCCTCATATCCATCAGCTCAGAGATGCTGAGCAGGTCATACCGCTTGTCCAGATTGAATGAGGGAAAGAGGTTCTTCTGGCCGCCTATGTCCGCGACGCGTGGGTTTCCGGAGAGACCGGATCCAGCGAGGTGGAACGGGGACTGGCGAAGGTCGGGTGGGACGGAAATCGAACAGCTCGACGTGCTGAAATTCGGCTGAAGTCCGTTGAGTATCGCGGCAGCCACCTCGTCGAGAGGAGGTGGATGAAGAAGCACTCTCCGAACTGGCCAATGGCTCTGAAGCACCATCTTGACGGGAACAAGGTGAGCAATGTGGTGACTGGTATCAGTCTGTGAGGTCGTGGTTCATAGGCTGCCAAGACGCTCCTGAAAAGTGATGTGTCGAACGTCTCGTACTATGACAGAAATCTTGGCTCGAGGATGGCAGTTGTGGCGTACAATGATGCGTCGTGTGGAGGCACGAGCCTTTCCGAGAGCCGAAGATGGGGGGAAAGCTCATAAATCCGGGGCTCACGCAACGAATAGTTCAACAAGCCCATCTGAACAGGCCTTGTCGAACACGAAAGGAGGCACATTTATATTGACAGAATAACTACCTTGGAAGAGGTATCAAAATAACTTAAATATTCTTTTTCCTTATGAATGGGCGCAAGTAGCGCGGCAGAGGTGAAAGCAGCAAACCGGCCAGCTGTTGACCAGCTGGCACCAGCTGGATCCCACTTCTCTCCGTAGACATGCCCCCTTTGGTACGTGTTTAGTCTTTCGCGCTATGCCTATATAGACCGGGTTCGGCTCCCGCCCTGGCGGAATTGCTGTTGAATAGTACCAAGCCTAGTCGGTACTAAGTATGGTCTACTTGTTTAGAGCTCCTATAGTATATGATCGATGCCGCACTGGGTTGTAATTTAATTTGAATATCCGTGGTGAACAAGCACTATTCAATTCTTCTTCTTCCTCCTCTATACAGACCAATTCGTCGTCTTCCCATTTCAATCTTCTAACAGCTTTGTTTACCACGTTATTCTGATATCTGTACTTCGTCTATCTCCAACCATCTCAAGGTGAAAACTGAACTTGAGATGGCCCTTATAATTCGAATTCAGGATCCTAACTAACATTTCATTACATAAACAGTGAAGCGGCCAATACTCAAAGAGGTTGTGAGGATGTCGGCGACCAGATATTCACGTGGCGAGGGCAGGGGAGGCCACTTGCTCGATACGGTCCCTCTAAATGGCGGAGGCACCTCCCAGACCAGGTCTGAGATACCTCCGTCGTATGCGGACCTATTTCCACGCCCTTCCTACTCAGACTTATTTCCCCGTCCTTCGCCCCCGTGTAACATGGACCCCCTGATCGAAGCAATGTGGCACAATCAGGCTATCAGCAAACTTCCTCGCCTACCAGACAACGTGTTGAGGACAGTGATCCAGAATCTGGACAACTGCGGCGTCGAGTGTCTTCGACGCGTCTCACGGAAATTCACCGCTCTGTGCGACGAAGAAATTCCCACCCGGCCGCGCACATACCAGCCAAGACTGAGAGTGAAGCTGGTGGCTCCTGTCGGCGGACCATTTGCGTGGCCACGGTTCGAGGCCTTCAGTGGCCCGTGGAGGGACAGCGCGACAGGTGAACGGCGACGGCTCCTGCAGCTCCTCGCCGGGGACGGGTACTGTCAGGGCTGCCGTAAAGCTCGGGAGGCCCCCGACTGGGACCGGCGGGTCGAGAGGCTTACCAGGTACCTCTACTGCGTTTCTTGTAAAGCTAAACACCCAGCGTGCCTGTTTTCTTCGCACCAGAGACAGTCTCCTCTCAGAAGCCGCCAGTGCATCGCGCACGAGGGTTACATTCGCTTGTGCCAACACGACGATGGCATCGTCCGCTGGTCCGAAATCTCCCGAATCAGGCGGCGTTTGGAGGAGGGTGTCAAAAACAAAAGCGACTACGAAATACGGTGCGAGGATATCAGTCACATTGTGCCGTGTGCTTATACCGGTACGCAGAGGTCAGGTCAGAGAACCTTCCACCCCGGTTGTGGCGATTATCGCTGCATTGAGTGGCCCATCCCAACACTCAGCGTTGACGGCTCCAGGATTTGGCTGTATTGGACAGCTCACTTGCCCGTTGAGTCGAATGGCCGGCGGCTCAATGCTTCCGCACTGCGAGCTCGTATAACAGAGATTCGAGAGGTGTGCGGACGCTTCCTATACCCTGCCATCACATCGACAGAAGATGTGCCAGAGATGCGCTGTTTTGACCCCAACGACTGCGACTGCGTGTTATTCGAGGGCCGTGGAAACGTTGAATTGCCATTCGACTCTTTGCTGCGTTCGGAGAACGTAACGTTATGCCGACTAAATACTTCAAGGCGACTGTACCCTCTTTCGCTTGAGCCCACTGCCTCTTGGGCAGACCGCTTCCGGCGACTACTTCGCACGCACATGTGGGGGTTCCGGGAGAAATGCATACCAGAGAAAGGCATACCGGAAGAATGCATACCGGAGGAATGCATACCAGAGAAACGCATACCAGAGAAATGCATACCGTCATCAAAGAGACATAGAGCGCGTCTTGACTTCAATACTGACTCTGGCCCCGGTCACTCTACTGTCAAATGCTGGCCATGCCACGCCGGTGACTCGTGCCTCGTCTTTGACTACACCCGGGCCCTGCGTATCGGGTGCGACGACAAAGCCATTGGTGTACAGTGGTATCACGCTCTGGACACAGATTCATATAGGCTGCATGAGGATAGGGAGGGCTTCGAAGTCTACTGGTGCTGTCAGAAAGAATGCCGGAATTACTATGGACGCGTCCCTGGATTCTCAAGGATTATTCGTGGAAAGGGGTACCATAGATCTGTGGATTGGTCTGTGGACGGGTCTGTGGACGCATACTGGTCTTCAGTGGTCAGTTGAGTTAATCGACTAAAACTAAAGGAGTGCACCGGGACATTGGGAGCAGAAACAAACCCAAGGTAGACATTCTCCTGATCACTACTAGCACCCAGATCCTCACCCAGTCCAAACATACACACTCCCAGAAACCCCTACCCACTCACACAACACCTATACTTACTATAACCTAAACCACATCCACACCCACACCCAATCCCACTACTTGCCACTTATTCCCTACGCTTACTCCCTAAAGCTACTATCTATACCTGGTTAAGGCGGCCAGTAGCATTGGCAAATAATTGCATATCCATCGATGAAATAGCATCCGCAAGCTATTATCCTCTTTGACGCAGTGGTCTGCCCCCTTCGTCCTGTAAATCTGCCCATTCTCCCAATCGCCCCTACATTCAACTGGGAGCCATTTGTATGGTATTTGACAGCATGACCCTATTCTCGTGGGCGACATGATCACGGTCAGCGAGGGCTGGGCAGAAGACGGCAAAACTGCCACGTCTCGTGCGTATCAAGAGTCGACCTACGGACCGTATTAGAGAGCTCTCCTTGCACTCACATGCGCATCAATTCGAAAGGTATTAGTGTATGAATACCCCTTCAATGTTCAAAGAGAAGCCTCATCCACCATATAGCCTTTGTGGTGATGGATCATAAGGACGTCTGGCTTGGTTCTAATGTACCTGAATCTTCCAAAGCTTGGCCTCCTTTTCTACTGCATGCAAATCAGGCAAGCCCTCCTCTAATGTTAATCTTATCACCCTGTCATCCGCTTGCTCCGGCCTGTAAGCCCATTGCGCCAGTGCCGAGGTCTTCCATAGGGGTATGCCACGTCTGGACTTCGACTGCCAAATGGCGAACGTCAGCAACATGGCAGATCCAATCTCTACAACCAGTGGCAATCCGTACCACAACCAGTCGACTTGCACAAAGATAACCACATCCCGGCTCATACCCTCCATGAGCTGGCGATTTGGGCCGGACTGCAGCGCACTTGTCATCGCTTCCGTCATCCTCGCGACCCAAATGGCGATGTCTCCACCGGACACGGACGTTGCAAATATGGGCGGCTTATCGTCAGTTTCTCGATATGGCAGTGATCCCTCAACGCTCGAGATATCAGATAACAGATTCACCAGGAAAGAGTCCAGTCCCTTCCAATCCCAAACGCTGATCTCCATCGGCTGAAGGCCAGTTTTATTGAAACCGACAGTCGAAGTGTACTCCCCCCACACCGGAACGGAGTCCCGGGCATCATCCAATGGTATCTTCTCCCAGTCCGCAAACGCGAGCTCATTTCCCTCCACTGCGACTCCCGAGTACCGCCACGCCACGGCGGACACCTCGCATTCTGTCACCTTCTCCTTCAGTTCACCCCCGTGAAGGAAGATTGGATCGCGCGCGTATTGTGCTATTGTGACAAGGCTAGAATACGACTTGCCGTCCCTGGGGCCTCGGAAACCCCAATTGTTGTAGTTCGAAGAGCTTGCGATCGACACATATTTGCTCGTCGTGTGCCACGTCCCGCTAAAGACTGGGAAGTGGTCTGGTTTTAGCAGCACGCCGCCCGGTGTCGTCATGTTGCAATCTTGTGAGACCTTGCCATCGTAAGGGTCCACGGGCTCGGGTCTATGAGTGGGGTCGGCATCAGTGCAGCTCCGGTTCGCGGTCGCAGCTTCAGTCACATCTCTGCATTCGTGACCAAAGCCCAGTGTGACATATGTGCCGTTCCAGGCGCAAGATGACGTACAGTTGAAGACGGGAGGGATCTTGGAATTATACAACGCGCCGAGGATGTTGGCACGTATAGACGAGTCAAAGTTGTTTGGAGACGAGGAATCCGAATAATCTGAATTTGTGATGCTGGATACACTGTAATTGTAGGCCACACCGAATGTGACGGACGGGTTCCTGACATCGACCTGTCGATTCGCATAGCTGATGACCTGTTGGGTGAACGGACCAAGGGCTGCAGACAAGATAGTGACGAAGCATCTAAGAGAGACCATGTCAAACCGAAATCGGGCCAGCAAAAGCATAGACCCGAGAGGCCCTCGACTGGCCTGGTCGAAGAGCTCGAAGTCATACATGCGACGGGGGTGCCGCAGATGTAACCATTTCAGCTGGCCGATGCTAGCTCCTACTGGTTCCAAGAGCAGCGCTTTCGAGATGGTGGAAAGGGCGGAAACCATGGCATTGAGCGATATTCTCTGTGTCCAAGTGTCCAGAGGACCGTTGTTCATCTGAAGAAGGATCACGACAAGCCATATCTGATAGGCCCAGCTGGCAACGAGTGAAAATATTTCATGGAGCCAAGAATCTGTCAAGACTGTGCGTAGCGTGGTAGGTCTGGATTTTTGTTTGACTGGCTGTCGACCTTGCGTCGTTTCATCAGAGAGGGAACGGTCGTGTTGTGAAGAAGTTGTTGCATCCCCCAAGTCGCCTTTGTCACCGGTTTGTAGCGACTGCCTCTCGTGAATAGATCGATAACCATGGCTTTCCGAAGCCAACGAGATGGTGCTTCTGTGCAGTGACGAAACCTCATCTTGGATACGTTCCAAACTCGTCATAGCTGGACGTTCGCCCTGAGAGAACTCATTGAGCTTAAACTGGTGTGTCGTGGCACCCCAAAACGAAAAGCGTTAAAGAGCACCAGATTGACAGTAAATAGGGGTATGTTTTTGAGGCATAAGAGAAATTCGGCCTTTAGTACGGTCGACCCCAGGTTGGGACATGTAACCACAAGCCTTTATAGATTCTCGACGTCACAAGCTGAAGCACTGTGTGACCCGAGTCAAGAGAAGCTGAACGCCCCCAAATCACAGGCAGATACACAGCCACCCCTTTGGGGTCTGGTGTCGCATATACTGTGTAACCGTGCCCCAGGTGCCAGGTGCCCGAACCAAAATTGTCACTCGTATATTCAGCCAGAGAAATTCAATGTTTTCCAAATATCAATACGATTGGGCCTTGTCCTATCGACATCATCCTGTTGTGGAGAAACTTGTCCCAGCTGCGTCATGCCTTTGGTGTAGCATTTCCCCGCGGCCTCGTCAATAGGTGTGCGTGCGTGTGCATGCTTGTCATCCAAGGTCAAGCAAGATCGTAAGCCCCTGGCGCCTTCCTATGATTCACTATCAATCCATACGTGTCAATCCTTTGGGGTTTGCATGTGGCTGAATTGATGAGAAAAGTGGAAGGCAGAGTTTGAAGCACGAGGCTCGATGAGGCATATGAATGACATCAACTGGGCAGTCGTATTTTTGAAAGCGGGAAGAAGCAATGCCACCTCCTTCAGCATTTATCCTTACAGGGTGTGATGCACGCACTACAGGGTGCCTTCCATGATGGGTATTTACTCAACTCACGTCAACAGTTCAGGGGTAAACAGAACAGACGGTCCTCTCCTCCTCATTCTTCTCTCCATCTCACTCTTCTCTCCTCCTCATTCTCCTCTCCTCATGTTCATCAAATCCCGGGAACTCCAGCGCCTCTCTCTTGAACAACCTTTGGATGGCTCGGCTCACGAAGTACCGACTGCTCAATAGGAAAAAAAACCAATCAATCAGCCAGTAAGTAGACATCCTATCACTATCTAACAACTCTCTGCACAGTCCTTCACCCCTTTTTCTTGCCATATCTTACGATATTCGGATCAGCTCAATTGAGCCCGCTTCCACTCTAACTGAAATTCTTCATCACCGCTGTGTAATTTCTCTCGTTCTCTAACATGCGGATGCTTGCTAGCCATCGACGTCCGACCAACATGGAATCAGTCACAACCCTGCCCTGCCCCCCGGCTGTGACCATCACGGTCACCACCTACGGATCGCAAGCGGCCGAGCTTTGCATTAGCGCTTCGGCCTGTAATGGCCACTCATGTTGCCCAGCCCTTGGCCAAGGTGGTCGAAGCTGTGTTGGCTGGAGCAAGCCCTTGGGCCACAGGGCTCTTGAGCGCAGCTGTGGGCTGCCTCCTGACCTTCGGCTGGAACCAGCTGGGAAAATTTTGGGAGAAGCGATCGGAGAAGAAGGGAAAGAAGGAGAATATGGAGGAAGGGGAGAAGAGGAAGATGGAGGAAGACGAGAAGGGGAACGAGAAGGGGAACGAGGAGGACAAGATTGAGGAAGAGAAGGACAAGATGGGGGAAGACAAGAAGAAGGAGGAGGACGAAAACAAGGACGAGGCGCCCCACATGCACGGAAGCTTGATCGACTGCTGCTTGGTCCTCGCGTGCATGTGTGGTCTGTATCCCCATCACAATCGCTTCCTTTCTGAAGACATGGACAGGAAATATGGGAAGGAGGAGAGCCTTAGAATCTAGCCACGTAGCGATGTTATTCATCTGAGGAAGTGGCAACAGATAGGCGGTGATGCAAAACGTTCAACGCATCTCGAGAACTTCGCGTCCTTCTTTTGAACAACTTTTGGATAGTTGGGCCGCTTGGTTGTGTCGGCTTACTCTTTGTCCGGCATGGCCGGCAGCTTCCACGGCACTGGCGGCCTCCGTCTCTCGCCGCCCCTGCCTGACAACGTTATCATCTATCCTGCTCAACAAAAGCAAGTTGCGTACGTCGATCGCGCCTTTGCAGCGAGCCAAGCCCTAGTCAAAGTGGAGATATGATGCCAATTCCTTACTGTTTCAGCCTGATTTCCGCAAATGTCGCAAGCCACCTACATATGTACTTGACATCAAGCCGATCAGCGAACAATCGCTTGCCCGTGCGAACTCGATCGACGCACGTTCACTGCAGCCTCTGGTGAGGTAGATAAGATGGTGTGCTCCTAGTAATTCCATATCGGAAGGGTCCTGCATCTCAGGCAAGGCTCGGCTTTGCAAGTACATGCAAGTATTTGTAATTAACCAGCAAGTGTGATTTAAACATCTATGAAATGGTCGCTACCAAGCCGGGCAGAACTGCAGCTGGTTGGGTGGCTGTGTGTCTGCAGAGGTGTCCTTCGTTGGGCGCATGCAGCCATGATTACTGGACGATATCCAGGCCACGTATTACGCTATCGCCCCAGATGTGCACATGCATGAGCCTTCTACAGAATTCAACCCTGGCTTCGCGTCACTTCCCGGTCATAATCGCCCAATCTCTTGTGTCTGTTTCTACCCTGCGAGCGAGTTAGTCCGATTTCGGACACCCGTATATTGGATCGACGGGGGGCATCAGAATTGGTTTGACGTGTCATCACCTTGGCAATTGCTAGAATAACCGACGCCCGACAGGTTCGGGGGACTCGTGCCACGAGTCTATCCCTCGAGCTTACAAGCTCAGTTCAGTTTCCAACTGCCTTGTAGGGTCTGTCGGTTCACTGCGCGCTTCTTCCTCATCTATTCTAAAGATTGTTCCCCCGAGAACATTTGATCTGCCCGGTATCTCAGCCGCATTTACCTTGGCCAAACAGTGTTAGACACCAAGTATTTGGACACATCGGAATGCTTGCTGATCGACGAACAACCAACATTGGCTGTTCCCAGGGTTGGAGTTTTAAGATGGTACCCCTTTGCGGTCAACGCACGGACGGTCGCTTCTCGGGAACAAGCGCACTCTGTCAGATTTCTGTCGCAGTAGTGGGAGCTGCACGGTGCCACACTTCGCAATTTTCAGCCGAATTGACCCTCGTAATTTCAGGTGTGAATCTTCAAACGGTCAGATATGATACGAGCGCATGGCGGTCTCGGGCGACCCCCCCCCCCTTTTTTTTTTTGAGGTGGAGGGGTGGGGCGGACGAATCGTGTAACCCCAGCTACATTCTCATTTCATCAGGCTCCCTCCTCACATCTTCTACGGAGATCTCTTCTTCTCGTTCGTATAACCCGGTTGAGAACGCGAGATAGCACTCCAAATACTTCAGAGGTCTGAACAACGCACCAGTGACTAAGAATGGCGACCGCTCATCGGGATCTCGGACATCGATTGAGAGAACTTATCAGGCCTACGAAGCAATCCGCCCACAGCTCTGGCTCCAAATCAGCTAGGGGAACCGCTGCTAAAACAGCTGTACCAACTTCCAAGCAACCTGTGGACTCTGGGCATCCAAGAGAATTGACGGAGAATGAGGAACACCCAGGTATCACCGCCTCTGATACGTGTCTCTCGGTGACACAACCTCACGCCTTCACGAATGAAGACAGTCGGACGGCAGCGGATTTGGGAACTGGAAGCATTGTCGACAAATTGAGTAAGGATGAGGCCACCAGAGCCGCCGCAGGGGGCCTAGAGGCTGGCCTGCCGATGCGTCTTGAGAAGTCGCAGATTCTTCCTCGAGACAACCAAAGCCCGATATGGTTCAAATCGGTAGAGAGGTTTCAAGAAGAAAATCCCAAAGGATACAAGCTGATGATGCTGCAACTCAATGCCATTCAGAACCTGAAAGATGAGGAAACCTGGGAAACATGGCTCAACCATCAGGACCTGGACAAAACAGCCATAGTGACGACAGACAAATGGCTTCGAAGATGCAAGGCTTATGTGCCCTCTTTTGCGACCTTGAGGATCCTAGCGCTAGGTCTAAGCAATTTGGATCCCCACAAAGTCGCACCACTGATCACTGCGGGTGTGTTTGTCCTCATCGAGGTAGGTTACATGACATCACCCATGTCATCTCAGCAACTGTGTCTCGGTGCGCTGACTTTGAATTCGTAGCTCTGCTTTGGGTTGATGGATCCCGCCACACGCGAAAAGGCCATGGGTTTGCTGTTGAAGACAAACATTGTAATCAACAAGTGGGCTTCCCGTGAAGGTGAGCTAAGGCGGATGAAGATGACGTCCGAGCAGAAAGTAGGCCGGAAGGTGGAACGAATAGAAGAGGGACTTGTTAAGTTATACATCGATAGCCTTGCGTTGATGTCCAAAATATACGGCGCCGGGCGGTCTCGGACTGGTCGTTTTAGTGAGTCTCTCTGAGCATCACCATTGTTGTTTCCTTCCCTGTCACTTCCCCCCTTCCTCGTTCCCCTCATCCTTTCCATGAATCGCCGCTTACAGCATTACCCAGAGGCGAGTACCATCTCAGAATTTCCGGAATGGGACCTGGAGTATCAGGACATCCAAAATAGAGACTCTGTATATGGAGAGCTAAAGGGCCAAGTTGAGTTGATGCTGAAGGACAGTAAAGAGAATGTTGAAGTACTGGAGTGGATTCGGAACCGCAAGGTGGACCCCGAGCCTCTGCATCAAGCGATCAAGGAGAGGACTGGCCTCGATGATCCTCGCTCAACAAGTGGTAGCTGGTTCATGGAGACGCCAGACTTCAGCTCATGGATTGATGGAATCCATAATAACACACCGGGAAAACAGGTTTTCTGGCTGAAGGGATCAAGTGGGTGCTCCTCTTCTGTATTCAATCGTTGAACGACTAGACCTGCTAAGAACAGCACAGTGGGGACGGGCAAGACAACGTTGCTGTAAGTCAACGGATCTTGTTTCTGAAACACTTGTATATCACGTTGACCATAGTCATTACAGGTGCCGGGCCATATCCCAATTCGACGAGTTCCCCATCCAAGGCGTCAAATTTGTCCATTATTACTGCTCTGGCAGCGGACCAAGCCCTGGCCCCAATTACGAGACTATAATTCGTGCTTTATGCCGCCGACTGGCGTGGAACAGCGATGGCACCGTTTCGGAGCGAGCTGCAGCACTCTATAAATCATTCATCTTGGATAAAGACGCCCAAGTAACCGTGAAGAACACGTGGGAGCCACTCCTCCGAGACCTGGTCACTTCTAGCTCCACCACGATTGTGTTTGTACTTGACGCTCTGGATGAGTGCAAAGGGTTGGGTGATTACAAGGACCTCCTCGAATTTCTTACCAATCTGCCTTCTGGACCCCAAGGCCCCTTCTTACTAGTCTCATCGCAGCCGCACGTTCCGGTGGGGGAATACTTTGATGCGTCCGTCCAGACATTTAGCGTTGTCCAACCCGAGACAATGGACGAAATGAAAAACTTCGTTGACAATCAAATTGCGATCAAACGCAAAGCGATCCACTGCAAGAAGAGCATATTCTGTAAGTATTTGTCAAAATTGTATCAATTATTTCATACTGCTAAAGATAAAATAGTCAAGCACGATGACTTGCTTGAAGAACTCAGATCTGCATTGTTAGACTCTGCCGGCGGCATGTATGGCACTCATCCTATATCCCCTTACCATGTGCATTCTGGGTCTCGTGCTTGTACTGACATTGCAGGCAGGTTTCGATGGGTCGAGATTTGGCTCGGCGTGTTTTTTCCGAAGTCGACCAGAAACGCTGTGAAACGAAGGGTCAACGCGCGACATCGATTGAATGATCTGAAAACCTTCAGCAATCTAGCAGTCTTATCAGATCATGAGAGTGATGAGTCTAGAGATGATAAGAAGAAGATGGCACTCAAAGACGCATACGACAAGCTTTGGGAATTCAACGGCGGCCACGGGGACGACACGGATCTACAAAGACGTCTCTTCCAGATAGTCACCGCCTCATTCGAGAACCTCACGCCCCAGGCGCTTCTCGAAGCTGTGTGCTTCGCTCCACATGAGCCTCCTAAATACTATGAGGAGCTTGAGTCCGACCACATCGAAGGATTGTATTCCAGCTTTTTGAAGTTGGACAGGGAAGGCCGTCTCGAATATGAACATCTGTCAGCGAAGGCGTACGTGGAAGAGATTTGCGACGAAAATAAGAGGCTTTTTTCTAGCGAAGAGAGTCATCGAACAATGGCAGACATCGCCATCTGTGCTATAGAACAACCTTCGAATCCCGTATGGACGAACGCCGGAATAGATTTGGTAGGCCAGGGACCAACCCCGAAAGCATCAGTGCCATCCGCAGACGCGCCGGTTTCCGAATGGAATACCAGACACAGTTTCAGTCTGCCCTCGAGGGATCCCCTTCCTCATTTTGGTCAGTATCTATTTCGATACTGGCTTCAACATTGTCAAATCCTCAGTGGAACGAGCCATTTCATTCAGCGAATGAGCGATTTCTTTCGACAAGCACACCCCGGTTTCGAAGGTTGGGTCATATATTATGCCGAGAAGATCGATCCGTTCTACCGCAGGACTCTGACTCGCCTCGCTGGTGAAGAAGGTGGAACGATACGACCCAGCCCTTTCCTCTGTATGGTTGCGTTCGGGTTCTCCCCTGGAGGCAGCCTAGGAGCCGGTGCATCCGACCTCCAAGACCTCACAGTTCGAAACTTGAAACAGCAAACCGCGCTGCATATCGCCTGCAAAGCATCGGATCTAATCATGGTCGAGGACTTGTTCAAGCTGATGTGCAGCGACCACTCCATCAACTGCGCACTTTTAAGCATGATGGACCACAAAGGCAATCTTCCATACCACTTAGCAAGGAACTGCAGCGTGTTCCATAAGTTGCTGGATCACGAGACACATGTGCATTTACAGCGATTTTATCCGAGCCGATTCCTTCATGTTATGAATAATCAACATATCATGGCAGTCCAAAACACCAAGAATATGGTGGGTGGTGAACAATTGCTCAAAGCCATAATCGATGAAGGTTGTTTGGCGCCACCGGGACTGGACGACCTATGTCGCGATGCGATATGGGAGCGAGATCTAGGAACTCTCAAGGTTTTATTCCAACACGAGGCAGATCTTGACAGGAACTTGGTATGCAGAGACTCGAGCTCGCTATTCCACCGCAAGACGAACGACACACTGCTCGTTAAATTCCTTTTCCATCACCGCGCGAAATTCGAAGGGTGTGAGGAGCTGGCTGATGCTTTCGACCGTGCTGCTAGAGACTTCAACTTGGAGATGTTAGACATCTTGCATGACAGGGGAGTCCCAATGGATACAGACCGTAGAATTTCTGGTCTTACAGCTCAGTTGAGGACTGTCACTAGGAGATTACTTAGTGACATCGAAATTCTCCGGGCGCAAGGAGCGCTCGAGCCGACTGTTCTCCACATTGCGGCAGGCATGGGCAACATAGAGATGGCGGGTTTGCTGCTCGATCACGGAGCAGACGTCAATCTAAGTGGATCTCATAGATATTCGGACCGTGGGGTTTCACTTACGCTTTTGGCGTCAGCTGTATCACGCGGAAACAGGGAAATGGCCAGATTTCTCGTAGGTAGAGGAGCAGATGCCACGTTGCTTGACACGAGTACCAGGGAAGAACTCAGTAACATGTTGCAGATTTAGAGTAGAGACAGAGACAGGCATGTAGATGAACAGCTATAAATTCTTTTTGTTTTCTCTTCCCTCTGACAAGATTCTATGTAGTTAAAGATTATTACTATATAATAGCTGTAAGTATATGTGTGGGTAACTACCCTAGTGATTACTAGTATTTACTAAGGGTTTAGGCCATATACCCCTTAGGCTTAAAACCCTTTTATAATAGTTTAATTAAACTTTTCCCTTAAATAAAAAATAGTATTATCTTATTTTAAATTAATATAGTAAGGGTAGCTACCTTATCTTTATATCTCTTTTATAATATAATTTAAAGTAATTATATTTACTTTATACTAATCTTTTTATTTAAATATATAGAAATTATCCCCTATTAAATAATAATTAAGAAATATAAAGCTATTTAATATAATAAGATATATAAATAAATATATAATTATATACTAGGGTATAGGAGCCTTTTCCTTAAATAAAAGGTAGTACTGTTTTATTTTAAATTAATGTATTAAGGATAGCTGCCTTATCTCTATATCCCTCTTGTAATAATAGCAAACTGCTTGGAAGCTAGATATTGGCACCTGTGAATGAGGACTGAGGACTCTTTTGGCGGCATGGCTTAATGCTTTCTTTAGAGTAGTTTCTTGGCCCCGTGGAGAGCTTAAATGCAATGACATTGGCGTGCGAGGGCGTTTTCATTAAACTTGGTAAAAGTGCCTATGCTTATAACAAAACTTCCAGTAGAGCTGATCTCTCCAGGCCTTGCATTAACTTGATACTCAGACATAGCCACTACTAAGCAATATGGGCACCCAGGGGTATAGCAATTCAAATGACATAAGGGTTAGTCCTAGCTCAATTGGTAAAATAAAAATCCTTAGGCACACTAGTAGAAGTAGCTGCCCCTGTTATGCTTGGCTCTGCTAAACGCTGAGATTAAGGGCAAAGGAAAGAAATGAATTCCTGGGGTATGTAGTTTAACTACTAATTTATGGCCTTTACTTTTTCCTAATAAATTAGGTATTTATACCTATAAACTAGGTGTGGGTGTAGGTAGTGGGTGTTGGGTCTGGGAGTGGTTTGGGGTAAGCTTAGTGTGGGTATTGTTGCAGCAGGCTTGTGGGAATTTGTGTTATGGGAATCGGTATGGGGTTTGTGTGTTAGGTGTGGTTCCCTTGTTTGGGCTTGCAATGTACTCTGCACTGGTGTAAAATCCGTTTCTGCAGGTGCAAGTATCCGATTTCTTCCTTATAAGTTACCTGTTAACATCAATTACGCCTCTCAGCGTTCGCCCTTAGGGATCTCTGCGCGTCGCCCTTTGGTGATGAAATCTCTTTGACTTGTTGCTAGCATGTCATCCAAAATCATACTTAACTGAAAGTATACATATCTTGGCCATTCAAAAAAAAACTTTAGTATTACACCTGTGCCATATCGTAACTAGTCTGCATAATTCTTTGCAATGGCAATCCTCTACCAGCTACTCGAAGAACGCAATGCTCCTGCACTCAATACTCTCTCGCACATTGGCATCGGGGAAGCTGTCATCCCAGAAAGCCGTGTGCGGCGTGCGCCAGCCGACGCTACGGTCACTGTCATGGAACTTGAGCAGCAGCGCCTCGTCACGCTTCATCCCCGAGAAATACCACCAACGGTGATCAGGATTATGTCGAAAGATCGCAGCCGCGAGCTGCTTCTCATCTTCCATGTCCGCGAACATCTCGTCGCCCTCGGGGATCTTGTCTACCACCCAAAGGGTATTCGCCACTCCTTCGTCGTCTCCGACGCTCTGTGCATCGCACACCGCCAGCGGGCACACCTGGGGCGGCGGCGAGAACGTCCGCCAGAAGCTCGAGATGATGAAGCGCTTGAAACCGGGGCCATCGGGCCGTTCCTTCTCGTAGGCGCGCTGCGCAGCAGCGAGCTGGCGGCTGGGCTCGGTGTCGACGTGCACCTCACCCGCTGGGGGCTGGACGCCGCCGTAATGTCGATAAGGCCCCTCTGATTCTTTCGGCTTGGGTATGTCGCCCGAGGTGCGGACCATCCAGTTCATCGGCACGACGAAGTCGGCACCAAAGGCGCGCTGGACACGGTCGCGCACCTCATTTTTATATTTGGCCTCGACTTCAGTCGTGTCGTGGAAGTCCACCACGTTGGTTGGCGCGTCTAGGAGCTGGAAACCGTGGCGGTCGAATGAAAAGTGGTTCTTGATCTCCCGGCCGTCGCGGATCGTCGTTTCGTATGGGCCGTAGCGGCCGGTGTTCACCTCGACTCCGGCCGAGACAAAGCGCCGATTGATCTTTGGCCCGTCTAGTAGGTACTTCAAGTTTGCTCGCGTGGTGCGAGTGATCTCCTCCAGATTATCGTGGTTCGTCGCCATTGCAATGTCTCTAGCAGCAATGATCTGGCCTGTTATGCGAACCCGGTGAAGCTGTGGGGAAATGCGATCGCGTCTTTTGAAGCGACTGGCGGACCTATTTCTATCAACCGGGCCAGACTTCCCCGCGTAGGCCCGGATGTAGCAGCGCGGGTAAAGTCACTCGTCCCCAATTTGAAATTTGGGATGATTGGAGTTGCAATCGGGTCTGACCTCAACAAGATCCGATGTGGGCAAACTGTCTCCTCGCCGAAAGGTTGTTCCCGTGCATGTAAACTCTCTTTGACTTGGTTGTAAGGACACTATCGGGAGCGCATGATAGCATGCAATTCATAACAACCTTGGAACGACAACAGTCTTGCTGCATTCGAGCCTCATAAGCGAATTGGCCCAGTGGACCTCACATTTTTCATAGCCATACTTTAGGCAGAGCTTTTAAACCTCACAGTATTAGAAGTAGTCCTTCGATGCAAGTAGAGCCACTCCCTGCATATTCTTGTTGGTGTATGCTTTGTTGACTTGGGACTAGAGTCATCCCACGCCCTGTGCATGCTTGGACTAAACCTCAATGAGAGCAGTAGTTATCAGAGCCCCAGAATGCAAGCGCGTATTGATTATAAGGAAATGAAGGAAAGTGGCAGAGTGTTCACACGCGTTGATAAATCCAGTTCACAGTCTGGGAGATATATTGCTCAAAAGACGGGTATAATAGAGAAGGAAGGCACAGTGACCACGAAGCCCTGGGCCGTACGCATCTACAAGTCATAGCACTTGACGTTGGTGGCTATTTCTCAGCTTTGTGGAATTGCGACGACTTGTGCCTAGGGCAAAAGCCGAAGAGGGGGAAGGAGAAGGATATTTGGTGGTGAGATATTAATGCATCCTGGAGAATTCGCGGTGCACGAGCAGCCATGCTGACGTGAGGCATCAGACTGCCGGAGAGATACCCCCTGTCTTTAACACGCCAAACCTGCGGCTTACCTACCCCTCACAGTCCATACAATCGCCGTCAACGTGCAGGCCCCCCAAGAGCGGGTTTCATGGCCAAATGCAAGCATGACACGAAAAGTAACCTAAGTTATGACAGGACCCGCTGTGACTGCCACCGCCCAGCACGTGCCGACCTCCCTGCTATCAAGTTGCGCCGTGAGCAGCGCTTCACCGAATTGCGCGCTGTATAGTATCGACGTGAGCCGTGCCGAGATATGTCTCGGTCCTTGTACCTTTGAACTGTCACTCCCAGCATATGCGGTGTGTCTTCCACTCGTCGCCAAAAACAGGTAACATAATTGATCCACTCGGTTCACAATTGACTCAAAGCAGCACCTGTCAGAAATGCACTCACGAAAGATCTTTACAGGCGTGACGATCGGAATTATGTGCACGATGACCGCGTTCAGTAGCTCTCACTTAAATGGTAGGTGACACATTCTTGGCGTAAGACAAGGGCTTCCTAAGGATGGGGTACTTTGGCATCCTTGTCACTTGGCATCGTCAATATTAAATCAGCCTGCATCAAAGGATCCCGACGACCAGAAGCCAACTGATGCAAGGGTGCAGACTCGAGAGGCTGAGCAGGGCTAGAAGCAAAGAGACGGCCACTAATCATGCTCTTCTATCCGGATGATAAAGAAGGGAGGGATGCCTTTAGGGTGAGATTCTCTCATACCTTCGATGATTCAAAATTAGATCTTCGACCCACGTGGACATCGCTTATTGTTCCACAATGAAGTTCCTGAAGTTGTCGATGTTCCTTACTGGCGGGCTCTGGCCTCTTGCAGCTGTTGCCCAAGAACCTAGCGTACCACCATACCGAGACAGCCTCCTTTCCCTGCACAAGTCACTTGTGGATTTCAACTCAACCACTGGCAGCGAGGTTGATGTCGGCGACTTCCTCGTCGACTATCTGACGGAGCAGGGCTTTGTGGCAGAGCGACAGACCCTGCCGTCGTCTAACACCTCGGCTGCGCGGTTCAATGTAGTCGCATGGCCGGCCTCGCGCGTGTCCAATTCATCCAAGGTCGTGGTGACAAGCCACCTCGATACTGTACCACCGTACATTCCGTATTCGCGGACTGGGCCTGAGCCGCCGACAGCCGAGACGGTGATCGCTGGGCGTGGCACCGTGGACGCGAAGGGAAGCGTAGCGACTCAAGTCATCGCTCTGCTGGACCTATTATCAGCAAGCGAGGTCACCGCCGACGATGTGATGCTGGTATACGTCGTGGGCGAGGAGCGGACGGGCGACGGCATGATCTACTTCTCCAACGTCACATCGCAGCAGCCAGACCCACCAAAGGCTGCCATATTCGGCGAGCCAACCGAGGGACTCCTGGCCTGCGGCCACAAGGGCACCATGGGCTGCACGGTAACAGCACACGGCCAGTCCGGCCACAGCGGATACCCCTGGCTGTTTACCAGCGCCACGGAGCTGCTCATGCGCGCCATGATTCAGACCATTGATGCTGACCTGGGGACGAGCGAGAGGTACGGTAACACAACGACCAACGTCGGCCTATTGTCAGGCGGTATTGCGACCAACGTTGTCCCTGACTTGGCTACGGCTGGAATCGTTTCACGAATCGGCATTGGCCCGGAGTCGGATGGCCATCTGGTTGTTCAAGACAGGCTGCGTGATATTTTGACGAGTATAGACGCCGAGGCTTTCGATTTTGAGTGCGACAATAGGGCATTTGGAGCGATTGAAACCAACTGTGACGTGGATGGTAAGCTTGTGAGCAATATGAGACCGTGCCAGGCTGACTTTCCCCCTTAGGCTTTAATACGACTGTCGTGAATTACGGTACAGATATTCCCAGTTTCAAGGGAAACCATACACGATATCTCTATGGGCCAGGAAGCATTTTGGTCTCCCACGGTCCCGATGAAGCAATCACGCTGGGAGACTTGGAGACTGCGGTCGAAGATTACAAAAGACTCATCCTACATGCGGTTCAAAACTAGGCTGCCCGACGCTGTGGATATGATCGCTAGTTAGTCTAGCCGCTAAAATGATTCAATCTTTATTTCAACTACCATGCTCCACCATTGATGGCATCTCCACACCTCCGCGAATCCTTCGGAGCCGCATCCTTCGGAACGCCTTTGTCCGTGCTACAGTCTGAACTGCACCTTTCCCAAAGGGCATAGTTTGGGGAGGACGGTGCCACCACTAGTACGCATACCATTCACATGGTGCGGGTTTTAGAACGTACTCTATTGCACAGACTTTGGGCATAGCACACCCATGGCCTCTCTGGTCGACCATCACGCGTATCTCACAGTCTCTAGCAACTCGAGGGGCGATGAAGCCGTCCGCTGTTCTACATTTGAGAAAAATAACTATGGGTCGTTATGCAGGGGTCTTCTTCTCTTTTTTGGAGACCTTTGTGAGGCTCACTCCTTCGATAGTTTCGAAAGGCCGCTGACTTGCAATGACGCAAGGTCGATATTCACCTTCGATGCACTCCAAAGACGTTGCTCTGCATTTCGATATCTTCTGAGCCCCCCTCACTTCTATTGCAGTGTATCCAGTTCTGAGTCTCCATCAGCATAGGATTGCTGTCGGCATTGGCGTACGTGACATCCACCGTGCGGTCGACGTGGATTGCCGGATTGCTTCCGAGCTTCATGGTGAAGAGCCGCGAGGGCGGGGGGTCGGCGCTGCCACCGGTGGTCGGCGGAGTCGGGACACCCAGTCCGATTATTGCTTTCCATTTGTTCTGTCGAAACATGAACTGCAGCGTGGGGAGGCAGGCGACGAATACGCCGATGCCGGCCTCGACCATGCCCCAGTATAGAGAGGTCGTTAAGCTGACTGTCTCGGCATTAGCTGGGTTATACAACTGCATAGATATGAACACTTGACACTGACCGAACCTGTGGTTGGCGTCGGACTCATAGAGTGAAAAGATAAGTGGGATGACCAGGCCGAGGCGGACCAAAGATGCCGCAACCGTTCTGCATCGGGTCAGTCAATTTTCACATGGAGATGAAGAGCTGTACACGTACACGACTCCCAAGAGAAAAATTGAAAGCAATCCAAGTTTCCTTCCAGTCGATAACTTCAATTGCCAAATCTGCTAGTATGTGAGTTTGATGTCTGGGCGAAGGCGTGAGTACGAGGACATACAAGTGGGATGGGCATGACCAGAATCGTGAGATCGAAGATAGAGTCAGTAAGACAGACAGCAAAGATGAGCATTGTTGTCTTGGTGCATTGTGTTCGAATGTCGTTAGCCGAGCCCCAGTTTGCCCAGAATTTGGTTGAGCATTGAAACATGTCTGCGAAGAACATCGCTGCACTCCATGCAGCAACAAGCGCGATGGTAGTGACGATTATCACGCGCGTTCTTCTGCTGATGAAGAAAATTCTTTTGTACAGAAAGAGGAGCGAGGTCTTTGTTGCGCCGAGTGCCAAGGGGTACATCAGCAGAAACGCATATTGGACCTGGTGATTTCATGGACGTTAGCAAAAGCCTCTAAAGTCATACAGTCCGCGTCACACCTTTCGCGCCAGAATTTCTTGCTCAGTCGCTCGTGGAGCGGAGCCTCCCTGGGAATCGGAAGGTTTCTGGAGTGGCCATCCAAGCGCATGATGGGTAGCGCCGTAAGCCATCGCGATGCCAATCGCTAAAGTCAAAAACTGTGGGAGTGGCAGAAGTTTAGTTTATATTCTGACGTGCTGCACAGATGAAACGGGGTATGAGAGTCGTCGCACCGTAGCTGGTATCAGACACCAATCGTCAGCCTTCCATGGCTGCTTCTGTACCCGACGGATCCTGATCTTCAATGCCACTGCGAGGATGTCCACTATCGGGAGGGCGACACTAGCAGCTATGACATGCGGCGCCGTTTCATAGTACTTGGGCATTGCGAGGTGGAGACTAGATTATCAGCATAGTATAGATAGACCATCCGCGCTAAAACGCAATTGTGGATGTGTCAAACCGTAAGAAGATGGATGAAAACCGGGGCCAGGTCAGTTCTTACGGTGTCGTGTTGTGTCCTATTGCACGTGTTCTTGGCCCCCACGAGCCTTTGAGTCTACCTGCCATGACCGACCCCCTCAGTGTCATCCTTCTAAGCATTGGCCTGCAGGTAAAACATCCAATGGGCTACAGTACATGTGGAATACGCCCAGGTGATGATTAAAACAGAGCACCGAGGGTGGGTTGCGCAGCATAAAGTAGTTTTGCTTGATTGGGCAGGACCATCAGCAGGCTTCATTCATCTGCTTGGGATCTGCAAGCGCTGCGGGTAGAGATCTCAGCTTCCTTTGGTAACGGCTGTTACACTCGGCCGCGGTGGCCGCATATCACAACATTCCAGTCACCGACGCGGGGCCTGCCAGTGTTGTAACATCCTCTACCCCCATATTATATGTCCTCGTTCGGTGGGCCAATAGCATCCCTGGATTGGTCGAATCTGGCTGTGCAAGACAGCTGTACCGTCAACAGTTGTATCGCCAAGTTGGGCAAAGCTGCAGGTTAACGGGCTTACTCGTGCGGCCTGTGTAACCACACCTGCTGCCTGTTGGCCAGCTGATCGGCTGGGCAAGTAGCTAAGACTGTGGGGTCGCACTCTGCGGTAAAGATACCGAACAGTGCTAAGCGTCGGAGCCAAGTAGCAGCTTTGGCTTCCTGCAGACTTCCGTGTTGTCGAGTATCACCGTTTCGTGACATATGAACACTGAATGAACAACCTAGCAGCTTGATCGAGCTATTTATATGTTGCATAGTTGTACACATATTCGACTCTCCCGTATTCTGCTCGATTCGTCAGCTAATTTGGATTGTAGATGTAGATCCAGGGTGATTTCAAAATATGGCCATCTATATTTACAGCTCGCCTCCCGAGTGATTATATATCTGTGTGCCAAGAACTGCCTGGATTTCTCCGTCATTTCAATGCTCGGCTTTATGCGCCATGGAGCGCATATTTAATATGTTGTCGGCCATAGTTGTCCGGCTCTGCAAGTGATACAGTTTTAACAAGTTATGCCAAGCCGGCAGTGATCAACACGTCCTCAGCTCAATAGTCCAGATCAATTTGATATAGTAATCGGATCGGTTCTAGCAACGTCACTGATCTCTAACGTGCCAACCGTTGCCTATAATATATGTGGTCGCTGAATGACCAATCAACTCGACCGGGACCATCCGATGTCCTCGACCCAAACGACCACCAGCTCCCCAAGGGTCCACGCTGTGTGCATGCCACGCCACAAGGCTTTAAGAGGCAGTTTCTGTTCTCTATGCACAGCGCAGCGCAGTTCATAAGAAGTCCACTTATCGAGTACACAGTTTTCAGACAACCATGCTGACCCTGTTTAAGCCCACCTGCTCTGCGACATAGTTCCGTCGGGTCTGCCTCGAACAGTATTCGACTTTTCCTATTTTAACACATTTGTTATCTACAACCTGACATGAATGGGTTTGGACGTCATTGTCGTCGGAGTAGGCGTAGCAGGATCCTCAGCTGCTACATCTATCCGCCGAGCTGAGCATAACGTGCGCATAGACGAGCGGTCCTCCCTCAGCAATGGGGTCGACGCCGCCATCCATGTCCATCCTAACGTATCTAGAGCTTTGTTCGCTGAGGGATTGAACCCGGAGGGTGCTAAACTCGTGACAGTCAAGTCCAGCTTTCGTGCCAATGCCAAAATGCACTGGTCACATTTGATCACATGACCAATGATTTGAAGGAGCGCCCCCTCGAGATGCGACCTGTGCAAAGATGAGATTTTCAAGGTATCTTCAATAAAAGGCACGGGTTTATAAGCGGTGCCAGAGACGAGCAACGGCAGATCGTCAGCTTGCTTAATGGTCCTGCTATGCCGCTTCCGTAGCTAAGAATTATTCCAGTTAATTCCAACCATGTCGCAATCGGGGATCCAGAACTGATCAGCCATGTAGCGCTACTCAAAAGCTTGAACCAACCTTGTCTAATTTTCAGACTTGGAGATCTTTGGCGTTTATGTGCATATACGATGTCGTCCAGGATGAGGACAACTCAACCCTGAGCATACCCTACTTAAGTAGCAGTACTACATAGTTATCAACCATCATTGGCTGGAGCGACGTAGAATTAGAGCTAAAATTGCAGCATGTGACTCGCGAATGGTACAACAGAGCACTCCCTATCTCTTGTAGCACTCGTAGCGCAGACTACGTTCCCACGTGTAACGGCACCAATGTTAGCCTGCCCTCCGCAAAATGAGCCACGAAAGTCTGCCATAAGGCCATGTGAGCTGACACTTTTTTCTGTACGGGCAACCAATTTCGGATACTGTGTTTCGCAAATTCTTAACAATTCTGGAGAATCGGAATCCAAAAGACATATTTCAAAATTACGAGAAGCTGATAGCAACGCGGGACAAGATCAACGACTTGAAGGCTACTTTTATGAAAAAGCCATAGGCGTTTTATAGCTGGTAATGACATGCTCGTCGCCACTCTTCACTGCAAAATGTCCTCACCAACCTGCATGTACCCGCTAGTTCTCTTGATAGACATCCTCAACCTTGTGGTTCATCTCAGCAAGCCACAAGTCTGGAGCTGCTCTCTGCTATTGTCTTACAAAGAAAACGCATGGGCTTGTGGCTTGGTGCCAACTTTTATTATTATAAATAGTCTGCACTGGGCCAATAGCAAAAGTGGAAGTGAGGTCACTTCAAAAGCCTTTGACAAAGTCATTACTGACATCAGATGTATTTTGTTACGGGCGTAGTCACTCTGCAGGTGGTTGACTTAGCAGCCTCATAAGAGACTGGTGTAAATGTACATTGAGCCTATGTCATCAAGTCGACCATCGGCCCACTCACTGAAGGGAAGGAGAAGTACTTTAGTTGCTGAGAATTTCAAACCAGCATGCGGCCCTGCATTGATATCCAACCCAGCGATATCCGTGGAGCGTTTTCACCAGTTAGAGGCATTCAAATTCCTGGATGCTCCGGTCTTAGAGACTTGACTAAGTGGCACGGACTTCTTTGCTTTGACTAAAGAAGCCCTAGTCTTTGTCGCACACACAAGACCAGGCTTGCTCTGGCTTGCTCCGGCCTATCTGCTCTCAGCTTACTTTTCTGTGCGAGATCTCAGAATGACCTTGCCAGGTTCTGGGTTTGAACTTGTATAAAAGCTGGAGATGTTCTCGCAAAGTTCCACCCATCATTTTTTACTCATATTCATACTTCCAACTGTGCAGCCTGTATTTATTGCTTGAATACAATCAGCAAGATGCTCTTCAAGGCTATTTTCCAGACCCTGGCCGTCTTTGCCTTGGCCAGTGAGGCAGTGGACGCCATGACGCTCGACTCATCCAACGTTTCCCTACTCCGGAAGAAGGTGCAGAGTTGCAGCCGCGTACTGCAAGTCACCCCAATCCACCCTAGACAGGGGTTACCACCCCTCCCACCCCTCCCAACCCTCCCACCTCTCCCAACCCTCCCCGACCTCCCCGATCTTCCAACCCTCCCCGGCGTCCCAATCCCCACCATCCCAAGAGACCTTGTCGGTCAGCTCGCACAGAGAGTCGAGGGCGACATCAAGAACATCAACGACTTAATGACCGGTCGAATGATCCCCGAGACACAGAACGCCGCCCCCTTCACCGAGGGCGACACCGACTTCACGAGCTACTGGGCAGAGTTCTCGGGACTGAAGACCGACACCGACACGCTCGTGAAGGACCTCAAAGCCAACACCAACGTCGCCAACACAGGCGTAGGCCAGCTCATGGGTGTGGCTAATATATTGATAGCCTTCAACTCTGACTGGAATGTACGTCGCGACCAATCAACCCCATCATTCCACCCAGAGAAACCTGCGTCTGTCCTTAGTACCGCGTCTGATATCCAACTCTTAAGCAGACGTATGTCCAAGGCGTTTACAGGCAGACCCCTGCATCCTTCAACACTCAGATGGAGTCGATGCTGGTTGATACTGATGCCAACTTTGATGCAACCATCAAGGCACTTTCTAATGGCATTGCAACGGGCATTTACGCCACCCTCGGTGTCTAACTTCGTGTTGTGGAATAACAGAGGGATCCGTGGGCATGGATTCATACATACACGTGCCTTATGGGATATGCTCAGATAGCCAGATGGCTGGAAGCTCTGACAAAAGAACTGTCTAAGCTTATAACGTGTTTGCGAAATTGCTTGCTTTATATAGTATTCGGCTTTCAACAAGCCACTGATAGTTGGCATATATACTAAATGTAAGTATCCTATTAACCATAAGTTCGGAGATTCGTACAGAAGAAATCGGAAGGTATATAGATACCACCTAGCCAATCTAGCTATAGCCAATTAAAACCCTCCATTAACCCTACTTACAACCACACCTTACTACCCGCTGCAACACCTTTATCGCTACCAACTTCTAAACAACAACTCTTGATTAACGCTTTACTATATCGCGTAATTTCTCGTTAGGATTAATCGTTGATACATTAAAAGAACCCCTAATTACTTAGATATTAATTTTCTGGCCTCACAGTAATAGCGGAGGTACTAAGGCAGTCTTTAGGTATAATAGCAGAGACCTGATTAGTAGTATAGCGGCGGCGATAATGATAAGAAATAGGTTCCAAAATACTATAAATTTGAGCAATTTGCGCTGCGGCAAGTATAGCGATAGGGACGTTTATCTATAATAGTAGTAAGGTTCAAATAATAGTTTATCTATTAATTTAGGTAGTGTATATTATATATATACTTGGGGTACATATAGATCTATATACCCTCCGATTTCTTCTATGCAAATCTCCAAACTCTTAACGATATGCCATATAAAGCGTATGCGATGATGAGGCGGCACGTGTCCACATGAGCCGGCCACCTCGACTTAGAGAAATGTAGAGTACTGGTATGGGCGGCATGCCGAGAAGATATCGCAACTGGTGATAGGTGAGGTCCGCCTGTATTGCAAATGATAAAACAAATTCCTAACCTCAAATCAAGTAATCACAGATCACGCGCAATGGAAGCATGATCCTCGGAAATGAAACCCTGTTGAGTTATACGAGGCTAGGTCGCCACAAAGCTGACATCGTGCTGATTTCTCAATGTAGAGGTAGAAGTCAGCGGAAATCGTTCAGCCAAGGCACTTAAGCACGTACATATGTTACTTATCAAAGGGCCGCTGCCCTAAATAATGCTTGTGATATATCAAAAGTACCAGGGTGGGGAGCGCAAAGGTGTCTTTATTTCGTTATTCGTGGAAGGAGTTAGTTACCTACTCCAAGATAAAGGGCGACAAGTACATAGTTACGAACACATAGATTCACACTGGAAAAGAAAATCGGAGGTTGTACTTGTAGGTCTGCCCCGGCTGTAGCTAATCAGAGCAAAAGGGATGTTCGCACTGGCAAAAACGGATGGGACACCGGTATATCACTACATACCGTAGTAGGTGTAGGTAATTGGTGTAAGTAGTAGGTATACCCACCAAGGTAGGTACTCTTCTCATAATCCCCTCTCACCCTCCTATACTTACTCCCATAACACCTATCACCTTGGACAGCGACTCATTAGATGGCCTTAGAACAGCGTGGTATTCCGGCGATCTCAGAATAGAAGTAGACAGTGTATCATGACAAGTCTCCTAACGAGCTCAAAAAGTCTTCTAAATCAAGATCCAGAGTCTCGGAACCATATTGAGTCATATCGAAGGGCAGAGCCATATTGTCATGCCATACTACCTCGTTGGAGGTCGGAGCTACCATGGAGTGGTTCCCAGATGATGGTGTTCCTTCAGTGCCCTGCTCGAATGGTGTTGGTCTGCCGCTAATTTCCGCCATCCTGTAGTCACGCAAAAGCATCAGACAATCGGCCTGGAGGTTATTGCCAAGTCTTGTCTTTACTCTCAGTCGCGGAGGACGAGAGCAAATGTGGGGGTCTCGCTCTGCTCTGCGCCAAAGAGCTCGCAATATACCCGACAGCCTGGTTGGTATGCGCAATAGATCGTTGCCGCTCTTGTCAGTTACTGCAAGCTTGCGTATAGCAAAGGCGGCGGCGTTGTAAGCGAGCTTTGCCGCTTTCGTATCTACTCTCGCACCAAGGCTGGAACAACTGACTCGTAGGAGCACCAAAGCGGCGCAGAATATCCATCGGACCGTAGATAGGGGCGAATATGGGAGTTGGTCGTAAGCGGCATCATGGCCCAGGATGTATTCCGATATCAGCTCCGAAGCTGTTTCGTACAGAGTCAACATGGCCTCGGTCTGTCTTTCACTTGGTCCATCGTCGAGAAAGTACATCAGCCTCAGGTAAAGCTTTGAGCTCTGAAGTCGCAGAGCTATCATCCATGAAGGATTGACGATGTCAGCCTCGGTCGCGACCATCTGGTGTTCTAGCTTCGTCATGGTCATGTGAAACTCTTCCGCATTTCCCTGGTGGAGAAGTCCAAGCTCGTTGATATCGTTCATGGCGGATTGCATGAAATTGCTAAGCTTCAAGTAGTTCATGAGCTCCGGGGAAATATCTGCCTGGTGTGTCTGATCAACGGTTTGGGACGTACTGCGGTCAGCTAGACAAAGCATCGGGACATGTCCGAATTCTAGGTAAGCACTACAAGAATCAGCAACAAATCTTACAAGATATACGTGATACTCACCTTTGGTAAGTCGCGATCAGCGCAAGCCACGTCTTTGTTCTTTCCCTACGGACGGCTTCTTGCTCGTTGGGATCATTGCACCAGGTACCACTCCGGAAGACTTTTTGGGCCGAGGCAGGCTGGACGGACGTCTCATTCTCAACAAGATTCTCCCTCACGAAGAACCCCATTCTGCTGTACTCGTCCTCGAAGCCTGGCCGGTGTAGTCCGAGCTGCATGGCATGCGGCACAGCTGCGCTGATAACCAGCAGCGTCCTGTCGTTCCACGACCGGAGGTTGGGCAGTGGCCAGACGGCCCACAGAATCATGACTTGGACATGAGGGAGATATGTCGGATTGTTGAACATCATCGTTTGAAGCATGTCTTCCAGCGGTGGCTTGAGTCTGGCAAAGAGGTCTGGCATCTCTCGATTGTGCCGTGCGGCAATTCCAATGACAGTCCAGAACAGCGCCGGTGACTTTTTGTAGAATTCTTCTGGGGGTTTGCTTGGGTCTAGTATTGGCAAGAAGTGATGATATTTATCAAAGTACCTTTTCACGTGAGCTTGACCGGTCTCTTGCGAGGTAGACTTAACTTACAAAGCGAACAGTCGGACGCATGCGGTTTTCGTGACTTCTTCATCTCCCAGTCTCCAGGCGGGTTCACCATTCGCTGTCCTTAGCATCACAGTAGGGACTTGATCAAGTTCCCTATAGCTAGTGGCGTCGACAGTGACATGGGGCCTTGGGGGCGTGGCGGCATCACGTGGAGTTGGCGCTGGGCTGGGTGCAGTATTCGCCGACGAGTTGTCGGCTGTATGGGGACGGTCTTTGACCAGCCGCTGCAGCTGATGGACCTGGTGTTCTAGCCGTTCGACATCGCTTCTGCGAGTGGTACGTTGGTATGCCGGGTCGATTGTGCAGGCAATGCCGAGACGCAGGCATCTCGGACATGACGATCCGCCGGGCTGGCATTTGACTTTGCTCTGACGGCATGCCTTACAGGCTAAGCGCGCTCGTTTACGTGGCAACAAAGTTTCCATTTCAAGTACACGGCCAACACGATACAGGCAGTGGGAACCTCGGTGCGTGAACGGAATCAGGTCGGTGACGCCGGACTGATGGTCAAAGTAGCAGAGAAGGAGAGCGTCCCTCGGCCCGCGGTCGGCGAGACATCCACTTCAAGGGCCGGAACGGCGACAGTGGGGGATTACTTAAGCACCTGGCGAAGTCACAGCTCGATTTGGGCGCACTATTCCCCATGCGGTCGGGTAAATGCTTAACTAATCCTCCACTGTCGCCGTTCTGGCCCTTAAGTGGGGGAACATGCTTTGGTCTGCCTCTCACACACGCAAGTAGCGTAGCGGACAGGCTTCACAATAGAGGGACCCCCCCCGAACTGGGCCCCCAAAAAAACAGTGGCTTTGTTGCCACCATAGCAGGTAGTAGACCTCTGAAAGGGCATTCCCCAATTCTTTGACTTCACTCGACATCACATTCGAGTTTCATCACGACATAACGAGGGCGTGGACAGCAAGAGGTCAAAGCAGGTTGAGAGTAAGCGATCATATAGTGGAGTGACCAATGTATGTTTGCTACCTCTACTTGCCAAGGATCGACACCAACACGCCTTTCAACGTCTCGCTGTGATCTCCATCTCTGGTATCCGCTCTCCAGGCGATATGTGCGTCCGGTCGGACTAGAAGGGCCTCACCGGCCTTGAGTTTCAGCACCTGATCAGCCCTACCTGTGACATCTTTGACGTCAGAGCCGCTGTGAGTGATAGCATAGGCATCAATGGGGATGCGTTGGGACTGCGCGGCTTTCAGCCATGGTGACTGTGAGTCTACCGTGAGGAGCACAAAGTTCTGCTTGATGAGATCCAGAGTCGAGGTCCCCGCAACAGCCTCGATCTTCACATGGGGAAGTCTGGCTCCGGCCTGAACGGTAGGTGAGAATGGATCCTCAGTCTCGTCCTTGTCGTCTCCGGGTTGTGGTATCAGTGCGCCTTTGTTGTATTTATACCCCAGCTCGCAGCGTATGTCAGGGAGTTCTTTCTGCGCGGTGAATCCCTTGCCATGATAAACACGATTGACCAGACGGGAGAAGGCTTGTTCAACGTTGAATCGAGCACCGGCTGTGCGCTCATCATCATACGTTTTGAGCAATGGAGTACCGGCCCACCCTTTGATCACATATGCCAGCTTCCATGCTAGATTGAACGCATCCTATGACCACGTCAGTTAACGAAACGTACGGGATCGAGGTCGACGTACTCCCACACCGGTATTTCCTCCCATACCTCCGGTCGGAGGCAGAACATGAGCCGCGTCTCCCATGATGAATGTGCGCCCCCTTTTACTGCTGAAGCGCTCGGCACAATACGCCGCCACAGACCAGTACGATATGGAGTCAATCTCGAGGTTGACGTCGTCCTCGATTCCAGTGGCGTCCTTGAAAAATGTTCGCGCTTCCTCTTCGGAGACCGAGTCTGGCTCAAATCCGCCCTCCCTTCCTTTGGCGCTTGCAACGATCATGAAACCCGCCTGACCCTTCTGCTCGAGCCGGAAACCTCCGTTGATGTTTGCATTGTTGACATATGTGGTGCCGTGAACTGCTCTTTCTCCGAGATAGGCTGTGAGGTTTGCGCGGAAGTTAATAGAGATGTTGTTGCTGATATATCCAGGCCCGCTCCAGTCGATGTTCTCTTTCTGTCTAACTGCGCTGCGGTTGCCGTCACAAGCGACGAGGTACTTCGTCTTGTACTTCTTGAGCTGCTTTGTCTCAATTTCTTCGACAACCACCAGAACGTCATTGTCAGATTCCTCGTAGTGCACCACCCGTCGGCCAAATCTCTGTTCGGCATTGAATCTCTTGGCCTCCGATCGCAGTAGAGGCTCGAACATATTCTGTGTCAGCCACAAACGAGAGCAAGGTGTGACTTGAGCTGTCTTCTCCGGGTCGCTTTCCTGCATGCGCGCAATGACCTTTCCCTTGTAGAGCTTCTCGACGATGATCATACCAGCGTTCAGATCGAACATCTCCTCGCTTTCCTTCGTAAATCGCTCATCCAGGCTTAGCTGTCGGAGCACCTCAACGGTCCTGAGGAGGAAGAGAGCCGCTCGTGGGTGGATTGCGGTAGAGGGATGTCGATCGAAGGACAAAGACCTCACACTGTGGACACTGGTCAGTCGCAGAAACTCGAACGAAGATGTTGAACCAACCCGTGGTATCCCAACAGCAGACCCATGAACATGCCAACCATGCTGGATCCGATAATTATGACGGGGATCTCATCCTGCTCCAAGGGAATGCTGGAATGGTCATAGGCCGGATCGAACTGGAAGTGAGTCTGCTTGGACCCAGCAATGGGAAGGGTATCGTCTACTTGTTTAGCTGCCATGATTTTCTATGATTGAAGTTGTTCACTTTGAGCTGAAGAATTTCTGCGACTGACAATATTCACGGGGTGAGGTCTTCTAAGAAGGAGCAGGTGGCGAGCATGATATATACCCATCGAACGCGCATGTCTGTTTTCCTCACGTCGGCAGCAACGAAGTGGAGCCGACACGATCATACGATTATGCTTGGAGATTTTTCCTTGCGTCCAATCGGTATGCATCTATACCTGCCCGCAAAGGGAGCAATTGATCGAGAAAATAAGCCTTCCACCACCATCGGTCCGGGAGCGGCACGGCTCGGAGCAGTCGGCATCGGTCCGAGAGCGGCACTACTCCGAGCAATCGGCACCTTCTAAATGCCAATATGTCACCCGGTCAAGGCAGTCCGTATACTGAATTCCCCCTCCAGTTTTCAACTTCTCGTCAGTTTTCAGAGGATACCGAGGAAAGATGTCTGCGATCACACTTTATGGCGCTGCCTATTCAACATGCACCCAACGTGTGCTGATCACACTTCATGAATTAGGTCTGGACTACAATTTGTCGCCGATTGAGATGAAAATAGGAGCGCACAAGGTCCGTAACTTGTCATGAAAGGAATTACGTATACCTAGGTAGCTAAATGACTCTCGCAGGACAAACAATACATCGCCAATTTCCACCCTTTCGGCAGGATCCCCGCCCTGCAGGACGGCAATCTAACTGTCTTTGAATCACGAGCTATCTGTCGATACCTGGTCGCCAAATACGCTAACGATGCCTCGACTCTTCGAGTTCCTACGCAGCCTGCAGAGGTTGCTCGTTTCGAGCAGCTTGCTAGCGTAGAGTACTCGTACTTTGATCCTCCAGTAACGCAACTGGCGTACGAGAAGCTCTTCAAGAGGTGCGTACTTTGTGGTGCAAGGGATCATCACCAGGGCTGATTTCGACACAGCATGATGGGCCATGGCGAGACCGACCAGAAGGTTGTGTCGAGGCTCACCGATCAACTGGAAGAGGCTTTGAGCTACTATGAGGCTCACCTGAGCGATGGCCATTACATTGCAGGAAAAGTCAGTCGCTGCGTTTGTATCAGATAATACCACGGACTAACAAATCCCAGGAACTATCTCTCCTAGATATCTTCAACATGCCATGGCTTGCAATGCTTCCGAGGCTAGTCCCGGAGGGTTCCCTCACTTCGCGACCTAGACTGCATGCTTGGTATTCACTCATTGCGAGCCGCGAATCATGGATGCGAGTGCAAGCACTGCTGTCACATTAGATTAATAGGGATTTCAGAGTATATTGATAGTTTACAAATACAAAAAGCTTGAGTCCTTTAAAGAATGTTAATGCGCATGACAAGGTTCCAAGGTTGGTAAACTACATGAAATTCCTGACTGTGGCAACTCTGGTATTGGAAACTGCTGTACGAGAGGCCTAGGGACTTGAGTGGAGGTATTTACCGAAAGACTATTATCTTCAGGAACGATGCCATAATCCACCTCCAGCCTGCGATCATCCATTTCCACGCTTCTCCTTTGTCTGTTTGACTAGAGCTTTATGTGGCTTCTTTCTCAGCCTCCAATTCCCTCCAAATACAGCAAAATTTCCCTGTCTCCGAAATGCGAGTCTCAAACGCTGACAGTCTTCGATTTCTGAACAAGCTTCCTTTTACAACCTTAATTATTTCGTAGTAAACATAGCCTGTGGTTCAAGGTACCCGACACTTTTCTGACCAGTCTCACAACCAGATGGAAATTCCATACCACAGGACTAGATCACAGGATTAAAGGAGTCTTTCCTCGCGCCTTGCCTGGTCCTCCCTCTCAATCTGCCGCAGCGAGACGGGATGTAGCATGTGCCCCACCAATTCCAGCTTCTGCAGCACAGAATACTGTCCCTCGATTTCATTTCCATTCCAACGAGTCTCTCCGCACCGCAGAGGCAATGGTCTCTGCAAAGTTGCGACGCGGGTCCAAGCTGCCTTGGCCGCAGCACTGAAACCGGCATGCCATGTGCTCACGAGCTCGATAGTGGCCTCGGTCTCCCCCCTCCGAAAGCGGAAGATGCACGCCAAGCCCCTGCTGCTCCAACAGTTCCATAGCTCCATTATTTCCAGCTGCGGCATCCTCGTTGCAGCCTCCGCCGCCAATCGAATTACCAAGTCGGTGTTGTCAGGCGTCAAGTGTTGTGTCGTGAGCGAGAGGCTTTTCAGACTCTTCCATACCATCCACCTCTTTTGTGCTGGAGCGGCTTGCGGGTGAAAAGGGTAGAAGAAGTCAACCGCGTCAATGTTGTTCGCCACGTGCAACTCCTCTAGGTGGTGGCTTGTCCGGGCGAGGCAGTGGGCGAACAAGCGTGCGTTGTGGCGATAGATTGAAGCGATCCTCGACCCGCGGTGGAAGATTTCGTCGTAATTCTCAAAAATGGACACTTTCTTCAAGGTCCTTCTTGATTTGAATGTTTCTCTGGCCAGGCATGCTTGGCTCCAATCTTGACGCTGCTGGTAGACACTCGTGGGGCCTCGCCAGGGCTCGTACGTGAAGTCTCTGAGGCGCGTCAGGCTGCAAATCATGGGATGGAGGCCTTTGCGGGCCGCGATTGTGCGGGGGAACTGTCGCCGGATAACGAGGGAGGCGACAACGGATACCCTGGGCAGGCGCATGCGTAGACGGCGGACCGATGGCAAAGTGTAGTCAAAGCGGAGCCCGCCACCAAACACTCGATACTTGGCGTCCCTAGGAATTGTTTTGATCTTTTTCCCATTCCTCCAGCCGTGGAAGGGATCGTTATGTGGTGGGACTGGACGGTCATCCCATCTGTCCCACGCCGTATCATGGAGGCGAAATCGGAGGTCTTTGTTGAAGTGGTGCGAGTCACTTGGGGAATGCACGCTCAGCTCAAGCGTTATGCCGGGATTGCGGACATCTTTCGCGTTCCAGGTGGATAGGACGTCGTACAAGCTCCAGATAAGCTTGGTGAAGATGGCCTTTTGTGCCTGAGTATCCTCGCGGGTCTCAAGACGATGGCACTGCTGGCAATCGTACATTGGCAGCTCAACACGCAGCCATATCCATTCCACATGCGCCCGGCGTCTTCCTTGAACCAGTTCTGCAAAAGTCTTTATGTCGGACTCGGTTTTGAGTGTCAAGCGACGGAAGAGTTTGCCTTCGAAGAAGTCTCTCCAGTCTCGGCAGACAGTGGCAAGGGCGGCGAGCTGGTCTTGTTCCGCCAACAGCCTGGCCTCACTGCGGGTGTGCCACGTTAATCGTTCCAAAATCATGTCCTGGAGCTCATTTGGTAGTCGGTCCCAGCCTCTGCTATGAGTCTCGGTGGTGATTGCCGCCATGGTGGGTTTTCTGTCGAGACCTGCGGAGAAGGGTTCGTGGAAAAGGCGATGTGGAAAGATCAAGTAGCCGCAGATATGTGCGCATGCTGTTATCGGCCAACTTTTCGAGTATTGCACCAGCCCATGCCCGTCGCCAGCTAGTGATGGTTAGGGCCGTTAGCCCTCCGGCCATCACCCCGGAGGTTTCCCCCGCCCGCCACGGGGAGGCCGGCCCTGTGGGCAGGATATTAATGATGATTAATATCGATGTTATATCGATGTTGCTGGTCGGTTCGCAGCTGGAGCATGGATTAGAAGTTGAACACTGCAATCCGTAGACGATAAGCTGGGGGCGGGGGAACTTACTGGTGGTTCAATTTAAAAATATGTAAGAATAATCTTAGTTGCCGACGCACCCTGCACAAACACTTGGGTCAGTGCTACAGCACAATACCTTATCTTCGAAACATCAAGATAACGGGTTCCGAGCACTTGGTTAAAAAGAGGCCATATTCCACGACTTACAAAATTCCTCCCCGTCATGGGGGCCGGGGGCAGGCGGCTCCCAGTCCCCCTCCCCCTCCCCCTCCTCGTCCTCGTCCTCGTTCTCGTCCTCGTCCTCTTCGTCATCGTCGTCGTCATCCTCGTCCTCGTCCTCGTCCTCGTCGTCGTCGTCGTCGAGGGGGGGACCCACCCCCTCAAACTCCGCGTATGGAGGAGGAGGGTCCCCCTCGACCTCCTAGTAGCCGGGGAGGTCATCCTCCTCCTCCTCCTCCTCCTCCTGCTGCTGCTGCTGCTGTTGCTCCTGCTGCTGCTGTTGTTGCTGCTGCTCCTGCTGCTCCTGCTGCTGCTGCTCGCCCAGGGCGAGGCGGCGGGCAGGGCGGGGGTCGGGCGACAGCCCGGCCGACGAGGCGCGGCGGCGAGGCTGGTACGTGTTAATCATCTGCCACCGATACAAAAGTGATACACTGTTACACTGTGGGAAATTCCACAGCACAAAGATAGGGAACTTGAGATGATTGAAACTGACAGGCATTGTGGTGTGGTGTGGTGCGGTGCGGTACGGTGCGGTACGGTGTGGTACGGTGCGGTGCGGTACGGTACGGTGCGGTACGGTACGGTGCGGTACGGTGCGGTGCGGTGCGGTGCGGTGCAATGCGATGCGATGCGATGTGATGCGATGCGATGCGATTCGATGCGATGCAATGCGTTGCGATGCGATGCGATGTGGTGCGGTGCGGTGCGGTGTTTGTTGTGGAGAGGTTAAAACGCGACAGGTCGTTGCCACGGGTGTATATACTCAGCTAACAGCCGTAGAACCATGTGCCAGTGGCATATGAGCAGGAGCTACCGTGTCGCCGGATGGTGAAGCCGCTTTCGCACCTGCAAGAATCTAAGCAAGTACGGAATCAGTGCACGTCCGGCCAGGCCCCAGAGACCAGATATTGTTCATGAATACGTGTTTCCTGACTGCTTCTTGATTCTAGCCAGCCAACTGGGCAATGGGAAAATCTCCATATGAATACCTATGGGATGATTGTGTATAACATACTAATAGCAGCGTGAAGACTCCAAGTGCCAAGTCGAGGGCGTAGCTTCCGCCAGTAAGGACATCGCAATGCCATATGTCCAGGAAATCGCTATCAAGAAGGAGCGTTGATTGCACAAAAACAGAAGTGCGTCACCACCTACAATTGTCCCATGTAAACCCAAGATCGCCGATGGCGATCCGGGGTGCGTGTACATATGTAGTGCAATAACCTGTTTGCATCCTACTAATGCAAAAGAAATCGTCATTGCATTCATTGGAAAGTTTTCCCCGTTGATAGAAAGGTCGCTAATCAATTATGCAATACGTAGGGTCGCCATCTGCCACGGATACTGCGATGAAGTGTCGTTGGAGAACCGGATAAACGTCGGCAGTTTCCCCCACCGTGCAATATCCAACAGCAGCAACTCTCTCCATTCTTGCTCACCTCGGAACTTGTCTTCAACTAGACCAGATTTCATTAGATAGCCGCGCGGATGCCAGATCACATTTACCCAATTCCGAAACGAACCCATGATACCAGCTTCATCCAGTTGAGGAGTGTGAGGCAGAAGATGCGAGGCCAACTATGGACCGGATACGCGGCTGATCCCACCCAGCTCATCGTTACTTTTGTCCTCATCTGTGTCGCAAATGGTGGTCTGCATCGACAAGGGTGAATAACCAGAATGAATGTATGCTACAGAAGTGTCTTCTTATGAGCGTAGTCAGGAGTAATTTTGTCTGAGTGGCTGATCAGGCCGATCGCAGGAAATGTTGACTCCCTTTCTCGCCGTACGATTATCTTGATGGTGGAAGAACTGGGCGAAGATGGCGACAGAGCGTGCGTATGACTCGTTCTGATAATGCCTGGAAGAAGCCAGCGGTTATGCGAACGAGCGGCTTGTCAAGGCTAGGCCTAAGAAGGTATTCCAGCCAGCGCTCCACATTGCGTTCCGGGGTGCCCTATTGACATGACTAATCGCCCCCATCTGGGGTCGCCTGTCCAAATATTAGCTAACTCGTCCGTCTTGTGACCACTCAGGATGAATCTATTACCCAATCTCAAGACAATGAATCGGGAGTCCGGAGCTTATGCCACGCCCCTGACAAAACATCCTGCAATAGCAGACCGCGTTCACTACCCAAGCTTCCATACAACCAGACATTACTTTACAGTCTCACTTCTTGTCTTATTAAACAACAAGTTTTCTTAAAGGAGATGCCCAAGGTGGATACATGGCTTCAGTCACAAATGACTTGAGTATTTAACCTATTCAGTTGATTGCAGACAATTCCCTTTAAAAGAGCGATTATTCATCAGTGCTACTCTCTCAAGTGCAGTCGTTATGTCCCTGGTATCTGTACTGCACAGTACACGAGGCTGTGTCGAGTCGCCAGCCAATGATCATTCACCGTCGGCCGCAAACGACCCACTCATGCCTTGTGTGCGTCTTAGTACCCAGATCAGGTTTAGGTTGTCCCCGTGCCAAGGCTCCTGCTCAACTGTCAACACTCCGAGTTAAAGTCTTGATACTGTTTCGGTGACTCCTTATGACGGAAGAAACCCTGTGACATGAAATTGTATTTAATGGAGTGCTCTTCCTCGTGTGAAAGTTGTCTAAACTGCCAGCGAATCAGTTTACTTCCTTTCATTGAGCAAAGCACCATTTTCGCCTGTTACATTATCTTGCACACATGGGCAAACGCACAGTCCATGCTCCCATGATGGGAGAACACGTTCCGGGCCAGTCCAATAAGCCACTGTCCCAACCGCCTCACAGCCTGACAAGCCAACAAGTCCTCGATGAACTGCGCAGCAACGCAACCACGGGCCTTGCCTCGGAGGAGGTCCCGCAGCGGCTTGAGGAGATGGGGCCCAATGAACTGGAGCAGAACAAGGGCGTGCAGCCGGTCAAGATATTTCTCGAGCAGATCTTCAACGCCATGACTTTGGTGCGTCAACCTCAGCCTCATCATCTACCTTGCATATCGTGACATCTTCTGACAGTGGCCGCCGGGCTAGTCAGGTACTAGTACTGGCCGTGGCCGCGAGCTTTGGTATCAAGGCCTGGATTCCCGGGGGCATTCTCGCCGGCATCATCATTTTCAACATCTTCCTCGGCTTCTTCCAAAGCCTGCAGGCTGAAAAGACCATCGACTCGCTCCGCACCCTTGGTACACCCAACTGCAAGGTCTTACGCGACGGAAAGACCATTACCATCCAGACCGCTGACGTCGTGCCCGGAGATATCGTCGACCTGGAAACTGGCGACTCCGTCCCTGCAGATATACGTCTCATCGAGGCGGTGAACCTCGAGGCAGATGAGGCTCTGCTCACTGGCGAGTCGGTGCCGATTTTGAAGATTCCTAAGCTGACCTTTGACGCCGATACCGGCCCTGGTGATCGTCTCAATGTTGTCTACAGTTCGTCAATTATTACAAAAGGACGCGGGCGTGGCATCGTCTTCGCAACAGGTATGTTCACAGAGATAGGCCTCATCGCCGGAGCCCTTAGCAGCAGTGGCAACCAAAAGGAGTATGGCGAGGATGGCCAGCGCTCCGTATTCCACGTTGTCTGGGATCCCGTCCGCGCCTGGGTCGGCGAGTTTTTAGGTCTCACCGTGGGCACCCCTCTCCAGAAGAAGCTGGCCCAGCTCTTCATCTGGCTCTTCCTGTTCGCGGTTTTGTGCGCCATCGTTGTCCTGGCCGCCAACGAGTTTGACTCAAGCAGCGATGTCATCATTTACGCCATCACCACCGCCATCGGAACAATCCCCGTGTCTCTCTTGCTTGTCCTGACCCTGACTATGGCCGCTGGTACAAAGAAGATGCTCGAGCGCCATGTGATTGTCCGAAATCTCTCCAGCCTTGAGGCTCTTGGAGGTGTCACGAGTTGAGTTTACCCAGTTGCTTCCCGTACACTCTGTTAGACCGGGTGACTAACCGCTTCCCTGCCGCCAGACATCTGCTCTGACAAGACTGGAACTATCACCCAGGGCCGCATGGTTGTACGAAAGGCTTGGATACCTGGCTGTGGAACCTACTCAGTAGAGACGACCAGCGACGTGTACAACCCCACGGCTGGTCAAGTCTTCCTCCATGGTTCTCAGCCCAAGGACGATGCTGTACCCACCCAGGACAACCAGGTTCAGGGCAATTTGGTTTCTCCCCACGATGAGTCAGCGTCGAAGTCTGCTCTTCGGTGGTATTTGAACGTCGCGTCTCTCGCAAATCTCGCTACCGTCGAGCAGAGCGACCACAGCTCTGCAAGTCCTGGCGAGTGGAGGGCCAAGGGCGCTCCCACCGAGATCGCCATCGAGGTGTTTGCCGGCCGCTTTGGATGGAATAGAGTAGAGTTGTCACAGGGCCAGAAGGCTGAGTGGAAACACATTGCCGAGTACCCATTCGACTCGGATGTCAAGAAGATGACAGTCCTCTTCCACAACAACAAGTCCAATGAGACTCATGTCTTCACAAAGGTCAGCCCAGGACTTCTCCCCACCCAGTTTGTATCTAACAGTTGCAACTACAGGGTGCCGTGGAACGGGTTCTGGCTTCCTGCAAATCCATCGCCATTAACGACGATATCAAACCTCTCGCCTCCGAGATCAGCCAAGATATTCACCTGAACATGGAGGCGCTGGCTAGTCAGGGTCTCCGTGTTCTCGCTCTTGCTCACAAAGTCAACGACCATATTGTCCCCGAGGCCGAATGCCTCGAAGGTGCACTGCCCAGCCGCGAGGCCTTTGAGCAAGATCTCATCTTCCGCGGTTTAATCGGCATTTATGATCCTCCCCGCCCGGAATCACTCCCCAGTGTTCTCGCTTGCCAAGGAGCCGGCATTGATGTCCACATGCTCACGGGCGACCACCCACAGACGGCGCGTGCCATCGCCATCGACGTCGGAATCCTGCCTCCTCCTGAGAAAGCACGGCTGCTCCCGGCTGATGTCACAGAGACCATGATGATGGCGGCCCATGACTTTGATGCCCTTACCGACGCGCAGATAGACGACTTGAGTCAGCTTCCTCTAGTCGTTGCCCGCTGCGCCCCTAGCACAAAGGTCAGGATGATCGAGGCCCTCCACCGACGACAACGCTACGTGGCCATGACCGGCGACGGGGTGAATGATAGTCCCAGTCTTAAGCGATCGGACGTAGGCATTGCCATGGGGACTGGCTCAGATGTCGCCAAGGAGTCTTCTGACATTGTGCTCACCGACGATAATTTCGCCTCTATCCTCAATGCCATCGAGGAGGGCCGTCGCATCTTTGACAATATCCAAAGGTTCATCCTGCACGTACTGGCCGCGAACGTGGGTTTCGTCGTTACGCTTCTTGCTGGCCTCGCGTTCAAGGATGACAACGGCGTCTCCGTGTACCAGCTTACGCCGGTCGAAATCATCTGGATGCTTATGGGCACCGGTGCGTTTTGCGAGACTGGCCTCGGCTTCGAGAAGGCCGTTCCTGATATCCTCAATCGACCGCCTCAGAATGTGAGTAAATATGACCCTTTTAATACAATAGCTTTCAATGCTCACATCATATAGCTCAAATATGGCGTCTTCACACCCGAGTTCCTAACAGACATGGTCGTCTACGGCACAATCACCGCCGGATGCGTCCTCGGCTCATTCACAATCGTCATCTTCGGCTTCAACGACGGGAACCTCGGCTCCAACTGCAACAACGTCTACTCGGACGCTTGCGAGCCCGTCTTCCGCGCACGCGCCACCTGCTTCACGACCATGACCTGGATCTTCCTCCTCTTCTCCTGGGGCCTGATCGACTTCCGCCGCTCCCTGTTCTACATGCCCAACGGCTTCAAGGCGTGGGCGGCCCACCTATGGGGCAACCAGTTTCTGTTCTGGTCTGTCGGCGGCGTCTTCTTCACTGTCTTCCCGGTCTTGTACATCCCCAAGCTGGACCATGTCGTTTTCCAGCACACCGGCATCAGCTGGGAGTGGGCTGTTGTATTCGTGGATGTCATCGTGTTTATGATGCTGTCTGAGGCGTGGAAGTGGGCCAAGCGCATCTATTTCCGACGCCAGTCCTCCCAGAGGGAAGGACATTGGAATGAGGTGCATGTCTAGGCTATGGTAAAGTCGCAAACTAGTATTATGTTGCCAATTCTACTCACAGTGATGGCTCTATCCCATTCACATAAGTTGCAATCAGTATCAGTTGGCCACAAGATGTGTCCGATATCCGCCAGACGAGCCTACCGAGGTTTCTGACTTGTGATTCACCGTTTGTCGCTAGAAACCCACTGAACATGTGTGACTTACAGTGGGTAATGTGTGCTCTGGTTTCCTAGGTGCGGCCAATGTGTCACATGCGGAGGCTCTAAGTCACAGCTCACTGTGGTGAGTGGTTCTGCCAACATTCCATTTTCCAGGGCGCTGGAGGATCAGTGACTCGATCTTGGCCGAGCAGTATATAAATATTGCCGCCAAGACAGTCTCCCTGGAATCAACTTTCTTCCTGAAACACAGAAACCGAAAAATACATACGACCATCCATCCCAGAGAGTATCTCACCACAAGATATCAACGATATCAGCCAGCTTGCGAGCTGACACCAAGACCTATGATGGAGTTTCAGTTCAAGTCAGAAGACGAGAAGACAGCCATCATAGGACCAGATGAGGATGTATATCCAGAACTTAAACTGTTCAACCAAGCGCAATTCAACAAGCCGAAGAAAGCTCCACAGAAGCGGTCTGGAAGTCTTTATGTCTCCGAGAATCTCGAGCGCCCCTACGACGTGCAACCTGCAAGACTACCCTTTACTCGCGACGATTTACAGGTCTTTCTCGACGAGGGCTTCAAAGGTGATCACGGCTACTGGTCTGTTCTTTGGTTCGGAATGAAAGGAGAACACGGCAGCGACGACATATATGACGATGGTTTTCGCTCCGTCGTCTGTTTCAAGACCGTTGACTTCATGATACGACCATTAAGCGAGAGCAAGAGCCCCAAAGGCGACCCTAACAGGCTGCAGTGAGTAAAACCACATGAAACGAAGTCGGAGGTTCGCACCTGCAAAAACGGAGGGTACCCCGGTACATCGCAATCGCATATCACCCACTCCCACAATACCCACCACCTAACTACACCCACCACTTACACCTACTACCTACACCTACTACCTACACCTACTACCTACACCTACTACCTACACCTACTACCTACACCTACTACCTACACCTACTACTTACACCTACTACCTATACCTACCTACTGCCTATACCTACTACCTATGGGTGTAAGTTAGTATCCAGCGCTTAGAGGGGCCCGGGTGATGTAGTGGTGTACCCTCCGTTGTCACCGGTGCGAATCTGATCTCCATAAAATTGGCGTTCAATTGACGTTAAATCTCTTTGCTTGTGGGACTCGATTTTATCTGACAATGTCGGTGATGACGACTAATACAGCATCTCCGCGGCTGATATCAAGGACTGTCTGGATAAGGCCCTGGAACAAGTGAACCTGAACCGAGACGAACCGCTGAAGGCAATCACAGGCAAGGGTCTTATGATTAATCCCAAGGACAACATTCATCATCCGCAAATGGACATGATTCCTTTCGAGTGGAAGATCGATCGTGTCCCTGAAGACAAGATCAACAGGCGAGTACGGGAGTGGAGAATCCGCAAATGTGGGAAGAGAGCCTACGAGTACGATGCTCGGTTACGGGAATACTGGAGTTTCATGGAAGCTCAAGATCCAACAGCAATCAAACCGGCCCTAGGTCCAAGCCCTCCATGGGCACGGCGAAAGAGGGGAAGCGATGAAGCGGGTGCTGGTATGGGGCCAGAACCGAGTAACAAACGCCGCAGTATAGGTGCTCAATTGAGCACATACTCCATGTGGGCGGCATCACCTTCTCAATCGGCCATGGGTTCGCCGCAGAGCTCGCGTCCACCCTCATCTGCCGGGTCTGCGCGAGGGTGGATGTCTCCGCCGTCGACGATGGGTTCGGCTCCGATTATTGGCGCCGGGATGTACGGCACGGGCCATCCAATGCCCTTTCCTGCATCTCTTGGCTCGCAGTCGGCTACGGGCTCTGAGACGCCGAGTGTGGCCTCAGCATATTCTCCGCGGCCGGGCCTGGGACCATATCCGGGCCAACCCCAAGCACCGTCGCTAGGTAGCTCACCTGGGTCCATCACCCCCGGGAGCACCGGCCAGGAATCCCCTTTTTCGAGAATCGCAATCTCGCAGCCAGGCCCTGGTCACGGACAGCAGCCCCGAGGTTACGGAGACCAGGACGTACATGCGACACAGATGATGTACGGCCTGGGAATGCCCCCTAGACGTACTTTTGTGCCGGGGGCGGGATCAGGTCAGCTTGCACCGCATGTCGGATTTGCGCATCCTCAATATGGCAGCACCCCGCCAGGACTTTCACAGGGTGGAGGAAATCAACTGGGCATGTACACCCCTGCTCGACCAATTATGCCGCCGCCGGGAAATGCTGCGCCCATTCCACCACCAGGAATGGCTCAGCAGGGAGTTACTCCGCCTATGCATCCACCGGGGACGGCTCAGCAGGGATGGGGAATGGCCTCGCAGAGAATGAATCCCTTAGAATTCGTTTCGTCCAACTTGCAAAGCATGCCTTCGAACCCACAAGGTGGCGGAAATCCTCCGTATCCCTACCAAAGCCCTTCACAAGGCGGTTGGAATAGTCAGGGCGGCGGTCCTGCTCCAAACCGTTCGCCAAACTATCCCGGCGGGGCGTCAAACCAGCCTGGCTACCAAAGCCCATACTACGGGCGTGGAAGAGGATCCGGGCACGGCTGATTCTTCCAGAGGATGACGAGTCAAAAGGAGAGGATTACCTTGCGAAGTATCTGGAATCGGAGGTTTTTTTTTGGGGGGGGGGGGGGTGGATTGATGCCAGCTGGGCGAGTCTATGATGCTTTCTTTCTTTTTGGACGTGCGTGGGCACGGTCTGTCCAAAGACTACGTCGCGAACCCTTTGGACGGACTGACGACAGCCCAGCGAGTCTCTACTGTAGGGATTGCTTGTATGAATTAATCTTTTTCTGAGAACATGTTGTGTGTAATTTGACGAGAAACCTCGAGGCTCGGGATGGTTCTGCTCCCGGACAGATCACAGTTTCGCAATTATCCTTCCCATGGATGGGGTAGTACATGAGGCGCCGTCCTGGCACCAAGCACATCGTGGGGAATCCAAACAAGGGACCGAAAATTTTCATTCGACGCCAAGCCTCACCGTGAAAAACCAGGTCACATCCCAATGCACCAGATCACCGACAAACCATGTTCTCATTCAATATAGTAGAAAAACACCCATGTTGGAGGGCTTTCTTCAGAGCACGCAATTCAGTTTGGATATTCTTTAAGTTCATCAACATTGACAATCTTTCCATCCTGCAAGAAGGTGGTCTCCCAACCGATCTGGCACTCAGCCCTGGACGTATCAATCCAGCCTTCCTCGAACTTGATCACCTTGCCCTCCCAATCAGGATCAGTGAGCATCGCCCTCAACTGATCTGGGGTCGCCCAGTAGGAGGATGTGACATCGTATTGCGTCATTTTCCAACCAGGAAGAGAGCCCTTCAGGTTGTCCAAATCAGCTTGGAAAAAGGCCTGCAATGAAGCTGGTGTGACGAACTGGCCGGATCATAGTATCAGTATGCATCACTTGATTGAGCTTCAGAGTGTGTGCCAATACGTACGAGGCTGTAGCGAGTGATGCCATGCTTTTGGAGTATCTTGATCATCCTGGGAATTTGTTCCTCCTGGTACCACTTGGCAAATGCCTGCTCATCGACACCCTCTGCCCGGAAGTGATGGGCGGGGAACTTGAGCAACTGCGTCGGCTGTGCCTGCTGGCTAGATTGTTCGGCCATTTTTGCTCTTTGTGGGCTGTCCGCTCTGGTCTTGTCGCGCTAGGCTAACAGAAACTTGTGTTGATCACAGCGCAAGGGTGATTGAGTGACGTTTTGCTGGGCTGACTTGGGGTCAGGATTTCATCCTTCTTATACCCAGCCGAAGGTGACCATTTGCTGGGCAGCCAACAGGCACCGGACCGCCAGCCACTTCTGCATGTTGGTTACGAAACAGGACAAGTTTGTTGGTTCCTATTGCATGATTATCACAGTCACAGTCAGAGAGGCCCCATAAAAGTGACGTGTACTGATCAAGAGCTCAGTTAGACTAGAGTGTTTTATGTGAATGCCCTGATGCAGGATAGTTCGGAATTCGTGCAGAAATAGCCAGGCGGCAACGCGAAAAGGTGGCACAGCACAGGGAAAGGTGACAGGCCCAACAAGGGTCCGAAGTCGTCCCGCTGGGCGAAATGTTTACTGCATGTAGAGAACCCGAGTCCCGTCCCTTCTTGTGTATATTGATATGAGCAGCTAGGTGTAGCCTTTTACTATCGAGTTTCGACTTCGTGAATATACGTCCTCTTTGTAAATGTAGAAATGCACCTACAACTCTGCCTGAACAAGGGGCTAAGCTGAAGCGGGTGTATTATTGTTACCCACTGAGGGCTGTGAGTGGGCTCAGCTCCTTATCTCTGCTGCAACCCTTTGGGTTACACGACACTGAAATCTGCTCACAAAGCGCAGGAATGTGCCCGGGGAAACAGTATTGGTTTCCTTCATTAGACTCTGTAATACACACCTTGGTGGGCAACACATTTCATTTGCAAACTTCGATACACATCAGCCCAAAGGGTTCGGCATTTGCGCGGCCCCCATAAGGCAGAGATGCATTCAGTGTAGTCTTCGACTAGTCCGGCCCCTGAAGATCCGTGGCGCGGTTCTCGTTTAAATTCTTTTGCTATCCTGTCAACGGTTGGGGGCCGACTCAAGTTGAAAGATTCGACTGCTGGCAACTCCTTGATAGTAAATGGCACAGCAAATGTTTATAAGAAAGTCGACTCGGTCCTTTCCCAGCCCGTAAAGGACCAAAAGTCTCAATCCTTCCTCATTCTACATCTACTAGGATTTAAGTCCCATTTTGTTTCGTTGAATTATTCCCTCGACATCCTTCTTCTGAACCCCCGAGCACCATGGCTGGCGATGAGGTATTTCTTGGGCGATGGACCAACTGGTCCCGTGGTCCTGTCCTTGGACCAACTCTGACCATGACTCAAGAAAACGGCAAATACCTCATTGCGTTTATAGCTTTCTTTGTTACCTTCGTCGCGACCCGTTTTTGGAGGCTATGTTGTTTTTTCCTTCACCGGTTCCATTCGACGACCCATCCATCAGCTGCCCCTTATCACCAGCGCCAGGCAATCCTGCGAAATTCCTCGAGTCCTGAGTCAGGTCTTGTGGCGCTGCTACGCCTTTTTTGGGCCTGGCGACACCCGCGCCCAAAACAGCTCCTGGCCTTGTTGTCCCCAGCTGTGGTGGCTTTCATCGTCTTAGCAGGATTCACGCTTGCGGGTGTCTTCTCGTCGCAGATCTCTTCGGCGGTGGGGAACGAGGTCCTGCTATCTAGTAGTGCCAAATGTGGCATTATGGTTGGAACGCCAAACATAACAGATGGTATGAGTGTCGTCAGACCATACCAATCCAGAGGTGTCGACAACGCACTTAACTACGCCCAACAATGTTATTCCTCTAGTGACTCCAGTATGGTCGATTGTAACAGATTTGTCGCTCCGCGTCTAGACGCCGCCTCAGTTGATTATTCCGCTGGGTGTCCGTTCGAAAGCAAGATGTGCAGAACGAATGCCTCAAACTTACGGATTGATAGTGGATACATCGACAGCGATCGAGACCTGGGAATGAACGCTGCCGCCGACGAGAGATTTACGTGGAGAACTGTTTTACACTGTGCACCGCTTGTCACTGAAGGCCACCGAAGTAATGTCACACGCGAGAATCAAACCTTCATACGATATCACTACGGTCGCACCTTGGGTCACGGATACGGAAACTTTTTTGACTATACTTATGAAGTCGGTGACTTGGCACAGCAATACCCAGATCCGTCCAAATTGGGTTTACAAGAAACCACGGAATTCAGGCTCAAGTAAGGATAACCTTTTGATACTGGATAAACAGCACTACAAATGGCTTGCTGACACAAGGTCGTCATCCACAGCAGTCTTAATTCGTATATTATCAATGGATCATCGGACATTCGATACGGCTTTGAAGCGATGCCTGATTTGCAGAGGCCTGATGGGGATACATTCATCTTCTTCCTAGTAGGCAATGGTGTTGTGTTCTCTGAACAGTCGCGCGATGATTGGTATAGGGTATCAACTTTTTACAGCACAATGAGACTGGCACCAGGTTCTGATAATGACGTATTTCCGATATATCGGCCAGACGAGGCAGCATCCCCACTTGGATGTGTCAGCCAGTATCAGTACTGCATCGTGGGAATGTCAGGCGAACGACAATGTGCACCACTCTCCAGCGCATGGGATTCTATTTCCAACGCTGCGCTCGCGTTTGGGATAGTCGACGAAGACTTGACTCCAGGCCGGGCTTCCTCGTCAAGCAAGAAGGGCTCACGATTCTCTTGGACCACTGAGATACTCCGTCGCGGTACTGGGGTTGGAATTGACGAAATTATTGGTCATCTAGGTCCAAGATCACTGGATTCGCAGACTGGTCTCAATTCGGGCGTACAGGGTCACCTGACGGTTGACCAGTGGAAACATGACGTTACTAAGTGGTATAACGCAACAAAGGCAGCCACACAAGCAGCTTTTACCGGCGCAGCGCGTGGGATCAGTGACCCAGGTTTCGATGATTGCGCCGGATGTGTAAGCCCAGCAATCAACGCTTATGAGGAAAGAATGTGCCAAAATCAGGTGAGATCGTCTCATTTCCGGCACAGTGGATGTATGCTGACAAGAGAACAGAAAATCCTTAGCCCTGCTTACGCCTCGTTCAGCATCTTCGGCCTCTGTTTCACATTCGTGATGGGCTTGGCCATCGTTCTCCTTTCCTACTTGCTGGAGCCGATCTTCGAGTATTTTCATAAACATAGCAGGCAGTGCGACCAATACAGATACCTGGAGTGGACTTCTCACTCGGTACTTCAACTCCAACGACAAGGACACGAGACCCTGAGTCTAGGGACCTGGGAGAAATGTATCGAGGAAGTGCCTATCTGTGGGTCGGACGAGATAATGGGAGTATTGGACATTACGGACGGGACTCACCCTCTTCTACGGCGCCCATCTTTTCATGGTGTAGCACCAGGAGTGAGGCCGGACAAGCCAGCTCAAGCGACTGAGGCTGTCGACAGGGATGACTCAACGGGTGACCAAGACGAAGGACAAGGCAATGGCGAACCACCTGCAAATCAAACAGCAGCTCACGAGGACGTCAGACACGGAGGGAGCGATACGTCATCGCCAGAGAATACCATGATGGCCCCGAGTCCACAGTGGGATCAGATCTCTTTGCTGAGTGCAGAAAGGACAGGCGAAGAAGCACCATCGCCAGATAATACCACGGCGGCCCCAATTGCACATACGGATGAGGGATCTCCGCCGACCATAGGAAGAGTTCAGGAAAGTGCATCGGACTAGTCTGCTATATGTATTGTTATTAAGTATTATCAGCATGCGAATGGTCAGTGGTTCAAGCAAGATATTACTATACTGATCGAGAACCTGATGCTTACCACGTCTTGGTCTCCTGGTCAGATCACAAGAGGCGAGTTCGGGAGTAATGACGCGGAATGCCCACGCTGGATCCATCCTGTATGTGGTGAATTCCCGGGATGCCTTGCGATGCCTCTGTAAGGGGGCTCAGTCGCGTGATACCTTAGGACAACTCCTGGAGGGGTGTAATGTGAAACCATCTAGTCATGTGGCCGTAATTAAATTCAGGTACGGTTATGAGACAGTGGGATATGGTTGACAGTAGAGGTTGAAAACTAAACTAAATATTAGAAACTACCTAGGTTGACATTATTGCTTAAGGACCAGGATGATCCCAACTGATCATATGTTGTTGCATTATATTTCTAGTTGTAATTGCAAACTCAATTCCATGTTCTGACTGCTTTCGGCCTTATTTGGTGAACTTGAACTACAGCAGCAGAATTTGTCTTCTCTTTTTATCCTGATAGTTTACCCTGAGAACCGCCTATATAGCATATAGTAGTAGACGCATAGTCAAGGGTGGTCTTGTTCTTCATCCGTATACGTGCTCTATTAAACTTGAAGCCGTAGGCGGTCCCTTCATACCATAGTAAACGTTCAAAGACCCAGCGTTAGATAGATATACAATGCTGACAACAATACATTTGTGAATACGATCGTGACGCATATTCAATCTGCTGTACCAAAGCCAAATAGGCTGATTTGGCTTTCTTCTTGTCGACAGCTGGTATAATGACCTCTGCTTCAATTTGTTCACTCCATGGCGTTTCCCATTCCGCTGCTGGCCTACTGTATTGCTCGCAATGATTGAGAGGGACAATGTACTGGCTGAATAAGCGTGCTGCAAGAGGCATAGACCATAGGTACAAGCAGGGGGGTAATGATTACGCCCCCAACCACAGTATGCTGACTTCGTGTTTCCGCCGGTGAGTCAACGCCGATCGATCTCTACCTTTTCTGTCTCATTCTAATTTCCTCAACTTCTCCCTTTTTAATTCATAATTGTCTGGTACGAGCCTTACACAGCAGCTTCAGTGGACGATCATATTCCTAACGCAGCCGTGGATTCTCTAAAGGAATCCTACGAGTATAACAATCTACACCACGAAACTGCTATCGACGGAGTGGATGATTGAAACCCTTAAGTCTCTTTATCAAACCGACTAAGAGGGGGTGCACTAGTTGACCCTCACTTCAGAAGCACTTCAAAAAGAGGGTCAGAGCCCTGGGACTCACCGTAAACGTGCGAAACAACTCTTATTCGGCTCTTAAGTCTCCTTGTTCAGGTACCCCCTTAAGACTCCCAACAGATTCTTTCTCCACCTCGCCAAAATGGGTTTCGTCGACTTCTTCCAGGATTCTGGTCTGGCTGGTGAGTTCCCTTGGAAAATTGTGCAAATTTTCCAACCCCCTCGCGAGCAATCGCATTGCGAACGACCACTCTACACCTCTGAATCCGACAGCTAACCAATGGCTTAGTCCTCAACAGCTGGTTGACCACTCGATCCTACATCGTCGGGTAGGTGCTCTCTTCTTTATTTAAGTCCGAGGATGTTCTCCAGCGAGGTGGCAGGTTGTAGTTTCCACGTAGATGGCATGCTCTGCTCCCTCGGCTGCTCCTCATCTCGCATCGCGGAATGAAAAAAACTCGATGCGCTTCCCTTCCTGCTCTTTGATGATGAGAATTTTCTGAGCAGACTCAAGACCTGCGAATGAGGGCATGACAAAGCATTCTTTGCATCTCTGAATTTCCATACCACCAGCGTTCCTTGTCATTCCATTTGAAGCTGGTCCCTGATCAGGAGACTGACCTTCGGGCTCTAGTTACGCCGCCTCCCAGGCCGATGTTGCCTGCTTCAAGGCCCTGAAGGAGAGCCCCGAAGGCGCCAAGTACCCTCACGCCGCTCGTTGGTGGAAGCACATCGCCTCGTACGAGGCCGACTTCGCGACCCTGCCCGGTGATGCCTCTAAGCCTTACACCGTGTACGGCCCCGACGTCGTCGCCGCCACTCTGAACCCCACCAAGGCGCCCGCCGCCGAGAAGGAGGAGGATAACGATGTCGACCTATTTGGCAGTGACGAGGAGGAGGATGAGGATGCCGAGGCTGCCCGTATCCGCGAGGAGCGCCTGGCTGCCTACAAGGAGAAGAAGGCTGCCAAGCCCAAGGCTGCTGCCAAGTCCGTTGTTATCATGGATGTCAAGCCCTGGGGTGCGTGCCACAAACTATCTCCTTTTGCTCTGGACCCGCTTGTATGACTGATACTGAATCCTGATCCCTGCAGACGACGAGACCGACATGAAGGCCCTGGAGGCGTCCGTCCGTAGCATTGAGAAGGACGGTCTGGTTTGGGGTGCCTCTAAGCTGGTGCCCGTCGGTTACGGTGTCAACATGCTGCAGATTAGCCTGGTCGTTGAGGACGAGAAGATCTCTCTTCAGGACCTCGAGGAGGAGATTTCCGGCTTTGAGGACTACGTCCAGTCGACCGATATCGTGAGTAGCCAACCGAGGAGCATGTGGATGAAATTGATGCTCACTGTGCCAACGCCAGGCTGCTATGCAAAAGCTGTAAACTGCCCATATCAGTAGGGCTTCTCAAGTAGAACCGGTATCTCTTCGTTGCATGATATATGATCCCTTGGGCATGAAACCTACTTGATGATCATGATGGGAGGTGTTAAGTGTCCCGGAAAGACAAACGCAAAATCTTGAGAGCACACCCCGTACTATACGAGACATCAGGTTCTGTTGGGTCGCTCGGTGGCCCAGCTTGAGATGCGAATTTTCACAGCCATGATTGTATGGAAGTATGAGCTTCTGCAAGTGTCAGCGGGTCTTGCAAGCCATGGTGCAACGTACGATATTTGTTATACAGCCAAGAAGGGTGCCGTTCAGCTCAGAACAAGGTCAAACTGAGACCTGGAAAGACACAGTCAGGCGGGTATGTCATTTTCATAGAAACATATTAGTCTTCCGGGAAAAGAAATCAATTCAGTTCCAGAGCATCTAAATCCGCACGGCTTTATTTCAAGTGCCTGCTTGTTGCCATTTGGTGTGTCGAGGGAGAACCTGTCATTCTAGTCGGGGCATTTAGTAGGCATTGGGAAAGGCTTTCGCATTAATGTAATATACTATACAGGCAACAATCAAGCCAAGGCCATGCCAAGGTTAGACGTACACGCTCTGTCGGTGACTGGTAATGGGGCAGAGAGAGAAAAAAAGCAGTACCTAGTCATGGGTGCATTTATGACAAGTCTAGTCAGAATAATGACCCATGTGCAGTCGGATGAGGGCCTCCGGTTGAACGGTCTGAAGCGCAGGGGTTTGAATCGCGCTCTCCTTGATTGGATGAACATTTGAACCCGCCAGTGGGAGTGATGTAATGCATCTATCCAACCAGCAGAGCAGATATCAGCACAGACTGGCGGATAACAACGCAGAGTGGCGGATATCAGCGCAAACTGACGGATATGTTAGGGGCGCTCGGATTGTCCAATCCACCCAGCATTCCATGCAAGGTGGATCTACACGACTGTAATGGAATCCACGGGCGTAGATATTAATTATTGACCTGCATGCTGTCGTATTCTCCTTTTTGTTTCCTGTTTCTTCAACATCATCCACCACGAACCCTCCCGCAGCGGCTACCCGGGTATCACTTCCGTGCTCGGCGCAATATCATGTATCCTGCGCAAGAGATGCCACAGAACATAGAGATTATGGTCGTTCTACTGTGCGACCTCGTCCCTTGTTGCAACCTTGGACCTTGTAGAGATGCCGCCTTTTCGCTCACACATGACGCAATTCAACGCTTTGTCTCCCTGCATTGAGATCCACCGGGCTGTTCATCAGATATCTCCCAAGTATCTACAGTCCCCTGTTGAAGAAAATATAGAGTCTCATATGCCAAGATAAAGCAGCTCGGTAGCCCCATAGAACCGCTTGTGCTTTCCTTGACAGAGCCCCCAACACGAATTTATTATGGGACCGGCATCTGGGTTCCAATCCCCAGTTGGAGCTAGGGGTAACAGCACCTTGGGGGCCGAGCCAGGTCCCGCAGAGTCCCAGAGGTCCAAACCGTACGAGGCAGGTAGATCTAAGACATAAACCAATCAGAAAGCTTTTAAAGAAGACTTGGTGGTTTGGCACGGCCCAGTACGCGTACTGAAGTGGGGCTGCTTGGCCCTTTCGACGGAGCGTCGATCCACCATTTCCTTTCTGAAAAGGGGACTCAAGATTCTCCATATCGGTCACATCTGGTGTGGTGATCCGTCGGCTAGTATCACAAAACGCTGACTCGACCATGTGCGATGGCACGTCGGTCACATCTGGCGTGGCGAACCATCTGGTTGCTATTACCAAAGGCTGACTCGACGATGTGGTACGAACGTATAAAGGCAGGAAGATATGACGACTTGGTCTCGCATCTGTCCACTGGACTCGCTATCCTTCGTGCCAATTTGGGAGAAACGGACGCTCAAGACTCTCTTTTCTCTTCCACCCTTCCCAAGGCACTCGAAGCCATTTAAATACCCAAGGCAAGCACCATGAAGTTCTCACCTTTGGCTGTCCTTGCCACCGGGCTCTTGTCCGCGTCGACCGTCTCGGCTCATGGCAAGCCACTCTCGCGCTCCGAGCTCTCGCGCCGGGGAACCTTGGCAAAGCGCTGTAGCTCGCATGTGGCTCGCCTCAACGAGAAGAGGTACGCCAAACGCATGGCCAAGAGGGACTGGGGCACTGGCAACAGCACCGTCGAGGTGACCACAGCAGCGCCCTACTACGACGTACTTCAAAACGACACGTGCGTCCTGTCCACAGAGATCACCGGAGGACCATACACATGGCTCCAGTCCCAAATGCTCAGACAGGACACCACCGAGGGCGAACCCGGCTTCCCGGTCTGGCTGGACATCGGGCTCATCGACATGGCCACGTGCGAGCCGCTGGAGGGCGCCCTCGTCAGCATCTGGTCGGCCAATGCCACGGGCAGCTACTCCAGCTTCACGGGTGTGAACCCCAACACGCCTTTCAGGGAGGTCATCGCGCAGCACGGCCTCGACAATTTCACCGTCGGCGAGACCGACTTCCATACCGACGACACCACCTTCCTCCGCGGCATGTGGCCGACCAACGCCGAGGGCCTGGCCGAGATGAAGACCATCTACCCGGGCTTCTACGCCGGCCGCGCCATCCACATCCATGCCCAGGTCTACACGAACTGGACATTGTACGGCAACGGAACACTCAAGTCGCAGAACGTCGTCTCGACCGGTCAGCTGTACTTCGAGGAGGATTTGTCGGCGCACGTCATGTCGCTTGAGCCCTATGTCTCGCATACTGAAATTGAGCGTCGCAAAAATAGTGAAGATCGCCATTTCGCTGATGGGATTTCTGAAGGTTTCAACCCTGTTATGACCGTTGTTCCTGCGGATGGGGAGAACGTTGACAATGGTGTTGTGGCCTACATCACCATGGGCATTGACTCGACCGATATTAAGACGGGAGACGCCGATCCAGTTATCAGTGCTGCTTAATTTGTTGAGCGCAAAGTGTTTCTTTTTTTCTTTTTGGAACATCGTTCTATGAGTTGGCTCTCGCAATGGAGCATCTTTGGGCATGTTGGTCTTCAAAAGTGAGAGACCCTACGGGGGGCAGTTGTTCTCATCATGCTGGTTCACACACATAGGTTTCACAAGCAGAGACAAGCTATCTACTTTGCATCCGAGCTTTTCTAAATACCCATGGCTGATGCATGCATACAAGCCTGCAAGGTTCTAATTAAAACCTTTGACCTTCGTTTTGAGCCAAGATGTTGCATTTCTTTTGCGGGCGAAAGGTGTGCCAAAAACGTGCTCGGCCCGTTTGTGCATCGATCTAGGCGCTTGGCGGCTTACGGTGCTACCAGGGGTTGGCAAATCATTCCGCGCTCGGAAGGAGATATTTCAGCTCGAGGAAACGAGCTTTTTCGAGGGCCTGATAGCTGCTCTCCTAATCTGATGGTATTGGACAATCCACGGTGGCCCCCAACATGCCCAGAGAGCTGAAACGAAAGGTCGATGCCTATCATGCAACGCTCCGCTGCCGACGTCGAGAATTACTACCCTCCTTCAACATTTCTATTGGATAGCGACCGCGAACCACCTCACAATCTTCGGGGGCCGCAGAATCTAGGTCGACGTCATGCCTGAAAAAGTAAGCGCAAGCGTTGAATACAGCGCGGAGCAACAGAGCCTGGCATGGTAGTATGTTCTCATGCATTCAAGTGGCCATGATTTGGATATGTTGGATGGAAATAGTATAAACATGGAAATCCGACCTCGCTCATGTATCTAGATTTTAGGGGACTCAGAGTCTCGTAGTCATTCCATCAATGCGCTTTTCGTCGCCCATGAACTTACATATAAGGCTACCGTACCATAACTATTTACATCGCTTTCTTCTAGTAACACTGGCCCTGAGACATCTCAAAAATGGCGATAGTGAAGACATGGCAGGAGGCTGAGTCCACTTTTAAGGTAACTCCATCTTCGATCACCTGCGACTTGCGCGGTGTTTCTGGAGCCATTCGCTAATCGATTTTATAGCATGCAGTCCACCTTGGCGTATGGACTAATTGGTCCCGTGGTGCCATCATGGGGGCTACGCTCACTTTGCGGCGGACCGAAGGCAACTACCTCCTTGCCTTCACATCTCTGTTTATCACCATCGTCTCAGGCTGCTTTTGGAGTATTGCGAGGCGAGCGTTGCATCGCTGTTATTCCACGTCCGCGCCGCGTGATGCCCTTTATCATCAACAACAAGCAGTATTCCGCAACTCTTCTTCCGCATTCGAGAGCTTCCAAATTCTTTGCTCACTTGCTTGGGCATGGCGACACACAGTCAACGGCAGAAGTTGCCTCCTTCGCTTAGTGCCAGGAGCCTTGGCTGCTGCCTTTGTTGTTGTTGCTTTCGGCATTGCTTCAGGGTTCTCGTCACTGATTTCATCAGGGATTGGGACTCAGGTTCGTCTCGATGGGACAAACTGCGCGCTTGTCAACGCACAGGCCGACGATCCCAAGTATGATTCATACTCAAGAGTACCATATGTTGCACGCAAAATTACAAATGATGCGAATTATGCCCAACAGTGTTATTCAGCCAACTCCTCCTCTGGCATATTCGACTGCACTTCCTTCGCCAAAGCAAAGCTAAACAGTACTATTGACTTAGAGGCGCCATGTCCATTCGCAAATGGTTTGTGCCGGAGCGACAGTGCAAACATTCGGCTGGACACTGGCTACATCGATAGCCACCACGACTTGGGCATGAATGCGCCCGAGAATGAGAGAATCCTGTTCAGGTCCGTGTTAAGCTGTGCGCCCATATCGACAGAAGGGTTCTCAACGGAACTTGCGACAGGCGGGGTGAACCATACCCTTTACGATTATGGAAACAAGACACGGGGCCAAAATTACACCTACAAGGCCACGAGTCTCGATGATCAATATCCAGCTGACGATATCGAGGGAGGTCGCGGTACAAACTTTGTCTTGGCGTAAGTCATGATTCAATCCGTCCTGCCTCGTATACTGTTCATTATGTGACTTTACTAACCTGGTTTTATGGGAGACAGATCATTCCTGGAAAGCAACCTTGGAGGAAGCACTTACAAGCCGTCTTCATCCTTTCAGGCAACGCCAGAACTATTTCCTGGGGACGGCGAGATTCATGTCATCTTTCTGTCCGGGAACGGTATCAGATTCCAGGAAACCGTGCACGATCCCTGGTATCGCGCGACGATTCCAGCTAGGTCTATTACCGCAGCGGGTGAGCCGGGATCAAATCCTGAACGCCCTGCATATAGGCCTGAAGAAGCAGCTTCACCAATGGCCTGCCTCGAACAATTTCAGTTCTGTGATGGCAGCCAAAGTCGATGTGGACCACTTTCCAGCTGGGCAGATGCTCAAACTGGAGCTTCGGAACTGTTTCAAATCTCTCTGGAAAGCGAAGGTCCACCAGCAGACAATCACCCAGGATCCCGATTCTACTGGTTCGTGGCGCTTATGACATATGCTGCTCCCGGCCTAGCAATTGTCCTTCTGCAACTCGGTCCGAGCTCACTCGCCTCACAACGCAGCCTATTTGCTGGCGTCATGGGTCCGCTTCCAAACAACCAGTGGCAACTGGATGTGATACAGTGGTGGGCTACATATTTGGCAGGCATCCAGAGCGCAGTAGTCTCGACCGCGTCCGGCCCCATTGATCCTTCACTGGAACATCTGCGAATAAATCCCTACAATGAGTGGATCCAGAATAATCTTTGTAACAACCAGGTGAGTGTCATTTTCCATGCTGATTGAGATTTGGATAGAGTGAAAGCGCCTGCAAACTGCTGACACACCGCAGATCATTCGCAGCTCCGATTATACCTCCTTCAGCCTTTTTGGTTTATGTTTCACATACATCTGTGGACTCATCATAATAATTGTCGCACTCACTCTGGATCCGATTCTACAGGTTTTGTCTGGCCGTTTCCGCCGCGGCGCATATTCTTATCAGGAGTGGGTCTCAGCGGAGACTCTTCAATTGCAGCGAATGGCCTTCCAAGGAGTAAAATCGGGGACATGGTCCGGCTCGGCGAGCTCAATTCCCATCACATCACAAGCGGGGGAAGTTATGGCCAATCTCGCATTCGAGTATCCTATTGGTCAAGCCGGCCTTGAGAAACCTGCTCCCCGCGCATCTGAAGGGCCCAGGAGCACTTCGACGTCCATGTTAGAGCAAAAACTATCAATCACTTCGTCCAAATATCCCGAGGGACATAAGGACTTTTCAGGGGTGGACAGAGTATCAACTTTGGCCACGGAAGTTTCACCTATCACTCCAACCATTCCAGTGATCACGTCCACGCAAACACAGCGACCGGATTGATCTATACACGCGAAGAAGAACCAATTTCAACGATTGCTGCAATTGCAGCGTTCTTTCAGGAGGATTCCGGCTAGAGCCACAAATCATCATTGGCCGTAACGTGCTAGACTGGAGGAGAACGGGAATATTGGGCGTGTCTCCTCGGCCAAAGCCATGTAGAGGGGAGGAGAACGGAGACTGGGAATTCCCGAGCGGGAAAGGGATTAAAAATCAGTTTTGAACTAAGTTCCTAGTATTGGGCCACGGGTATGCTTCCTTATCATAGGAGTGCAACAGCAAGACAGCCTCTATGTATTTACTTTGTCCAGGTCGTATTTCTCTTAAATTTAGAGGTTCGCACCTTCAAAAACGTCGGGTACACTAGTACATCACCTAAACCCTATTTAAATACTTAAAATTAACTTCCACTGTGGCATGCAAGTTGGGGGTTAAACATTTATATTGAGGTATAATGCAGAAGGAAGACCAGCAATAGCATAAGTAGTAAGGAGGAAAGTTGAGGTTAATAAAGTGTCTGATTAAAGGGGGTGTTCAGGGGTCGGGGGTTCCACTCTACTCTCATTTGCAATCAATCGTACCAAAATAGCGCTAGTGGCGTATTATTACATACGCACACCTAATTATATATAAGCTCTTTTTTTATATACTTTTACCTATTATATATTAAGTATTACTATAATTAATTTATTATATATATTAAAAGAAAGCTACTTCTTTTCTAATTATTTTAATACCTATTTAAATAAGGTAAGAGGGATATTAAGTATATAAATTAAGTTAAGGTTTAATTTTAAGAAAAGTTAAAAAATTTCTAAAAAGGGTATATATTTTAGCATTTAAGAGAAAAAATATTAAGCGGGGTATAGTATTCTTACTTTAACTCCTTAATTTTACACCCCCTAAATTTAATTTAAATTAATTTAACTTTAAATTAAGTTAAAACTACCTTTAATCTTAGATTCCTCCTCTTCTATATACTTAATTTTATAGTAGAAAGAAATTCTAAAATAAGAAAAGAAGGAGCTTTCTTTTAATTTTAGTTACTAATAAATTTACGCTTTATTAATAGACTTAACTTTTGCCTACACAAAATTAAGCGTGCGCGCGCATTGTCACGCACTAGCGCCATTTTGGTACGATCGATTGCGAATGAGAGTACCTAGGCACAGTAGCAAGGCCTCCCAGCCAGCACTTGCCACTGGTCGGCAGTCCCAACATGTGTGCCAGTGACATGACGCAAAATCCATGCCATTCGGACAATCGTCAGCCCGCTGCTTCCAGTCAGCATTGCGCCTGGACAGCCTTGAAATGCCTGGTAAGGTGAGAAATGCTGGTAACGGACTCGACGTGAACGGGATCATGGATTGTATGGATTTGATGCGATTCTGTACCATCAAAAAGTTCACGCGATACTACTTCGTTCCAGGGACTTGTATGACCGGCGTGACTACCCGATATTCGACTATGGGCAATGAGCCTCTGTCAAAATCATCGGCACATCATGGTCGCCCAAGGGCGAGCGAAATGAAGATCAAATACGTTTTAAGAAATTTGATCCCTTTGGAACCCGTCAATCCTTCAGTCGCGAGGCCTGGTGGAGTCGACGTATCGCTGCAAGGTTGCATTACTGAATCATGTTTAGCGCGGGCGCCCAGGCGATCCGGGTGCATGATTCTAGCCGGCTGCGACGCTGGATTTTCCGCATCTAACGAAACCACTTACCAGACCGCCAGGTCATCTAAAAGGAAGCACTTAAATGATAAAAGTGCACAGCAACTAGCCCTGAATCGTTTGTTTGTCAAGCTTCGCTCAGTCTACCATGCCGGATGAGTCTCGAATCGACCGGGTCTATGCGCAGCTAATGCGTCATCACCCGTATGGGTGGGCTCTTTATAAGAAGATCACCCGGAGAGACATGTTCCCCGGAAGCTGCGGCTATTTCGATTCAGAGGGCGACTGGTGTGGCATCGCGGACCTCAACAACCGGGAGGACCTTGCGGAACAAGGATGGAAGATGCCCGACGACCGTATAGGCAGCACCCAACCTCCACAGTCGGTAACATGGGGCCCAAAGATATCAGGTTCTGTCAAGTCCAACCAAGTGGGTGGCACAATTGGCGCCACGTAAGTTCAGAACGCAATCGAGCACCCTCTTGCCATCGATTGCTGGGCTCCTTCCTTACGCTACTGGATATGGCAAGAGGCTCGTTTAGTCCTGCGTCTTGCTAATATCTTTATGACCAAGAACGGTCGTTGCCCCGATGGAAGCTTCAGTGTCAGTACTTTTCGAGAACGAAGACGAGCACGGGGCTGTGCTCACAACCGAGAACCCAGTCAAAAGGCATACGGTCGGCGATGAAAAGAGCGCCGTGCAATGGATGGTGGACAACAAGAGCGAGATGCTCCGCCGGCACGGGGACGTGTTCAAGAGGCATGGCATCTGGATCGTGACAAAGACATACTCCACGCGCCGCTGTGCTGTTGCCGTCATGACCACCAAGTTATCGACGGTTGAGATCAGCCTGGGCGTGGATGTGCAGGGCGTACTGACACTGACGCCCACGAGCGCTTGGACGAGAAGCACTGGAAGCTTTTGCACGGAGGTTCACGAGGATGACGAGGACGGCGTCGTCGTGTTTATCAGCGGCATATACTTTTCCCCAAGACTCTTTTCTATGGGGATAAGCCAGGCGCGTGACCAACACAAGCAGGAGGGCAAATTCCTTCGGGCTGATGGTCGGGCTGGCTCCAAGGATGGTGAAGAGGCTGTCGAGCTTGAGATAGAGTTCTATCCGCAACTAGATGAGCATGAGGAGTAGGTGCTGGGAGATTGGAGCTCTGTGGCGTTTAGATCCCGAAGTGCACGTACGGAATCCAATATGGCGACCGCGTCGGCACGCTATCGAGGACCGCTTCCCTGGCTATCTTACTTCCTTGCGGAGCCTCAGTTTCTTCATCTTCATCACCGATTTCCTCCACCCACTGGTCTCGATGTTTCCTAAGCGCACTGTGCAGAGAACGGCTCACAGATTCGTCCCCCAATCCATGGCGCCGGATGAACTCGTACACTCCCTTGGCTATCTGCACGCAGAGCTCATCGTCAACGCGCCAAAGTGTGCCCACCACATGCCTGAACCCCGCAAGCTGGCACGCATTTGCCAGGTGGATATTCTCGTCTACGGAGAAGTCATCTCTGATTTGCCCGGTACCACAAGCTGATAGATACGCGAGGAACGGCGGCTTCGCCCCGAAGTCGGTCTGCAGCAGGCTGCCCACCGTGAGCGGATCTCCCTGCCAGTCCTTGAGCAGCAGCGTACTCTGAAGTGGGTCTGTCGGGTGGGTGCTGCCATGCCCAGCGAAGTGAAATACCTTGCAGTCGGCTAGGGCTGCGAGCACGTCGTTCTTGTATTCCCGTGGTCGCTTGTATCTCAGCACGGTAGGGTCTATTCCGGACAGGATTTCCTCTACCTCGCGGTCCGCATGGCGGAGCGGATGGTGCCCGATTGTTTGGCTCATGGACACCGCTACAAGATCCTTCACGGAACCTTCACCAGACTTTGGCGGCTGGTGTTGCAGCCGGCGTCCGTGGATGATTGTCCTGACTGATGCAGAGTATGACGACACGACCCAGTCCAGCGCGGTCTCGCCGTTGCGCCCAAGATGGTCTCCGGCAGCGTGTAACGGAATTTTTGTCAATGGTCCTGTAGGAATCCACCATATGCGAGGCCACTCTGCAGCCGAGTCGAGTGCGGGACCGGGTGCGGTGAGGTCCAGGGCAACGAGTACTGGATACACAATTCTATCCCAGAGCCACCTTAGAGTCTCGACGGAATCGACCTGCATCGAGTAGTGGTTTATCTTAGCCCGCGATACACCTTGTAGCGGGATCGATTGGATACCAGATTGCTCAATCATCAACGCATCGCAGCGATGAGAGCTTACATTCAGCATCACGATCGGGCCGTGTCTCGCAGCGTCACGAATTTCAGCATCTGACGGAGGTGAAAGAAATTTGTCGAAGCCACTTAGTGTCCGAATCTCACCGAGCAGTGTCTTGAGTTGTTGTTCAGCCTCACAACGTTGACGACGTTCGATTTCGTCGAGGACTGTGGGGTCAATATTTTCGGCTTCAGGGCGGATGGACGACCCAGCATCTTGCATTGCTGGCTTGTCCAGACGATCGCGCAGAGCCATGAATGACGCGGCCAGCTTTCCGTGCTTCCTCAAGAGGTTGGATATGTCGCGCTGTTCAAAAGAAGCGCCGGCAATGACACCTCGACCTGTTTCGAGAAACTGTACAGCTGCTTCCGCTCCTTTGCCCGCCTGTAAAGCGATGGCCGCAGCATCAGATGCCATGCCGACAGCGTCCGCGAGCAGATGCTGCTTATCCGTATTTTGTAGCGAGCGTGGAGCCAGTAATGGAATCAAGTCTATAGCATCCCTGGCGACATCATATGCTCGAGGATCGTCCGCAATATTGGGGAGAGACATGAACCGACGACCTGCTTTGATTCTCTCGCTGGTGGCGGCGTTGGACACGTAAAGGGCCTTGATGAAGTAGTCCTTGACTTTTTCCAATTCCTCTGTCTTCCTACATTCCACGTATCTCAAACGTAGAATTTTACCGGCAGTGTCAAAGCATGCAGACTGGATGGGATGGTTTGGAGGAGCAGCTTTCACAGCCTCCTGGCTTATGCGGATAGCCTCATCAAGACCTACTATGTCCTTGGTGTAAAGGAACTTGTCTTTCAGACGCAAGGATAGGTTGGCCAGCCTTTCGGCCATGGCAGGGTGGTTTGAAGGGGTCTCGTTCACGGCCTCCTGCGAGAATTTCAACGATTCCTCGAGAACCGCGAACGATCGGTTGCGAGTGTACAGGCTAAGAAGGCTGTTTCCGAGGTTACTCAGGGAGGTAGCGCGGGCGGTGTCACCCGGCTGGGAAGCGCCAATGGATCGCCGGAATGTATCGATGGCTAGATCAAGGTCGCAAAGAGCGTATTTGCGTGAGTATTTCCTGGCATAACCCTGGCCAAGATTATTGAGACGAGCAGCCATATGAGAACTGTTGAATGGTGTTTCGGAAACTATGTCCTTGAACATGGCGACAGCCTTATCGAGATCCTCTATCGCGCCTGTGCGATCGTGCTTTTGGAATAGGCGATTGGCGAGGCTCAGCTGTCGATCGATCCGGTCTGGGTCATTTTCTGAGGTGAGCTCTAGGGACTGGCGGGCTATCTCAATTGCTTCTTCAAGATCCGCAAGATCCCCGCTGCGAGCGTACCTCTCTGCCAAGCGTAAATCCAGATTGTGCAACCAAATGGATCGTATTGGTTGGTGATGGGCAGCCTGGAGGCCCTTACGAAGCATCCGGATGGCCTCTTCGAGATGATCATCATTCCTCGTCAAGGCGTATCTATCAGTCATAGAATTGCCAAGATTGGTAAACCATTGCGCCCTGTCTGGATGACCCGGAGGGCAGATATTGACCGCTTCATGAAGAGATTCAATTGCCTCGTCAAGGTCCAGCGGGTCCTTGGAAAGCATATAGCGCTTGTTGAGGTTATACCCGAAGTTGTGCAATCGTCCAGCACGACTCGGGTCGTCGGGAGAAGTGGCCTCGACTGAGACCCGTGACATGTTGATGGCCTCATCCAGATCCTCCATCGCTTGGGTGCGATCGTGTCTCTGACCAATTCGCATGCCCAAGTTATCCGCTACGGTAGATAACGTCGAGGTGCCTGGTTGAGCCAACTCAAAGGCCTGCCATAATACGCAGATCGTCTCATCGAGATCTACCATGTGCTGGGTGGCCATGAATTTATGGCCGAGCGCATGCCCAAGATTACTCAGGCACGTGCCACGGTCCGGATCGCCGGGAGGTGTGATGCTGACTGCTTCTCGAAACATCCTGATTGCTTCGTCGAGCTCTTCAATCGCTAGTGTACTGAAGTATCGCCCTGCCAGTTCTATTGCGGCTTTAAGTATGGCTGATAATCGTCTTGGGTCGTCGGCGGGGATGGCATCCATCTGTTGCCTCGCTAGGACAATCGCAGGGTTCAAGCCCTCCATGATCGGTGAAGCAAGACAGGTCGGGTACAGTATGTCGAGTCTCCCAAGTGTCTAACTTTCAAACGAGGATGAGGTGACGCTGAGGCTGGGATACTAAAGTGATGAAGCCGTGTGTACTTTGCCCAAAGTCAATCCCAAACACTTGAATTTAGTGTCATGACAATTATAGTCTTGGTACTGTTGGTCAGCTGCATCAATTATGGAACCGGACCCCATTCGTATCTAGGCTAAAGTTCAAACGGCAACTTCCTCGGCCAAGGCCCGCAAGCGTTACAGTTTACCCTACGTGTCAGCGTACGTGGCCGCCGGAGCGGAGCTCTCGACTCCACTGAATGTCAGATTCATGTTGCGACCTCATGAGTGGAAATCCAATAGAAGTGTCTATTTCATCCTCGCGAGCTAGTATTGGCGCTGTGGTGGAATCTGGCGGCTTCGTGGCGGGCTGTGGACAATTGCCTTGGGGCGTCTGATATTCTTCGATCACCCGAAATCGGTCGCCTTCAACTCATAAATACCAATCGATTCAGATTTCGATATGGCCTGTGTACGGATCCCAGACCCAATTTTCTCTCTTTCTTTCTTTTTTCGGACAAGCATCCAACTCGCACAACCAGACAGAACACCCCGACGAGCATGAGGCGGTACGCTTTGCTAGTAGGCGTTGACTGCTACCTTGAGAACAATGGAGCTAGAAAGTTCAGCGATAGCAGGGAAGTTTTTCTTCCGAACTTGAGAGGCTGCCTACACGACATCAGGGCGATCGAAGCAACACTCCTAGAACAATACGACATGAGCCGCGACGACATCACTGTGCTCTCATCCTCGCTGCCTGACCCTGTGGCCAATGGCAACCACATGAACGTGGACCCTGTCGAGCTAAGGGAACCTGAACGCCTGCCAACATTTAAAAACATCAAGAGGGAGTTCGATTCCATTCGAGACGGGGCGATTGCGGGCGACTTTTTCTTTTTCCACTTCTCGGGACACGGTGCACGAATCACCAGAGTGCACAACTCGCCTATATCGCGTGAGAATGACCCTTCCCTCCTCACTGTCGACTATTGCCGAGGAAAGCGTGCTGTTCGTGGTTGGGAGTTGAATGAGTGGCTCGAAGCTCTGAATAAGAAAGGAGTGCGGGTCGTGGTCTCCCTCGACAGTTGCTACTCTGGAGGCGCTTGGCGAGCAGGGAGTGATGACATCGGATATCGCACCCCTGAGGATTGGGGTTCCCGTTCAGTTGTCAACCTCCCAACGGACGAAGACGAGAGCAGCGACCAGCCGGAATTCCGCGCTGGCGAGCTTCCTACGTCGTGGTCCTTGAACCCAGAAAACTTCACTTTGATGACAGCCTGTGGGGTTGACCAGAAGGCAGCAGAACGATTTCGCAACAACAAAGTAGGCGGCCACTTCACTCATACCCTTTTGGATTACTTGGAGAGGACGAAGTACCACGTCACCTACCGCATGGCATGGGAGCATCTACAGCAGGTGCTCGATCCTCAAAGACCCGAGATCCACGGCCGTGATCGATTTCTATTCTTTGGCAATTCGGAGCCCTTCTCGGTCACGCCCATGAAAGCCCTGGCCCAAGGTGATCGGGTCTTCATTCCGGCTGGTAGGGCGCACGGAGTCAGAGAAGGGTCTGAATTTGTTCCGTTCACCTCAGCGCCTGATCTAACCCAGGCCGTCACTGTTGATAGCGTCCAAGAATTTACCTCCAGCGCCCTGCTTCCCTTCAAAACCAGGAGCATTCTACATCGATACAATGACACAATCGTTGCGTCAAAATGGTCTCTCACTCGGGGATCTGTTCTCCGAGTCATCTTGGACCAAACAGTTGGGTTGGCTGAGGGATTTGAGGACTCTTTGCTCAAGGCACTCGTGAGCCACATCGCTAGTGCTGTCGAAGTCACCAGAAATGGTAGTTTTGTTGACGGGGCTGTGCCCGAGCATACGATATTTACTTTACAAGGCGGAGATTGGGAGGGCATTAGGATCCGGGGCCCGGGGGCGTTGATCGGCTACAATGATCCCGTGCAACCACTGGTGATCCCTTGTTATGACGACGTTGAAGAGCTCGCTGCAGCAGTTGCAAGCCCTCTGGTTCATTTGGCCAGATTTGGACAAGCCCTAAATCTCAACTCGGGCTATTCCTTATCGTTCACAGTCTCCTTGTTGCCAGCCCCCAATGGAACGCCAGAGATGCCATCTTATTCACAAGACCAACGTTTTACCTATATTTTCGAGAACACCGGTTCGCAGGACTTATTCTTGGCGATACTGAATCTGACGCCAGAATTCGGCGTCAAACAGCTTTGGCCCACGACTGACAGCCAGCAGAGGGTGAAACCATGTGGGCGTGTCAAGCTGTCTCCGCGGTTCCAAATGCCTCAAGCACCAGCGGAAATACAACATCTTCTCCGTCAAACCCTCCGGCGGGAGATTATTCGTACTGTGGTGACCACGAGGGAAGGTGTATCCTGGAAAATGTTGGAATTGCCAAGTATCTGGGATGCTAATCGAGTGAGAACTACCCAATCCTCAGATCATAGGGAGGGTATAATTGAGGCCTGGGAGGCCGACGAGTGGTCGGTTTTCGATAATCAGATTTTGCTTAATATCTAGATACAAATAACACAACTTGAAGTCAATGTACCTGGAAATACTTAGCTCTATACACCGAGTCATGGATTAATTAAAGAATTCAGAGCTATAAGCTGCGTGTACTTAAATTATTAAGAACTGCTCTAATATTCAGTAAATTCCTCCTTCGATATGTTGTGTTTAGATTGCGGTGAGAGTTTTCCTTCTCTGGTTTTCACAGCAGATTTAAAGACGTTTTCATTCCTCTGCCATACTAAAAGGGTTTATCAAGGATGAATCATCTTTTCTGATACCCTGTCTCAAAGCTCATAACGATTTATTTGTCGGGAAACACGTTGATAATCAGAAGAATTCACGATGATATACATCTCTCCAGTGCACATTTCTGCCATCAATCCGAAGGGAGGTGTGCACGGCCAAGTCTTTGCAAAAATCCCCGGGTGTCCATGAAGTATAGTCCGTTGTTGAAAAACGATCATTCATCACCCTTCTAGGCAACTACTCGCCACATCGCTGTACAATTAAGTCCCTAAAGCAAGCAACCCTCCTTGGGAGGCTGTTCTTGGCACGGAGTCATACTCTCACCCGCATGAAGTCCACCGTTAGTAGTGCTCACTACCAGAGCGGCGAGTACCAAACATTGATTTCTAAGGGTAACAACGACATAGGAGTGGAGGCAGCAGCGGCTGACCGGCACCTGGATGACATAGAATTTGCTTATGTCGCTGGCGTGCATGATTGGATCGACGTCCATTAGCATGCTCTAGCCTGTGGCCCTTACAGCCTGGTCTTGCTGAGAGTGACTATTGGCGGCGCCTCCAGCTACCGCCTTGCTTTGACTGACATATGGCAAGAGGCCTCAGTGAGGACCGAGTCAACGTGCTACCGTACGAATCCAAAATTAGCGTGCTAGTCGCCACGATGATTGGATATTTCACTGCCCAGTGACACTGCAGGTAATGCTGGTGGAAGGAGGCCGACCTCGTTACACAGATTCCCGGACTTTTGTACGAGGCCAATAAATCAGAAACGTTGGGGCGGCCACGAGATGACCTGCGGGCATTCCGTATTCCGGCCAAGGCGGTGTTGTTACACGGGTCCGAAGAGGCCTGCTACCGCACCTCGAGAACTTCCGCACATGTAAGCCGTGCGGCCCGTTAGCTGGACACTTTTCATTTTATACATTCCTTCGCACTGCATTCCTAAGTGGTTTGAGGAGTGTGACACAAAGTTTAGGCACGGAATTCAGCCTCCGGGAGCTGCGGCTCCCCCAACGTGCTGCAACCATTGGGAAAGAACGGAGCCCTCTTCCAAATTCCTCCAGGTGCGAGAATATTCGTATATTTACTTTTTCTCTCGGTCTGTATCTATCTGTATTAAGCCACAAGGAATAAAACGGAACGCGAAGCCCACGAAGAACCGGCCATTGGCGATAGCGCAGCAGCATTGTCGCCGGCACAGGGTTCCTCGCGTCAGACCTACGCCGTCCCAGCGATGGCGTAGAAGCACTGTCGCTGTCGAAGTGGCTGGGGTAAGAGAAACAGTTTTTTTGGGGGGGGCCATGTTACATGTTTGTTGTGTGTGTGTGTGTTGATATTTGTCCCCGCCGAAAAAAAACCGTGACCGTAGAACCTTCGCACAGACAGCGTTATCCGAACACGGATGGGGTATCATTGTAAAAAAAGACGAAAATAACCAGGAAATGCCGAAAGGGAAAAGCCAAAAAGATCAAGAGTAGCGGAAACCGTCCCGTCGTCCACGCAAGTATGCCTGGTATGCCTCGTTGGAGAAAGTCAGAGAACGCCCGTCCTAACGGTGGCGCAGCCGCGCCGTCAGTTTAGGAATGTCATAGCCTTTATGTTGGAGACCCGTCGGGTGCTGCTCTGTAGAGGGCGTCACCAGGCATTTTTGTTGTTGTTGCCGGGACTTTGTATACTGAGAATAGAAGTGTTGGGAGATGCACGCTTGGGCGTTGCTGTTCGCATGCATGTCGTTTTGTGGGTCATGTGCTCCGGGGGCACCTTGCGCTGCCCCGAGGCGGAGAGGAACCACATTATCGATTTTTGCCCGCGCCCGAGGCTGTTTTGTTGTCTCTGGAATGGCCGATGTGGAACTGATTTGCGCAGCTTCCGGGACGTGGTTGGGCAACAGGGGGTGGTGGGTGCCCAGTTCTAGCTCCTTCGGCCGAACCGAATCCTCCCAAAGCCTCGCTGCACCTGCTCGCGCCGGGCTGCGCCGTCCTGGAAGCCATCGGTGGAGCTGTCGCTACTGACAATTTTGCGGCTCGGCTTGTTGCCAAAGACCTGAATGAGGATGGTCATGGCGAAACTGCTAACAATACTGAGACAGAGGATGCCTATCATGGCCAGGTTGCTACGGCGGTACCTGTATGGACCGGGCGCCGCATCCTCGGGCCAGCCAGTGTAGAGTGCATAGGTCGTTGTGATGCTGCCGAGGTTACCGAGACCGGAGACGAGGGCGGCGGCGGCGGCGACGCCGACCTCGCCGTGGCGGCGCTGGAAGATTTCGTTGGTCCAGGTCATGCAGATTGGCACCGTAGGACCCAAGCCGAAACCGACCATGAGCAGACCACCGTAGCGGGCCCAAGAGTTGTCGAGCGCGAAGGTAACGGTCAAAAGCCCGGCAATCTGAATGAGCACCGCGCATGAAAAGAAAATCGGGCGCAGACGGTGGAAGCGATCCGAGATGGGCGTGACGATCAGGATGGCGAAGAAGTCCATGATCCAGATGGGCGCGAACAACAGGCTGACCTGGATGCTGGTGTATGACGGGTTGATGGAGGCGATGATGACGTTCCCGTAGAGCTGGGTGCCGATGCCGACGCCGACGACGCCAAAGTACATCAGTACCAGTGGCCAGAGTCGCCAGTCGATTAATACATAGCCGAGGTCCGCCCATGTCCAGGGCCGAGGGTGGTAGACTCTCCTGAGGTCGTGGTAGTGCACCAGGGCGTCCTCGCCCTTGAGAGCCTCGGGTGGCGCAGGGAGAAATCGCATAAACCTTGATCTTTCCCGCTTCTGACCCGGAGGGAGGGGCCTGTCAGGAAGCCACCAGAGCAAGGTGAAGCCCAGAATGACGGCCAGCGCGCCATAGATCAGGAACATCCACTGGAAGCCTACGAGTCCACCTAGCCCATCCATCTTCTGGAACCCAGCGCTGACGAGGCCGACGACGGCGGCAGAGATCTGGGCAGCACTGAAGTACATGCCGATGCGCTTGCCCGTGCGGCTGGGCGGGTAGAACAGGGTCAGGTAGTAGCTCATGCCGGGCCACATGCCGGCGATGACGACGCCGAGCAGGAAGCGAAGCAGCTTGACGGACCAGGCGGCTCGCACGGCGGCGAAGCACATGCCGATGACGCCGACGGCGAAGACGATGCGGGCCATCCACACGCGGGGGCTCAGCCTGCTCATGACCAGGTTCGACGGGCAGTCGAAGATGACATACGAGACGTAGAAGAGGGCCAGGGCGGTGGAGGTGTCGCGCGCCGTCAGGTTGAGGACCGACATGAGGTCGTGGCCCTGGGCGGTGTTCATGGTCTGGGCGAGCCCGATGTTGGAGCGGATGGCGGAGCAGAGGAAGTAGAGGATCCAGAAGGCTGGGTGGCGATGTAGTGAGCTAACAAGTCCATCAAGGAGGTGCAAGAGATACCATTAGAAGCGACATGATAAGACATGATAGGTCTGATTTCATGAGGACGAGCAAACATGACCTACCTGGGATGATACGCATGTCCAGCTTCCTGTAGACTGCCTCGACCCTCTCGACGGGATAGTCCTCCTGATGAGGCGCAGCCAGCACGTGCGCCTGTGGCTGTTCCACAGCATCCTTAGCATAGTCGTCGTCGCCGACACTGGTGCTGCCGACAGTGGCTGAGGGTTCTGGTGCTTTGGTGGTGGCCATACTCAAACTGCAGAGCAATGGAGGAGCGTGCTATCAGTTTTTTTCTGGCCAGGCCTCCAGCTTGTCACACTGTGAGGATGTAACAGGCTGCCACAGGAGGGATCAATATTTATATTTAAAGGTTGCTGAAGCTCTTCCAGGCACGAGCAATGAGTTTCGGTGACACAAGACTCGTGAGAGAAAATTCAATCGAAGCCGAGACGATGATGAGATTTATTCTCGCACCTCATGCTCAGACTGATTCGGGGTCCGGGTCAGGAGGGCTATCGGACTAGCAAAGTGGAGACCGCCAATCCCACCATTTTGATGGCCGATTCGGTCCTCGCTAGTTTTCTCGGTTCGGTTGGGCGCGGCGCTTCAGCGTTCTAGCTGCAGGTGCAATTCTGAATCCGGCGCAGACTGGAGGATTTCTGATGCAGATACTTGAGTGATTCCATCATTTGAAAATTGACGGGCTTCTTCTTTTGACGTTCGCTTTTTTTTCCAAAGGTGAACATGAAGCAAGTGGAGCTACTCAGTTAGCACCTGAAGTACTCCGTAGGCACAATAAACTCAAAGCTTTATCTGATCCGAGCTTATCAGATCAGCCATCCTGGCACCTGGATGAGACTGAAGGGTTCGGGTAGGCGGCAAGGGAGGGGGGGGTTGAACTTGGGCCATCCATGGCCTCATATTATGCACATGCATCAAGCACCAGCCATGGGAACCGAACTTGGGTGAACTATAGGTTGAATGTATAAGGACTTGGAGCCATGAATATGATTCTCAACATTGCGTGCATGTAGAGAAACAGATCTGTGCCAGACCAGTGCTTTGTTGCACATATCGAACACCCAGGATTCCGGCCTCAGGCTGTAAGGCTAAAATGTGACAACCTCGCTTTTCAGGACACAACGCAATGATGCCTGGGCCCGTTTTGGAGATATCTGTTTTGCTTGCGGTTCCCCGCCTCAAGTCCTCATTTCAGATCAGTCTTACCAGTGACTCGTCCCATCGTCACGAGCTCTTGCCACCACACCGAGGCAGGACAAGGTTGACACCACGTTGTTATCTCTTCTCGTGTCTGCTCTCTGCTGCATGTCACGAGGTGTCGAAGTCGACGAACCTGGAACTGCACCACAACCTCTCATCATGACAGCAACCCGTCGATCGCCATCAATCTTGAGATGCGCACCGCACGTCTCCAGGGCTTACGACGCAATGCTGTGCAGTTACGAAGTTGTCCAGTTCCAATGGGCCAATCTCAGCTGTCCAAGAGTCCACCCGGCGAGACATATGTCCCATTCGCCCCCTGCTCACGAGGTTCCTCACCTTAGTTCTCGGGAGCAGCGGAGCTGAGTCACCACAGGTACACGCAGCGCCCTCATGACACCCTCCAGTGGCTGTTGCCTTGATGGAGTTCATCCGGGGTGCACCAAAAGGGCTACTACACTGCCAAGCAGAAAGCCACAGCAGCACACGGGGAGAGCACAGGTTCCCACCTCCTTCGGCATCGCGCCCCGTCCCGCAGTCAGATGCGACTTACTGTGGAGCTCACCAAATGGTAGCAAACAGGCCCTGGGGTCGACTGACATGGTGGTTGCCTCTTTCAGCACTCGTCTGCCTTCCAAGGTGTCGCGCCTTGCCGCCTCGAGGCTTCGAGAACCTGGGCGTCCCCGATTAGGACTCAAGATTTGCCAGCAGCGACACAGATACACACGCACACGCACAAGTACAGTACAATAAAGTACTGCTGCACCAAAGGCAACGCTGGACCAGGCTGCCACGTACTTTGGTCCGTCAACACTTTTGCCCGTTGAGAGCGCCTCATCCGTCGCCTGCCCCGCTTGTCAAACGCACAAGCAGGCTATGCAGCAACTCCGTCTTCAGTTGTCGAAGCAGGAGCCTTTGTTGGCTGCCCCAACCACCCAGAGCCCTGCTGCCTCTTGCAGTCGTGAGGCCTCGGTGGGTTGTGGCTTGCTGCCGAAGCCTTCGCATGCCACGGCCCGAGCGTGGGCGTGCCTGGGACACGCCTGCAAAGAATCATTCCGACGGTCAGAGACTGGGCCACGTCGCACTGGTTCCTGCAGATTGGTGAGGGCGCTGGCAAGTGCCAGCAGCCAGGTCGGCGACCCAAGGCCGCCACATGGCATTCAGTTCCAAGGGTGAACGTGGCGGTGCAGCTGACCCACCTTCCTCCTCCCAAGCATCTCTGTGCGCCCAAGGCATCAGACTGTGTGCCCTGCAGCATTACTGTGCCTGACGTAGGGCAAAAAGAAAGGGCCATAGGGCTGAGAGGATCAAGTTGTTCATCTCAGCCTGAGGGAATGCATCAGACGGGCTGTCGTTGGGTAGTGAGCGGGTGGAATTTCTGCCTACGGAACGGCATAATTTAGCCCATTGCAGCTGGGCGGTGACTCACTCCTTCTCACTGCCTGCACTCCGGCGTAGGTAGAGTCATCTGCCTAGCGCCCTCTCTTTCTCCTCCGTTCCTCCTGTCTCGTGGTTTCTTATTAAAGAACAAAGGCGTTCCCGGCTGGATCAAGCCTCGAGGCGTTGTGTGTCGCATCGAAACCATTTGCAACGATGACGACGACCGCAGCAGCCTGTTTGATTCGGTAGAGGCAGAGTTGCCTTGTTTTTCGCATGCATCCGCGCTTTCCACTTCCCTTGTCTTATCGTTATCGTTGCACTAGGCTGCAAGTATCCCCGTACCGCAAGCTACATAGCTACCTCGAACACCCCGGTTGACTCAGCAGAGCTCGTCTTAGCGCTAGTAAACGCGACGGCCACGCTCATTGGACAAGATTCGGTCTAGAGCTTGCTCGGGAGCACAACACCTTCGGAGTGAACTTTGTTTCCGCCTGACCAGGCGCAGCAACACCACGATCACCTCACACGCCTTTGTGCCGCCAGTTCCAACGAGCCGCAACTCCGGCGCATTACTTATCACTCCTCTATCCCTTACCCTCCCGGATCGAACGTTCCACCGTCCTTATTATTCGACATCACTACACCGTCGAGTCCCACAAATACCGACCACCCGCCACCCGCGGCTATCCGCTCCCTGCGCGAAGAAAAGTAACCGACTGGGTTGCCAACCCCACCCACGACACATCGCAACGCTTCCCATCCCCCAGCGTCACGATGAGTGTCGCATACGAGCCGCGCTCGTTCCACGAGGACAGCCCGTACGCCCCCGTCGGCGAAAACGACCATGACATGAACAAGTTCATCAACGAGGCGAACGTCGCCGACATGGCAAACCTGGCTGCTGCCACCTACGAGCCTGCCAACGAGTCATCTCCGCCCGTGTTCGACACATCGCCCTCGCCTGCTCTCGACCTGCATCCCGTCGGGCCCCCAAATGTCGACCCTACGAATGTTCCGGTCCGAGACATGTCGCCCCCTGCTGCGAATGCCTTCAACTCGACACAAACTCAATCCCATCGCATCAAGCCCATCGCGAAGCCAAATCGGGAGGTGACCAAGAGCGATGATGGAAAGTTCATATGCACATGGGAAGACTGCAACGAGCTTGTCAAGAAGTTCCAGAGGAAGTGTGAATGGAGGTGAGTTGATTTATGGTCCCCGCCAAGTGTCCTAACTGTTCGTATTTGCTTGCTAACGTCTTCTCTAGTAAACACATGGACAAACACGAGCGACCCTACGTTTGCACCGCCAAGGGCTGCGAGAAGATCCAGGGCTTCACCTATAGCGGAGGTCTGTTGCGACATGAGCGCGAGGTCCATGGAAAACATGGGGGACCCAAGAAGAAGCTCCTCTGCCCCCACGTGAACTGCAAGCGCTCCAGCGGCAAGGGCTTCTCCCGCCAGGAGAACCTATCCGAGCACCTCCGCCGCGTACACACGTCCGCCGGCCCAATCCAGATGGACAGCCCCGGCAGTGAGCACACCGAAAACAGCACGAGCGATGTCGCCACTGCAGCATTTGCTGCTCTGAACAGCGTCAACATGAGCCCCGCGAACTTGGATCACGACACCGCCGACACGGGCGAGAAGCGCAAGCGCAGCATCGCCGACGATGCCGGCCGTAGCAGTGGTGATGGCGCAGGCGACGACGACCGACCCTATGAGGAGGTCCGCGCGGACAACAAGCGCCTCCGGAAGGAGAACGACGAGCTGAAGCAGGAGCTAGAGGAGAGGACGCGCTCGTGCAACGAGATGCAGGCGCAGCTCGCCGCCATCAACCAGGCCCTGGGCAACCCCATGGGACAGTCCCTCGGGTTCCAACAAGCACCGGAGCTCTAGGGGGGTTTCCAGGATGTCGGGGCCGCTCGGGATGTCCGGCGACAGGGCCAGGCGGTCACTCGCCAGCCAGCAGCGCGGCGTGACCATGGCGACTACCCGGTCGAGCCGCTGAACTTCGGCATGGTCGGTAACGAACTGTACTACTACGACGAGCAGAATGGGTGGCAACCTGCGGCCTGAGGAGGCTGACACTTGTCTGGCGGAAGGCTTGGCTCTGTTCGTCTTTTCCTATCATGCAATTATGGAGTTGCATTCAAGGTGTTCATGGAAAGGGAATGGTTTCTTTGATTGATTTTCTATGGTGTTTGGAGTCGTGGACTGATGGGCACCTCGTGTCCTTTTAGTTCCAGCGTCAGGGGCAAATCGTGTAACATGGAGTTTAAGGATCAACTTCATTTCCTTTTGGTGTTTGATTATGGATGGGATTCTATCCATCTGTTTTCGGGGGTACTGTTTTTTTCAAGGCAATCGGTGGGCTCATTTGGTTTTTTGGACAACGGCAAAGATATCCCGCTTTCTCTTTTGTACCCACACACGGGAGGCGTTCAGGCTGAGGAGAGGGGACGTCCATGATTTCTACTTGTAACAGTCCTGCAAACCGAGATACCCCCCCATGTAGACAACGGATACAACCAGAACTAGATCTGTTCAGCGACAAACCTACACCGCTCAAGACTCCGATTTCGTTGAGCGATTTCGTTGAGCGACACACTTTTCTCCCATTGCAAGATCGTGATTCTGCTGTTGCGTCATCTTGCTTGTCAAACTGGGCAATCTTGGGAGATGGCGTATTGGCGATAAGGGGTGCACACATTTGTTGTTGGCTTCACATGTGTCATGGCCTCAGATGTCACAGAATCTTGATTTTTGTAGCATGTGATTTCTAACACGATTTTTTCGTGGCAAAGTTGGCGTATACACTCGTACCTGGATAATTGCCTGCTTTCTTTCCGGTGAGTATGTTTTTGAGACTATATGCAGGCTCACTGATGGATGGTACCATAATTAGTCAAGGCCGAGGGGCGATATTCAAGAGTATGTTTTGATTTGGCAATGGCTTCTATTCTAGACTACTTTATATATATTTAACGCCATCGCGTGATGATGCGCTCGTGCAAAATGTTCCAATCGTAATCTATCCGGACCTCAAGAAAAATCATGCCAAGGGGTCCTCGCCATAGGGCAGGTTGTCCGCCTGGCTGACCCGCCTGCCCCCGTGGGCCTTGCGGTCCTCGGCCAGGGCCTGCGCGAACTTGCTCTTCTTCCTTATCACGGGGCCCTTCCAGTAGAACACGTAGACCGGGACGACGACCATGCACGACAGTACCGCCAGGATCGTGCTCGCCCACTCGGTCGGGTACTCGCTGCCGATGCCCTCGTACATGGGGATGGCGAACATGGCGCTGATGCCCGCCAAAAAGTCCCGCGCGAAGGCGTTGCCGCCGCACGCCGACGCCGAGTACGGCCCGTAGGCGGCGATCATGTAGTCGACGGTGGAGAAGTAGATGGCGTAGTTGGCGATGCCGATGAGCAGGCTGAAGATCATGGGGGCGATCCAGTGGACCCTCGGGGGGCCCAGCGACGTCCACGCGAACCCGATCAGGCCGACGGGCTCGAGGGGCGCGAGGAACAGCAGGATCTTCATGCGCCGCTCGGCCTCGAAGTCGCCGCCCTTCTTCTGCCGCGTCCGCGTGTAGCGGTAGATCCACGGCAGGTAGATGAGGTAGGTGAGGAAGTAGGCGAGGTTGATGGGGATGACGGCCCACGCGGACTCGAGCACGCCGAAGCCGAAGGCCTCGTAGACCACGGGGAAGCCCTCGAGGAAGATGAAGATGAGGGCGTCGGAGAACCCGGACAGCAGGGACAGGAACAGGACAATAGGCTCGCGGACGAACATCTCGAACGGGCGGGCCCAGATCTTGACGGCCTCGCTCATGGAGATGCGCGGCATCTTGAGCTCGTTGGGCCCGTAGACCTCGAGCCCGGGGGTTTCCCTCCGCCGGCGCTTGGCCTCCTTGTCGATGAGGATGGTGCTGCGGCACTCGGGCGTGAAGAAGTGGAGGGCCTGGACCGCGGCGCCGAAGATGAGCTGGATGTAGAAGAACCAGTGCCAAGAGAGATCTGCGGCAGGGGGGTCAGGGGTTGTCAGTTGAGGCTCTGAGCCAAGGACGGCTTCGTGCAGCTAGGCTGGCAGGGGTGGTGATGGATGGATGGATAGATGGGTGGGTGGCAGGGTGGGTGACCTACAGGCTTGGATGGGGCCCCCGATCACTCCTCCTATGCTTGTGCCGATGCAAGACGACAGCACGATGAATGCCAACGGCCACTGCTGGTCGTCGGGCTCGTACAGGTCGGCGATGAGTCCCAGAGTCACACTGCCACCTGCGGTAGAAAGTCCGCCCTAAAATGTATTCACGAGTCAGATCCGACCGAGGTGCACCAATAGTAATAGAACGACGTCGAAAACTTACCAGAGACCGACACACCACAATGGTGCCAAAGTTGGGCGCAAACGCACACGGGAGCTGCCAGATGTTGATGAGGAACATGCTCAGCTGCAGGATGGGCCACCGCCCAAACTCCTCGCTCCAGGGGGCCCACAGCTCGCACCCGAAGCTGTACAGGACCAGGTACACGCACTGGCCCACGCGGGCCGCCTGCTCGCTGATGCCAAAGTGCTCGGCCAGCGGCTCGACGGCGTTGGGGAAGACGGAGGTGTTGAAGTTCATCGACACCTGGATGCAGGCGATGACGCAGAGGAAGCCCCACTTCTTCCACCGCGGCCAGCTGTACGCCAGCCTGTCGTAGCAGTCGTCCTCGGTCAGCTCCTTCTTGCCCTCGGGAAAAGCAGGGCGGTCCTTTTTCGTCAAGCCCGCGAGCGAGCTGTGCCGGTGGTAGGTCTTTGTGTACCCGCCGTCCGGGGAGGACTCTGGGCTCTCCTCCTCTAGTGCGATGTCATCCATACGGCCGCGGGGGACCTCCAGGTGGCCGCCCTCTTCTTTGTTGTGCTCGGCCTCTGCCCGGCGGTTTGGGGCCTGGGGGATGTTGAAGGGCGGCTGCTTGTAGGCTTCGGGGTCCATTTCAGGCTGTTTCTCGCCCGCGGACGGGTTTTGTCCTGCGACCATGTTGACTGACACCGGTTAAGCGACTACCAAGACAGATAGGAGATGTAAAAGCAGGAACTACTACGAATCAATGGGTCTTGCATTGCAATGGCTTTATTAGAACCAACTCCGACAACAGCATGACGTATCCGGCCCATGACGAGACATCTGGATGCAGGAGTTGATGCACAATGTGGAGGCCCGGATTTGCAACTACTGACTGCAGCTGAGGGATAAAACGGTAAAGTCGTGAACAAGAACATCGCCTCCGTCGGTGTCAATCGAACGCTCGCCATTGAGTGACGCAATGCGGCTGCGGGCGGTTTCCACTCTCCGGATGTGTGCATAAATGGGTCTCTGTAAAAACTACGCACTGAGCTTTTTTGGTGGATCGTGCATGTGGGAGGGAGTCGATATCACGTTCGGGTGTATGGAGTAATGTACTGTAGCATCGTCAGCGCCACACACAACCACACACACACACGGGGAGATAGTGTTGGGTGGAGCTGTGGCAATTGGGTTGAGTAAAAGTATTGTGTTGCCTGCCGAGCCTCTTGGTGGCCGCCCACGGTCCGACCCATCTTTAATGACATATTAGTGGGTTGGAGATCGGCCACATGGTTTTGTCTGCCACCCCACCGATGAATTCATGGCTGTTGGTAATGTCTGCTCCAGTGTGTCACTAGACCTTGATCAACTCGGTGCGTCTTGCGGTTCTGCGGTTCTAATGATGCTCCGTATTTTCGGTCATAACACGGTGAAATACAGAGCCAGCTCTGGTCCACTTTTGTCGGCCGATACTCCGCTGGCCCCGGATCCGCGTTTGCTCCTCACAATGTCAGCTCGCATTCATTTTTGGCTCACTTGCGACATGTCTTTTTGCTTTGGGCTGGCCTCAATGGCAGACAGCGAGAATACTTTGCACGTTTAGCAAGATGGTATAAATGGATGGTAGGAATGGGGAAGTGGAGCTGCATGCAATGTCGTTCTGGCGCTACTGAATCCTACCATTGATGGTGATAGATGAAGAGGCTCTAAGTAGCTGATGGTCCCCCTCGCCACAAAAAAAAAGTGCTGGTCAGCCGGCGTCTGTTTCTCGAATCCGCAATGGGACACTGCTGCATTGCATGAACTAGTGAGTCGTGCTCAAGCAGACTGTTGTCATCGGCCAGCTAAGGTCTTTCCCTGACTCAGATCCCACAGGCTTATTAACCAGTCATCTCTTTACAACCACTTCAGCTCTTGCGACTCGATCATAAAGGACCAATCAAGCGCTTCTTGGTATTGGAATTACCGAGGGGAGTGTGTCTACACCCAAGACGCTAAGAACCAACCGCACATCTGCGAACATAAACACTTGCGTGTTGCCACAGTTCAAAGCACTCGACATGAACACTTTTATGATTGGCAGGACCAAAATAACACTGGGCGTGAAGACCAATTAGGCATCCCGGGCCGGCTTTTCATGTTCGTCCTGCCCACCCTTCTCAGTCGTCCGCGTGCTGCTTTTCGCCGCTTCAGCTTCAGCAGGCTCACGTTCTTCTTCACCATCGCTGCAATCAAAGTCCTCAAGTTCCTCCAGAATCAGCATAGCTCTATATGGTGAAACCCCCAGCTGGGAGTCGGCTATTTTTTCAGACGCAACATTAGTCCGGCTCCCAGCAATTTGAAGTGGACTTGGTGTCAGAATTTACCTTTTCGCTCCTCGGGAGATAGGTTCTCGACCGCCTTCCAGGCGTTCTTCCGCGCCTCGAGACCCATAGCATAAATCTTCTCGGCCGTTAGACCAGATTTCGAGCTTTCTGTCGTCTCAACGGCCTGCGAATTCCCCTGCGCCGAGGACGTGCCGCCTTTGTTATTCTCTGCTGCCAGCGTCGCAACCTGCTCTTCTCCCACGTTCTGTGCCATTGGCAAATTATCGATTTAAATTTTCGTAGATGACGTGGAGGATCAGTTGAAGCAGTATCTTGCTGGTGAGCAAGGGACTCACAGTGCTGAATGGCGCTCTTTGTGGACGGGCGAGTTCAGGGAACGGGGAAAATAGTTCAAACAAGGATGATCCAGTGACCACAGTATTCAATACAAAAGCATGTGGTTCAGGGTTAATAGGTAGGAGTTGTGGATAAAAACTGCCAGGCAGAAATAGCTGCCTACGACGGAGCGTGGCTCGGTGGAGTGAGAGAACGGTGGAAGCGAGAGGGGCTGTTGAAATATATAGCCATAGGTAGATGTCTAAGCCACACTCATGTCCCACAGGCCGGTCACCTGCTGCATACGCAAAACCTGCCTGTTGGACACCGTAGTAATGTTATAGCCCCTCCGTCGCAACGAGCCTCAAGATTGATGTGACTTATGGAAATACATCATGCCTTCTAATCCTCACGCCCTTGCTGGAGTGGGGTAGTGTCCTCATCGAGAACTCTCTCTTTTTTTCTTCAGTATCCCCCATCCAGAAGTTTTCAATTTTGTGTTTACGCCTCGCTGCTGGAGCTGGAGCCGGAGCTAGAGATGAACATTAGTGTCTTTCGGCCTTTCCAGGTTTTCCCGCAGCTAGAGCAGGAGGGATACCTTGAGATGGGCCATCCTTCTCTGAATCGATTTCAACATTACTAGTAGTGCGGTGACCTCGTCATGATGTGAAGTAGGCTAGATTTAGGAATTTTGAGCCGCATCTTGACATGCATCTTTTGTTCATCGTCTCACCAGCGACCTCCTTATCGATGAGCCAGGCCTTCGCTATGATGAGGTCTATGGTTAAACCATCGTGGCGCTCTTCAAATATAATTGAAGGAAAGACTTTGAGCAGAAGAGAGGTGAATGCAGCGCCCTTTTTATTCCCGCTCCCTCTGCTGGAATTTTGATAATGAATCGAAGATCCTCGGCCCAAAATGTGATAGTCAACCACGTCTCACGCATAATCTCAGCATTGTATTCGGCAATGGGCTTGACCGCATCATTCCGCAGTGACAGACACTTGCCATTTACTCACTAATTTGCTCTTTAGGCCTTCTGGTATTTGAACTTGCTAAACAAGGACGGTACACTGGTGAAAGGCCATTGGCTTGTACTTCATCTGCTTTGTTGAGTGGCCACAAATAGTACCATTCGGCCATGAGGCACCATGTAGGTGACCTTGAGCCACTCAGTCAATACTTCGAATTCGGGTATCAGCAAGAGAGGCCGGTGTGACTCAGTCAGGGCCCTGCAGGTCTCGTCCAATTGGACTGCGCCAATGTGGAAGCCCACTTGTTGCTTTCTAGGGCCCGCATTGTGGAGACTGAACAGTGTAGCCTAATATGGCCACAAATAGAGTGATCAACCTTGTCCATCGTCACAGAGACCGATTGGTGGATATGTCGATTCCAGCATTAGTAGACTCCGTGTCATCGTGAGCGCTGGCCGACGCAACACTCTCAAGCTCCACGAGCACCCGGGTGTATCATCCATTTCTGTTAATTTGAAAGACAATATGGTAACAGTAACACTACAACATATAGTAGATTTACATGAATCCAGGTGCTTAGACTACCTAGGTATTCAGCTACTAGTATGCGGGAGGACAACGAAAGGCGAACACCGCCGTTGTCTGAGCTTTAAGTACTCTACAGAATGAGTAATATTATACTTAAATTGGGATTACAGGAATCGGCTGTAGTATCTGTTCCGAGCGCTACTTGTCAGAAAACGATCCAATGAGCTCCCAGCTGCTTGGGAGAAGCTAGGGCGGTAAATGTATCAAATCCCCTTGGGATATTCCCTTGGAGCGTGAGACGTTTGACGGTAGTGATCAGCTAATGACCACGAGTGTGATAATCGCTTCTCCTTTGTGCAACACTACACCATTGTGTGCTCCTACATGCAACGGCATAGAAGCGGGATGACTCACTCCCCGGATGCATGGGTTGGCCAAGGCCGAAGAAGATACCTACCTGTGGATAGCGACATGCGGAATGCGATCAGGTTCCAGACCTTTCAGTAATTGATGATAAATGCTGCCAATTCCAGACTGAGTAACCAGGGTACAAGTCTCCTAGGTGGCTCTACAAATGTCAACTGTTCGTGAGCACGTTACACGACAGCGTCATGGGTGGGGCCTCAACCGCAAGTCAGATTGAAATGTCTGTCTGCAGCCAAGCGAGCAAATCGCAGCCAAAAATATCAGCCGCTGATGTAATTGTTCGGAGTAAACTTGCACAACCGTCTGAGGGGTTTTTGTCTTGTTTTGAAGGCAAGGAACAACCCCTCACAGCTAAGAAAGACTGACCCGTCTTTGAGACTCGATTCATCATGAATACGACACAGATCGACCAGTCCATCTACCAAGATCTGGACGCAAATACCTCAGAAATCCGAGTGTTGACACTTCACCAAGGCGCTCAGGACCAGGAATTAAGATGCAGTCTGAAGACCGTTTCACTGAACGACCAACCTGCATTCCATGCTCTTTCGTATGTCTGGGGCACGGGCACCGAGAAGGGCCGTATCAACATCGACGGCCATGTGGTTCCAGTTACGTCAAGCCTAGCCACAGTGTTGAGGCAGTTCCGCTCACATCATCACGACTCTCTCCAGCTACATTCGATACCGCTGTGGATCGATGCGGTATGTATCAACCAAGCAGACCTTGAAGAGCGAGCCCAGCAGGTTCGCCTCATGGGAAATATCTACCGACAAGCTTCCCGCGTCCTACTATGGATAGGTGAAGGGGACGAGCTTTCTGATCACGCCTTCGACCGGATGAATGACACGACATTCCGGAGTTCTTGCGGGGAGGTGAAAACCACCCCAAGGGCGCCTACCCTAGACGAAATCAAGGTCAAAATCATTATCGAAAAAAATCTCGAGCAGAGGCGGTATTGGACGAGGACTTGGGTTTTGCAGGAGGTTGTGCTTGCGACTCAAGACCCGGTCATTCTCTGTGGCTCCAGGCAGATCCTTTGGTCGTGGTACGTACAATGCATAAGGGCATTGCCCCACAACCAGTGGTCATATCCCAGCTTGGCATTCGACTGGGCCACAGTCGAGACCGAAGTGCCCTTTCATCAAGATCACGTTCCCCCAAGCGTTCATATTTCCACATCATTGTACCATAGATCGATGCGCGATGGCTACCGGGAGTTTGGTTCCATCTCACTTGGTACTTCGTTGAACATGACCATCCAACTTGCTGCCACAGACCCCCGGGATCATGTTTACGGAATGCTGGGTCTGCTTTCACACCATGAAATGCACTTGGTGGCCGTTGACTATAGAAAGACTCCTGATCAAGTGTTCAGAGACACCATGGTTACATTGTGGACTTCAGGAGTAGATGACCTACTCAGTGACGTGATTCCCGCTCTCATTTTCGACTGGGCGGACGATAAGTTAGAATTGCCGTCTTGGGCGCCGGACTTGTCAAAACAGGCAATCACGGCTCACAAACTCGGTCATAATTTTCGTGACACTACTCGACCGTGGCGGGCTGGGAGACAAGCAGAAATCCATGTCGAAGGCAATATCTTGACCGTAAAGGCCATCGAATTCGACAGCATCACAGACACTGTCGAAGTGGACTTCAACCAGGGATGGTACGAAACCTTTCATAGGGGGAAGGGACCTATGGACGCGAATATTGAACCGCTCCAGAATATAGAGGCTATGGCACAGAAAGGATGCAAAATCCCGATTCCTGCTTCGAGTCGCCTCGCCTCTTTCTCCGTGCTGCGGGACAGAACGCCCGTTTGGGAAGCACTGACGACCTGGAATGAGGAAGCACCTTGGCTTTCGCGCGCAGGAAGAAGCACGAATGATAATTGGTTGCCTGGTGTGCCAAGAGATAGAAAGACACTGTGGGAGATTCTTCTGGGACGGCAAGAGATTCCCGGAGCTTGGAAGGTGGCTTGTTCTCCCGAGCTGCGAAATAACATACCCGCGCTGGAGGCGGCAATCTTGTCGCCTCTTCTTCATGCTATCACGACCAAGGTCCATGACAAAAAGGTTTTTATAACACGGTCTGGATTTCTAGGAGTAGGTACCACACCTGTGGAGGCTGGTGATGTCGTTATTCTCATTTCGGGGATGAAGACTATGTATGTGTTAAGGCCGTTTCGGGATGGGTATCGTATGGTGGGCTTTGCAGACGTTCCGGGTCTGATGGATTGGGACGACTTGGACGAGGCCATGAGGGCTGGTTCCTTACACGAGGAGGAGCTGAAGATATACTGAAAAGGTTTTTGATACCTGTGGTGTAATTCATTTGGGCCGAAATACATGTTTCTATTAAGGGCTACTCACCTCAACCAGATTGAATGAAGGAGGCGAAGAATGCAATCAGTACCCAAGCTTTCTGATATGTCCCGAGTTCGACACTTGCACTCCATACAAATCTGAGGAGTGGTCTTTTTCCCGCCATGGCTTCTCGGCTCAACGTATTTACCCAACGCACACGCAGTCTGGAATTGAGCGAATATCTTTGCCGGTGTCCGTTGCAAGATCTCGGAAGAGATATGAGCGAAAGCGTCACATGGTGGGACGGCATAGCACCACTAGAAATCCGAAATGGGTCTCGCTTGCGCCGGTCTTTCGTCCCCGAAGGTGTCCTGGCATATATCAACAGACTGTGCCTTGATATGAGTTCTGTCATCGGGAGGTCGCCAGTGGGGCCGCCGGTGGGGCCGCCGGTGGTACAACAATCAAAGTTGATCGTTGAATCACGTTCCTAGATTCAGTAGCAGATTGCGGGGCCCCACAAATGCCAAGACTACGACGCACCCCGGGCTTGCTGCGTGACAACTTGGGTTTGCCCGCATGTGCTCACCTCGTACCTCCCCAGTCGATATTGGATTAACCTTTTTCAGGGGGTTTTAATAGTAGAATCAGCAACAAAGATAACCCTAGCGTAGCATTTCAAGTAAACCGAAGCTTTATCCCTGTTATTGTTCTACGTATTACTAGTAAGTATTACGTATACTAAGACTACACCCTTGGCATATATATCAGCCAGGATACAGTTATGTAAAATAATACTATGACGCTTACAGTGATTACGAGATTACTAGGTAGCTGTCCCCTAGTAGATTGTTCATCTAAGGTTAAGAAATAGTTTTTAATTAATACTATATCCATTTCTTTATGGGAAGCAGGCATAACGTTGCAAGAATAGGTTGTTAGCAATTCATGTGCGGCTTTAGGTTATGTCACTCTTCACACCCTTCTTGTAAATACGCGGATGCTAGTCAATACGCGGATGCATATGTCGGGTCAAGGTCGCCCGAGTTTGGACCTGGTTCCTTTTCACAGCACAATCAAGGCCCAGGATAGCTTGAAACCCCTTTCTATTAAATACCTCCTGAGACTCTCGTTTATTTGCTCTGCTTCCTCACCAGGGACACACCACACATTGACATCCGGCTTCAACTACTCAATATCTTTCTCTGCTCCGGCCCAATCTATACGGTATTCAGTTCACTATGCACCATCTCAACCTACTCCTCGCGGCCCTAGCAGCCGTTCGTACGGTAGTCGCCGGTTCTTCTGCGGCCTATGTCGACTGGAAAACATTCAAGTCCAATGGTGCTAACCTCGGGGCATGGCTCGTCCAGGAGCAGTCCCTTGACACTGCCTTCTGGGCCCAGTACGGCGGCAACGCCACTGACGAATGGGACCTGTGTGTCAATCTTGGCTCTCGCTGTGGACCCGTGCTCGAGCAGAGATACGCATCTTTCATCACTACGGCGACCATTGACAAGCTAGCTAAGGCAGGATTTACTTCTCTTCGGATCCCTACCCACTATGCTGCCTGGATCACAGTGCCAGGCTCGAAGCTCTACTCGGGAAATCAAGTCAACTATTTGAAGACAATTTCGACATATGCCATCAACAAATACGGCATGCACGTCATTATCGGTTTGCACTCTCTTCCTGGTGGTGTCAACGGCAGTAAGTGCAGATTTCCATGATTGCCTCGACGTCTGTTGGGAGCAGCTGTTGGGACAGGCGACGGGCAAGTGCTCCAGCCTCCCCTTCTCCGGCAAACCATCCGTATGCCCTGTCTTGCATTCATTCCATGTCCCGTATGAAACTTCTATGGTGCCTTGCCATCAATATCTGACGTCTATAGTGGGCATCGGAGAAAAGGATGGGAACTTCGGGTGGTTCAACAACCAAACTGCTCTCGATTACTCATACCGGGCCGTCGATGCGGTGCTCAAATTTATCCAGAGCACTGATAGCCCGCAATCGTACACCTTCTCTCCCATCAACGAGCCTGTCGACAATCGCAACTTTGCCGCGTTCGGTACCCCAGATGCCCTGTCCGAGGCTGGCGCCACGTACACCGCCAATTATATCCAAGGCGTGCTTTCACGGGTCGCTGCTGTGAATGCTGGCATTCCCGTCATGTTTCAAGGCTCTTTCAGGAAGGAGTCCTACTGGTCCTCCAAGTTCACGGCTGGAAGCAACCTGGTGTTTGACACGCACAACTACTACTTTGCCGGCCGTCCCACTACTTCAGCAACGCTTGGTGATTTTCTCTGTTCTGACGCGAAGGAGTCTGCCGGAGACGGAAAGTTTCCCGTTTTCATTGGCGAGTGGTCGATTCAAGCTGTCAGCAACAACACGCTTGACAGCCGAAAGTCCAACTTCAACAAGGGCTTGTATGTTTGGTCCAAGTATGCACAGGGCAGTGCACCTTGGACAGCACGAATGCTTGGCACTGCACCCGTCGATGGTGAAGGAACTCAGACTGATTATTGGAACTTGGAGGCATTTATTGATCAGGGTTTTGTCGACCCGAATTCTGCCACTGGCTTCTGCCCTTAGCACATACAATTACATGACAGCCATGAGGCATGGGTGAGGGCGTCGGGGGATTGGGCGAAGGGCTGCCCGGGCCAGCGACGGCTAGCCTACAAGGAGCTTGTCAACATCAATTGACTATCCTGTCAACTTGCCTCTGATACCCTTTCCAAACACAATGTAATCACAAAGTATTACATTTATCTCTATAATTTACTATTCACGATGATCCAGCCACTTCTGCTCCCAGCCTGGGTGCAGGAAGACCTAATTAGTAACAGGATTCCAGCACGCTCAAAGACCCATCGTTAGACAGGTAAACTGTGCCGATAACAGTAGATTGGTGAACACCTTCATGAACCCTGGGGCAAAAAGCATAGACAGCTTCGTACCGCCGCGCAGGCTAGTCGAGACCGGCGCTGCAGACTAGGTCCGTCGACACAAGTAACCCAAGGCTGGATTACGTAGAAAGCTCAGCGGTTTTGCGCGCTATTTTCATGGTTCCTGCACTTTGGAGCCGCGGCACAAGTCCAAGGCTGATTGGTTGACTTTGCTTGACTGGCGACATTCCTCTGACGGCCGTAAATCGACAGTGCTCTTGCAGATGCCGTCCCATCAAGGAAAACGAATTCGCACCTGCCCATCGCAGTTATGTGGCTGCATGCAGCAGGACAAGCAATAAATAAGCTTGCCCCGCGAGCAAAGCTTGGCCTGCGTTTGTTATAACTCGTGATTGTCAGGGTATGTCGCGGCATCTCTGACTGAGTACCACTTGTTTTGTCTTGGCCCGTCCGAGCTAATTGCTCTACTCCCTCTGTGCGGGAAGACGCTTGGCGCTGTGCTACCCAAGACCTTGGCCACCTTCCCTTCAGGGGCAAGCGAGGCCGTGTAAGTTGCTAGTCTGGGCCAACTCCTCATGGCGAAGAGAAATTCGGAGGCGCAACACTTTGGAGTCCTTATCATTCCCACTTGGCACAGCGCTGGGCAAGGCTTAACCTTCCTCATCCATGATGGCGCCTGCTGCTACTACTATGTCCATTACTCATTCAAGAGAGGAGGTTGAGTATATAAGCAAGAGGGACACACCGCCTCTGGAACAGGGTGTACAGGTTTTGAACGCAGCCAACCCGCAACCGCTCGTCTGTTCACCATGAAGTCACTGCTGATCTCCTCGCTCCTGTTGCCGCTGGCAACCGCTGTTGCGCTTCCGGAAAGGGACGCAAAGGTCGACTATACCGGCTACAAGGTCTTGCGTGTCGACGTAGGTTCTGACGGTGCCGTTGCGGACGAGGTGTCCCAGATCGCAGCTCATGTGCTGAACCCTGGCAATACCGGGGCCGTCGATGTTGTGGTGGCCCCTGACTCGGTGTCTGCCATCGAGGGACTTGGCGTAAGCAGCACTGTTCTCGATGAGGACGTCGGTGCCAGTATCGCTGCTGAGGGTGAGCTTTCTCAAGCTCTGGCTGGTGAGTTTTCCCACTTCATGCTCTCTTGTTGAAGCTTTGTGTTGATAAGGATTTCCAAAGTTCCCGACGCGTCATGGTTCACTGCATACCACGCCTATGCAGCCCACCTGACCTTCCTGAACGACCTCCAAGCCAGCTTCCCCGCCAACTCGGAGATCTACACCGCTGGCGCGTCGGTCGGCGGCCGGGCCCTCACCGGCATCCACATCTGGGGCAGCGGCGGCAAGGGCTCCAAGCCGGCCGTCGTCTTCCACGGCAACGTGCACGCCCGCGAGTGGATCACGTCCAAGACCACCGAGTACATCGCGTACACGCTGCTGACCAAGTACGCCTCGGACGCCGCCGTCAAGGCCGTGGTCGACAAGTTCGATTTCTACATCACGCCCGTCGTGAACCCGGACGGCTTCGTCTACTCCCAGACCACCGACCGCCTGTGGCGCAAGAACCGCCAGACCGTCAGCGGCAACTCTTGTGTCGGCCGGGATATCAACCGCAACTGGCCGTACCAGTGGTCTGCTACGGGTGGCGCATCTACGGACCCTTGCTCGGAGACATACAAGGGTAAGAGTGAAATCCCGATGGAGGATGTCTTGCAAATTGAAATAAGCTGACCGACTTCTTCCACACAGGTCAAGCAGCAGGCGATGCCCCTGAGAACAAGGGTCTTGTCGCCCAGATCCAGCAGCTCAAGGCATCCCGTGGTATCAGCCTTTACATCGACTTCCACTCTTATGGCCAGTACATTCTCTGGGGTAAGTTCGACATCTATATTCCCGGTTTTCCTTCGCGTCCCGACCCCAGCCTTTGTGTATCGTCAAGTCCATAAAATCATTTGCTAATCATCACTGTCTAGCTTATGGCTACAATTGCGCTGCCACTGCCGAGAACAACGCCGCTCTTTCGTCACTAGCTACCGCTGCTAGGACCGCCATCGCCGGCATCTCCGGAACCTCATACACCATCGGAAAGTCTTGCAGCACCTTGTACGCTACCACCGGATCCAGCGTTGACTACGTCGATGCCACGGGCAACGCGACATACAGCTACACATACGAACTGAGGGACAAAGGCACGTATGGCTTTGTGCTGCCTGCCAACCAGATTACACCCACAGCAGTTGAGACTTGGGCGGGTGTGTTGGTCATGCTTCAGAGGGCTTAATATCGCTTCCGAGACTCCTGGCATAGTTATCATTCGGTGATGGCCTTCGTGAATAGTACTATTAGGCCGTTGCTCTACCTGTCTCTTCTCGGGCTGGGCAAAATGCATGGAGCAGAGTCATCGGCCAAATAGTTGATCTCTGTTCCTCTATCACGACTCCGATCTTGTGCGTACACGTTCTCCAAGCTTTGAGAATTTTCAAATTCCATGTACTCTTCGAATCGCTCTCGATGCTCGAATGCACTTGATATCTGGTTGCTGCTGCCGACAAATCAAGTTGCGCTGCAGGAATGCCAACTTTCCATATGGTCATGTCTGGCATGTCAGGACACGGATTGTGTGTTGTGGGCGAGCGCCAGAGCCTCATCCGGGGAAAACTCCGCTTCGAAGTCTTGAACCTTACCAAATGGTTGACAAAGAACGGACTAGCTGTCTTATGCTTGCGAGGAAAGGTGTCGGGCTCGTAGCCTCCACTTGCATAAGGAAAAGAATTTTCTTGAATGAAAATGAAGCAGTTCGCCAAGGGACCCCTGATATTGCTGACTATCCTACTACATATTTTCAGCAAATAATATCATGAACTCTGTGTAATATTAGACTGAACACCTGCTGAATTGCTAGAACCAGTGCCGGACGAACTCGTGCCGACGAACACCACGAGGACGGCGGTGTAAGCAGCTGTTGCCGCCAGCACGTCCTTTCCGGTACTGTCAGTAGCACCAAAGGCCAGAAGTAGGCCGAAAATGAAAACTGACACGGATGTCGTGATTAGGCTGACATCAATCCCCTCAACTTTGGCCATGATGACTGTTGGTACGATGAGGGCCACTCCGCCGAAAAGGGCCATCACAAATCGTGAGGTCGAGGCAAACTTTTTCGCCCTCTGTGCTCTGCTCATGTGGGCACTTCTCTGGCCTATGGTAACGATGCCATCGTTAATGGCGTTCGTTTGCGTCTAAAACATGATATTTGTTAGAACAGAATAGTAATGGCTGGGAACGATGAGTTCGACACAAGGTATAGGTTCCAAAGTTGAAACGAGTCGCGGAAAAACACCTTACATGCTTCATATCTCGCACCCACCACCTGATGAACGAAAACATAAATCTGAGCCAGATATTTATCCGGCTGCCTTTCACGGCCTCGCTCCGAAGGATGACGAAATCATCGTTATTATCTTCATCCAAGTAACTCGTCGGCATCGAATGCTGCGATCGCGCAGCCTGGAGGCGATTGATATCTTGGATATCAGGCAGGTCCAAGCCCTTGATTTGTGCCACCTCGATCAAGACCCCGTCGTCAGGTGAGTCAGCATAACTTACAGCAGTGTACCTAAATATACCTGTTTAGGGGTCCGAAGGACATACTGTATTCTCTTAACTTCTTTTTGAGCTGCTCCCATTTTGTCTTTCGCTTTGATTCAAGTTGGTCGTTTGGCTCCTTTGACGGAGACGCTGCTTGCTCTCCAAGCATGTAAGATGCCAAGTATCCGTGGCTGACAGGCTCTTGCCCCTCGGATGTGTTCGGAATGGTCTCTTTGAACTCTCTTGTCAAGATTTCCACTTCGTCCTGCAAGATCAAGAGTTGCAATAGGTTGACCTCGTCGAAGCGTCGGAAAATAGTCAAGTCCTCGTCTGTGCCCATCAACGTAGCCAAAGGCTGCAAAGAATGAAGCTTAGAGCCTAACTTAGAAAGGCTTTCCACATCCGACGTCGCTTCTGGTTGCGTCATGCTGGTTGGCAGAGGGTTAATCTGGAACCCGTATTCGTGGATATGCCGTTAGAAGGTGCTTTAGAGGCACAAGAGGAGGCTATCGCCAGGCTTTCCTGATCGATCCCGCCTTTCAATGGGTCTGGGCGGGGAGGGCAATTAATAGTTGGTTACGTGTGACAGTCAGATAGGAAGATCGCAAGCACAGGGGATTGCACAGAGGCACCATTTCAGCCATCATTCGCCGATGCGGCTGATACTCTGGCGTCGATGGTGTGCTGACGTGGCTGGCTGAATGTGCAGGAAGAGTGCTCAGCTGAGCCATTGCAGAGCGCCACTTGGGCATGGAATAGCGCCGCTTGGACATGTATCAACGCTTCGTCTTGCTATATTGAAACCGTTTGCATCCCCGCCGAGGGATTTCTGTGCTGTCATCGCTTTTGCTTCTTTAGATTTCAGTCTGACTGCACATGCTATTCGCGACGCTCTCTTCAAGTACTGGAAATCGTTCCGCTCCCAGAAGACAGAGGCTGTCCAAAATATGGAGGCTCTCGGTGTCGTCTCTGGTGTCTTGAATATCTTCACTGTCGTCGATTTGTTATCGCAGGTCCTGCAAGGCGTACGCAATGAAAGGAGCATCACAAGACAGGACGTGGAAAGCCTTCAGCTCATCTTACAAAGAGTTCATTCCGCTCGAGTTGATATTGAGAATGCATTGCTCAATAATGCTGCAGCACAAGAAAACGATGGGTTCACAAATACCCTCCGTCAGGCGAAGGAAGTTGCACAAGAACTAGAGATATGGTTGGAAAATGACATGTCATCCAAGCGAAACCCTACGTTTCATGATCGATTCAAATGGGCAATGCTACAGCCCAAACGACGAGATGAGATGGAGCGGATCGGAACCAAACTGTTATTGCTGGAAGGAGGGGCCAGGCTTCAGTAAGTTCGTGCCATGGTGCACTGGAAAATCTGCTCCACGGTGCTACTTACTTACATCGGATACAATCAGACTGTTGCGGTTGAATCGACCATTGATTGGACAATCTTCAATTTCCCATGGCCTCACCCCGGAATCTCAATCCGTCGTCACTGCGTTAGTAGACCAGCTCCAGGAGGACCGAAAAGCGGCGAAGTCGAGAGAAGAGATAATCGCCATCGGACGACTCCTGGAAGACTATGTGCAGCCGGGGCAGCCGCAACGGACACAGCAGGAGATCAGAGACGAGGCACGCCAAATTGTGCTACGGGACCTCCAGTACGAAGTGATGAGCCACAGAGCCGAAGCCATCAAATCAGCGACTACTACCTCGTGCAAATGGATTTGGGATGAAAAGCTAGACAACGGCCACGGCAGCTTGGCTGACTGGCTTGTTTCTGGAACAGGAGTCTGCTTTATTGCTGGAAACGAAGGATCAGGAAAGTCCACACTGATGAAATACCTTTTTCACCAGTCCCAGACCTTTGAACTTCTAAGCAAATGGGCGGCTCTTGATTCAACTCCTCTAGCAACAGCAGCTTTCTTCTTTTGGCGCAATGGAACTCAGCTGGAAAAGTCCGAGGAAGGTCTCCTTCGTTCCATATTGCACAGTGTTCTCAGTCAGCAGCCCCGGATGATAGACAGCGTGCTACCCGGAATCTACGCCAAAGCCTACGCATCTATTTCATCCAGAAAACCTACTGACAGCGACAACGGAGTTGGGAGATGGAGAGTCGACGTCCTCAGGGAAGCGTTCAGTCGGCTCATTCGACAGACGCAGCCACCTCTTAAGCTCTTCTTCTTGATAGACGGTATCGACGAGTACCAAGACGATCAAAGCGACGAACAAACAATGATTGAACTTCTCACCAAGGAGATAACGGCATCGAAGAATGCTAAAGCTATAATTGCGAGCAGAAAACTCGACGACTTGGAGAAGCTCGGCATCAAGCCCAGCCTGACAGTACACGATTCTAATCATAATGCAATTCATAGTTACGTCAAAGAAACGCTTGACAAAGAATTGCGAGGCTATGTGGACAGACTCCCGGAAGATACTAGTGATCGAATAGCTTCTTCAGCGAGTGGAAGTTTTCTGTGGGCGTCTTTGACCCTGGCGAATATGTCGCAGTTGCTTGAGGAGGGACACAGCGTCGACAAGATTGAGGAAGCGTTGAGGGGGATGATGCTTCCTTCAACCGTCCATCAACTCTACGACCAGCTGTGGACAGCCATTCCAGATCTCGATAAACGCCGTGCCTCGGAGATTGTGCAGATTGTTTTGGTTGGGTCTGGCGTTTTATCACAATCTGCCGAAGAGGACATCCGCCTGGTGGATCTCATGCTTGCTTTAGGTCACCCAGACGAGACTATCGAGTCGAAAATCATAGAGTGGCGAGAACCAACGATTAAACGAAAATGCGAGGACACCGCATACTCGTTCATGTCAATTTGGCCCGGCTTCCTCACCATCGAAAAGGGCAACGACCTAGATCCGGCGAAGTTACCCAGTGCGCGGATCCAGTACTGTCACCGGTCAGTGCCGGAGTACTTTCTCAGCGATAGATCTCAGCAAAATCTGAAAACGGCGCTGGGAAGTCAATCGTTCTGTCCTCACCTGGCCCATCTCAAAGGTGCTGTTCAGCACCTCAAGATTCTACCTATGGAAGTGGTCCAGGATGCCCAGTCCAAGCATCTGCTCTGGAACCTTGTCACTCGCGCACTACTATTTTCGAAACAAGTGGGATCGATTTCCCCGGCTCAACCTCAGGACAAAATCAACTGTCATCAGCTGCTACAACAATTGGACCTTACGATGAGCCATCATCAAGTTCAGCATCGAAAGAAGGGTAGCGGCAACAGAGAGATTACTCTCCAAGACCCATACAGCTTCTTCAAGTTCGGAGACTTCGGCCACCAAAAGAAGTATCTAGATTCCTTATCTTGGGTGAACCTCCACCCAGATCACTCGCACCCTCGATCCGATGAGGACTCATTCTTGTCTCTATGCATACGATTTGGCGTCAAGGACTACCTGTTGGATTCCGCCAACCTGAACAAGAAGACATTGAAGTCCAAAAGAGGTCGTCCTCTGCTTGATTATGCACTTCATCCTTCGCCAATTGCACCATTCGATCTGGTGACTCGGGAGATAGTGCAGACGCTTTTAGAACATGGAGCTAATCCCAATGAGCGGTTTCAAATTCGGTCTTGGGGTGGAAAGATGGCGAAGGCGACATGTTGGGAGCGTGCGCTTACGTGGCAACATCAGACCTACAAGGTGGAAGGTGCAAAGCACATCGTCGGTACGACTGATCAGGCGCGGAAAATTGCGGAAATCCGATTGCAAATCATGGAGCTCCTCATCGACAAGGGCGCAAATGCCCGGGCTGAGATCATGACATCAACAGGAGAGCGGCTTGCGGTCAAGGCTGCACTGCAAGAATCGTTTAATGGATGGGTGGACGAGGAGAAATTGAGAAAGGTCTTGGCATTGCATGAGACCAGATCTGCAAGACATGGGATTCGTCGGATTTTCAGTCGGTAGCGACGTCGCCGTGATATGGATAATGGGACGGTGGGAATTGCCACGACACAATCAGCAGACTGGCGGTGGGCACTGTGGTCTTTCTGTCTTTGGCTTAATTAGTCTATTATAGCTTCAACACGCAATTCCTGCACCTGGTTATCCTCGCCTCTTGCCTTTTGAGACCCATGAACAGCACCCAAGGACCAATGGGTGCCAACGGCCGGCGGCCGCAGGTGAGCTGGAACGGCGTTGCTGCAGGGCGTGCACATTTTTGCAGCGACGACGAGCATATGCATGTGTAGCATGAATCACACCAAATGCGAACGCCAACACTCCAATCCCAAACCTTTGAGCATAGAGTTGGGCAACGGAGTCATGGCAAAATGGTTTCGCGCAAACACGCGGGGAATAGTGTTCGCCGCCTAAAGTATGCTGACTGCTGGCTGCTCATTAATACTTTGACCAACAAAGCTTGCCTGATTCAGTGCGAGGACAACCCGCTCGGGAGGTGTGTTGATGATAGAGATATTCGGCGTCGGACATGAATATCTGAGCATGGGTGCGTCTTACAGGCTGCCAGCAGCAGCCTGACTTGGTAGTTGTGCTGAGCGTGCGATGCCTTATTTCGTTTGATGAGCGCAAACTGGACATGGTGTGTAAGAGGTTATTCATGCTAATGTGACCAAGCTGTAAGTGTTGCCAAACATAATAATGGTAAGTAGATCATGTGGCGTTGTGCAGTAGCTACAAAGCTGTAGCGATGCTTGTGCATCCCCTCATCTGCTCAAGTTTTGAGTATCATGGCAGCCGGGAGGCAGTCTAGTCACTTTGAGAGTATAACTGCCCACGCTGCTGACAAAAATTGGAGTGTGGTTCACGTCGAGAACTCGCAGGAACGGCTCCAGGGCGGCTAATAAGCTTCATCCCTGTGACGGTTGGACCCTTGGCCATCCGAGGAACTTGGGGGCGGGCGGGATGCTGGGATGCAGCATCCGGACATGGCAAGCCCTGGTTGGGAGGGGTTGGAGGAGTGGTGGACCCGACGCGTGAAGCGGAGGTTTGTTGAGACTCGAGCTCGATCGAGGTGAAACATAGGATCAACACCAACGGTGCGCGGGCATTGTTCGTGTAACCCGACGATACGCAACCATGTTTTCTGTCAATTGCGACAAGATGTTGTTCAAGATCGAGGGGTTCGCTTGCTGTCAGATTGGCGGCTACCGGCAGACACATGCTGGAGTGGTAGGAGATGGCAAGCCACATGGAGACCAGTCCAGACTAAGCATGCATGCACGCTTATTAGATAGATGCATGCGCTCCCACGCTCTTGAATCCTAGTTGTCTGGAAGGAGGGAGCTGGGAGGTGGGGGTCGGGGGTTCTTGGGGTGACAAGGAGCCGGACCTAGGAAGAAATTTCTCCACGGACCGTCCACTCTGGTGATGCTGAGACGCAAAGACGTCCGATGGACGGCAGTGCCGGGCGGGTTCGCGGCTCGCGAGATGGACTATCCACAGCGAGACTGGGTATGGACATTTGAGCAAGCATGATATCGTACCTACATTACAAAGATGAGCACAGGGCAAGACACAACGGGATCCGCATCGTGCTGTTCTGGTTGTGCTCGCAGGGGAAAATCGGCGAAAAGACCCCACCATGGGCGCACCAGCGGCCGCGGGGTCGTCGAGGGCGCTGAGTGAGCCCAAAAACGACGGCTTGGAGGTCAAAGTCGTCGCACTTTGAGCTACTTTAATGGATGTCCGATTATGCACGTTGCTTATCTCATTCGAGGAGAGGGCAGAGCAGCGATGTGAGCGTAGCATATCGTGAACAGCATCGCTTCAAAGCTCGGTAGATAAGCGAACGGCCAATTACTCAGTCGGTGATTAATATGGGGATGGTGACGTCTGGTTGAGGAGACTTGCTCGCCTCAAACTTTCAGGGAGCAATGGCCGAGCTGGCGGTGACGTCGGTCCGGGCCATCCGCGGGGCAGCAGCAACGGCAAAATTTGAGACTGCGAGACCCTGCGCTGGCGAGACTGAGATTAGAGCTACAGTAGTAGACCTAGCAAACTGGATAGGCTGGCACATGGGCGGGCAGTCCAAAAGACGCCATCGTGGCAGCGGGTAAAAAGGCGACAGGCTATGGGGAAATACTGTCAATGATAGCCCGAGCTAGCTGTCCCGCCGGGAAAATGCATGGCGTGGCATGGGATAGCAGCAGAGCAACCAGGCGAGTCGAAGCGCTCGAGTCGTCAAGCTTCGTGCCTGAGTAGGAAGCGCAGCACTTCGTACTGTCTATTGTACCACAGTAGACAATCTGTTGTCCTGGTCGACGGCGATGCTGGTCACTGATGCTGTTGCAATGCCCATAATGTAGTTGTACTGGTGGTGGTGCTGATTCTGAGGGTGGATCCCAAGCCAAGGCGTGTCACGAAGGTTGTGAGGTGTTTCGACAAGTTCATCAGTCACCACTGGCAGGGTGTATCTGGATGGGGTGGCAGGTGGTTGCCAGGGCGGGACAGGAAGAGACAGGCTAGGATAGAGGATGGAGCTGGGATGGGCCCCATCACTTTGAGGCAGGAGCACGAAGCACGAAGCAGGAAGCACCTTCCCGCCCTTCCACGCCTGCGGCCGAGCCCAAGCTCGAGCAGGCGAGCAAGCTCAACCATTTTACTGGACCCGCCTGCCTGCCCTCTTCTTTACCCCCTCACCCCTCCTTCTGGAACTTGTTCCTCTCCTTGCATCTTCAACCTCTCAACTTTTCCAATTTCTCAATCCATCCATCACCCAGACCATTTTTTGAATTCGAAAAACAGTCTGCCAAGATGGGTTACACAAAGACCGACGAGCTCGCCATCAACACCATTCGGGTCCTGGCCGTAAGTCAAAAATCAAGCCAAGCATATCCTTCCGCAGCATCTGGCAACGGCCAGCTGCCCCTCCATCGCCGTTGCCGCCGCCACCACCGCCGTTGACAGCTGTTTCACCTTGGGAATCTGCAGCAACGAAAAACCCCGTGCGATCAATTGTGCTCACCATTTCTTCCTCTAGGCCGATGCGACCGCCCATGCCAACTCTGGCCACCCTGGTGCGCCTATGTACGTTGTTCTCTCCCTTTTGCCTCGCCTCGACTCGACCTCTACCCAAATGTTGAGGATCGCGGGGTTATGCGCGCAAGAGGAAAAAAGCCTGTGAACCACGCTGACAATGCTCTCAACACAGGGGCATGGCACCCGTGGCCCACGTTCTCTACAGCAAGTTCATGAAGTTCAACCCAAAGAACCCAAAGTGGCTCAACCGTGACCGCTTCGTTCTCTCGTGAGTCCTCTCTCGCTCCCTCTGGCCTCTGTGCCAGCTTCAAGATGACGTGCGTCTGACCTCAACAACCCTCCAGCAACGGCCACGGATGCATGCTTCAGTATGCTCTGCTCCACCTGTACGGATACGCCCTGTCCATCGACGATCTGAAGGCCTTCCGTGTAAGTATTCGCAGAGTCTGCGCCGGGTGGAAGGGAGACCAAAGCGAATGATCTGCTGACAACCGAGCTCCCAGCATGTTGACAGCATCACCCCCGGCCACCCCGAGTCCCATGACACCCCGGGTATCGAGGTCACTACCGGCCCTCTGGGCCAAGGCATTAGCAACGCTGTCGGTCTCGCCATGGCCCAGGCCCACACCGGTGCCATCTACAACAAGCCCGGCTTCGACCTGGTCAACAACTACACATACGCCTTCCTTGGTGATGGTTGCTTGATGGAGGGTGTCTCATCAGAGGCCTGCTCTCTGGCTGGTCACCTCCAGCTCGGCAACCTGATCGCCATCTACGATGACAACCACATCTCCATCGACGGTGACACCAACCAGGCCTTCACCGAGGACGTCAAGAAGCGATACGAGTCCTACGGCTGGCACGTCCTCGAGGTCTCCGATGGCGACAACGACCTCGACAGCATCGAGAAGGCCATCAAGGAGGCCCAGGCCGTCAAGGACAAGCCCACCATCATCAAGCTCAAGACCATCATCGGCTTCGGCTCCAAGAACCAGGGCACCCACGGTGTCCACGGCTCCCCTCTCAAGGCTGACGACATCAAGCAGCTGAAGGAGAAGTGGGGCTTCAACCCCGAAGAGAGCTTCGCTGTGCCCCAGGAGGTCTACGACCTGACCGGCAAGGTCGCCTCTGCCGGTGCCGCCGCTGAGCAGGAGTGGAACAAGCTCTTCGCCAGCTACGGCGAGAAGCACAAGGCCGAGCACGAGGACCTGTCCCGTCGCCTGTCTGGCAAGCTGCCTGAGGGCTGGGAGAAGTCGCTGCCCGTCTACACCCCCGCCGACTCTGCCGTCGCCTCCCGAAAGCTGTCCGAGATCGTCCTGCAGAAGATCCACTCCGTCATCCCCGAGCTTGTTGGTGGCTCCGCCGATCTGACTGGCTCCAACCTGACCCGGTGGAAGGACGCTGTCGACTTCCAGCCCCCATCCACCGGCCTGGGCGACTACACTGGACGTTACATCCGGTACGGTGTCCGTGAACACGGTATGGGCGCCATCCTCAACGGTCTGGCCGCCTACGGAACCATCCTCCCCTACGGTGGTACCTTCCTCAACTTCGTTTCCTACGCTGCCGGTGCCGTTCGCCTGTCGGCCCTGTCCCAGCAGCGCGTCATCTGGGTCGCCACCCACGACTCGATCGGTCTTGGTGAGGACGGTCCTACCCACCAGCCTATCGAGACCCTGGCCCACTTCCGCGCCCTGCCCAACTGCATGGTGTGGCGCCCTGCCGACGGTAACGAGACCAGCGCCGCCTACTACGTTGCCCTCACTTCCCATCACACCCCCAGCATCCTGGCCCTGTCCCGGCAGAACCTGCCGCAGCTCGAGAGCTCCACGATCGAGAGGGCCGCCAAGGGTGGTTACGTCCTGCACGAGGTCGAGGGCGCACAGGTCACCCTGGTGTCCACCGGGTCCGAGGTGTGCATCTGCGTCGACGCCGTCAAGGAGCTGGAGAAGAAGGGCATCAAGGCCCGTGTCGTCTCCATCCCCTGCTTCGAGGTGTTCGACGCCCAGTCCAAGGACTACCGCCTGTCTGTCCTGCCCGACGGCATCCCGTCCCTGTCCGTCGAGGTCATGAGCACCATGGGCTGGGAGAGGTATACCCACGAGCAGTTCGGCCTGAACCGCTTCGGTGCCTCCGGCGCATACCTGGATGTCTACAAGAAGTTTGAGTTCACGCCCGAGGGCATTGCCAAGCGCGCCCAGGCAACCGTCGACTTCTGGAAGGACGTGCCCAACATCCGCTCGCCCATCAACCGGGCATTCCAGCAGCTCATTTAAAAGGAGGATTATGATTGGTAGAAAAGTTTACGAGGAATGATACAGAGCCCCCAGGAAGGGGCATTTACATAGACTAGTCAGGTGCATGTTGATGCACACTTACACTATACACCACAATGAACGAATCTCGATGCATTTGACAAATCGGTTTGAACTTTGCTGTATCCTCGAGAAAAGGGATATTCCCACCGGCAAAAACGGATGGTGTACCGGTACATCACTACACACCGTAGTAGGTGCAGTTAATAGGTGTAAGTGACATGTAGTGGGTGTTATGAGAGTTGGTGTGATAGAGTGAGAGAGTATTATAAAAAGAGTAGTAAAGGGAGAGTAGGGTAGGGAGAGTAGGATGGAGAGTAGGAGGGTAAGAGTGGGAGGGTAAGAGAGTATATTCAGAAGAGTAAGATAGGGAGAGTAGGATAGGGTATGGGTATTATGGGAGTGGGTGAGAGTGTGGGTACTAGGTGTAATAAGGTAAGTTTCTACCAGTTGACCTTAGTTTGTTTGCGCTTCTAGTGTACCGGTGTACCCTCCGTTTTCACAGGTGCGAATATCCAATTTCATTCTCAAAGAAGTGCAATGACCCAATGGTGTGCTGATGACCACTAGGGCGGAAATACTTACAAACACCATCAACTTGGGCGGGCCGAGTGGTGGGATATCATAGTACTTTGCATCTTACGCAAACACATGCTGTGGATTTATTAAGTCGAGCAACTTCAGCAGTCGGGCGTCCATCGTTGTCTTGCTCCCGCCGCCAAGTTTGTGTTGGCTCTGCGGGTAAGCTGCGACATCTCACGGGTACAAGACGGGTGGTGAGGTTCTACAATTAGTACTGTCGTCCCCTGGCTATTTTTTGCTGGATGTAAGTGTCCAATCTCGCCCGCCCGCTGGTTCATGCTCATGGCCTTGATTGTGGCAGCTGACGTGGGCCAGAGTCTGAGGAGCTCGGAGTTTGGATTCCGGCGCATGGCTAATTTTTTTTTCTTCTTCAAAAGATCGACGAACTCCCCGGCAACCAGGTCTCTCACGACGGGTCTGGTTCCTCGTCTTCAGCCTGGTCCCATCGGTTGCTTTCTAGTTTTCGTTTTGTGCGGTGACGAGCGCGGGACCCAAACTCGAGCAGATGATATCGCTTGATGATATTGTGCAGCAGTTTTATCCCTCGCTCCCTTATCACGTTCTGCTCCTGTTTTGTCGCCCCTTGATCTGGCTGGCCTGTATTACATCTGCATATCTCCCCTGGGTTTTATTATGCTCGGCCGGCCAGGCCTTCATTGAATATAGGGCCCCACGCCCGTCCCCCAAGCCCAGCCTTGTGGGCTTGGCATGTTTCTTTGAGTCCGAGACTCCTTTTCACTGAGGGTAGGTGATGCGCGCCATAACTGTTCCACCCACGAAGCTGCTCCCCCCAACTATCACCACCGGCCCGTGGCAACCCACTCGGACTGGAATACCCTGGCCACCTTCTCGAGCCTCGCCGTCGCCCTCCTTGCCTCGCGCAGGTCCTCCGCCCTGGGCGCGACGACGGTGCTGGTCAGCATGGGCGGGTCGCTCGGGTCGATCCCCTCCGTGTCGCCGCCCCCGCCCCCGCCGCCGTTGTCTCCCGCCGGGTCTAAGGCGAACGAGAGCGGCCTCGTGGGCGTCCGTCTGCCGACTTCGGCCCTGGGAGTAGCGGCATCTGAAGCCACCACTCCCCCTCCCGTATCGACTCCGTCGTCGTCGTGCTCGGCCCCCCCTCCGTTGACGGACCCCGGCGGCGACCCCCCGGTGGCGCCGGCGGCGGTGTGCAGGCTCGTGTTACTCGTGTTGCGTCCCGGAACGCCGAGTGCGAGACCCATAGGGCACATGTAGCTGTGCAGGACGACGGGCCCGCCGTCCGGGTACTCGACCATCGCGCGCAATGGCGCGCCGCGGCCGAGGCGCTTGGCTGCGTCGTAGGAGAGGAGGGCTGTGGCGGAGAGGCTGTTCAGGGCGCGGGCCTGCCTTGATGCCGGGGAGAGGGGCTCGTCGTCGTCGTCGGTGTCATCGTCGTCGGCGGAGGATTGGTTCGAGGGGGTCGAGGGTGGGGAGGTGGAGAAGGTTGTTATTTGGTGTTTTCTCTGTTGTTGTTTTGAGTATTGTGGTTGTTGTTTTTGTGCTTGTGAGGAGGACGTCGAGGAGGCTGATGATATCAGGGGAGTTGTGGCCCTGTCTGTCATGTGTATCGCCAGCGAGGGGTGCTGCGAAGGGAGGCTCGCCATGTTGGCTGCTGTTCCCCTTGGGTCGGGAGGATCTTCAGTTGGGGGCCGAACACTTGGTGTGTGTGTATGTGTTGGATTGTAACCCCGGCCGGTAGTTGAAGGGCCTAGGTCTGACGATCTTGACCAGCAGAGGGAGGTGACAGGAACCGAGTCTTCGAGGATCGTCGGGCTGTGTGACTTAGTCGAGGGTACAGTAGCCGCCGTATGCTGCTGATAGCATGTGCGGGGTCTAATCGACCGGATCGCAAGGGGCAGGCTGGACGTCTGGACGGCAAGGCGACCAGAGAGGGCTGCTGGCTGTGTCGTGGGCGTTATTGGGATGTTCAATTGACTCAATTGGGTGGATACCAGCTTCGCGTATCAGTCTATCTTGTCGGTGACGTGAAAGAGATGACCGATGGAAATGCGAATTGTGCTGATGTGATGTGCAAGCATTCCGTCAGTATCACGAGCTCCCCTAGCTCTGGCCCGCGGGGCCGAGTCTAGCCGCTTCATCCCGCCATAGCATGTCAGGGTTCAGGGTTCAGGGTTGCTGCAATCTGCCCGCAAACAAAGATGCTCTTCGACTACTCGCTTCTTCTTTTTTCCAGTCACTCGTGGCCGTGGCTATATACTATACTCTGAGCCTTCTCTACTGTTCAATTTGTCGATTTTTATGTAGCTATCCCGAGGCGCGATCCGAGTGGCCAGCCACTTTCGTGCGCGGGTGGGCATCCTTGATGGTACCCACCATGCTCTGTCTATGCCTTCCGCTGCTAATCGTGAGTCTGCCTCGCAAGATGGGTGATGGATGGCTGGCTGGCTTCGCACAAGGCGCGTGGTTGTATTCTTCCCGTGCTAACACCGGATCTCATGCGCTGGTCGGGTTCTCCACGGAGTGCTATTCGTCTAGAATAATCTTAGAACGGAAGTTTGTCCCAGGCCAGTTTAAAAGGGAGGTAGCTAATTAGTTGACATTCTTAGGTATAATTAGTTGAAGGTATATGTCTTTATACTAAGTTAGCATTAAATACTAAAACCCTAACTTCTACCCAAAAGGGAAGGTAGGGGCTTCACCCCTACCTAGGGGGGGGACCATATAGTAGTAAACCCTCTCTAGGGAGTACAACAGAGTAGGAAATAAGGGCAAAGTACATAACAACCCATCCCAGGCAGAGGCAGCTCACAGGAGCGAGCGAGCGAAGCAAGTAAACAAGCACAAGATGCCTCTACCAAAAGGTAGTATGGCCTTACAGACGAATAGCTCCCAGGACCCCGGCAGAGGCTTTCCGCTTGGTATTTCGATCTCATACAAGTGAGCATCTCTATGATGATAGGCTGCAGGTAGGCGCGTAGCTGGCAAGTAAGACAACACGTGCTTGTGGAACGATATGTACCTAGGCAGACTACAAGTACGTGTCATTGCTGACAGTCCATAGTATGTTCAATCCCCCCACCCCACCTCCACCCCTCAGTCCCCGTTCACTTCATTGAGTAACGACTGCAATAATCCGTCCCGAGCTTGCACCCACACTTGAGGGAGGGTAGACACCATCTGTCACCGGAACTGTTCTGAAGGGGAATTTCACTGATGGATCCTAACGATCACCCTACAAGCCTCGAAAACCCGCTACCAAGCGAGGCCTGCACGGTATGCGCCAACCTGCGACAGATGTTCACAAGCCCCAGGTTTTACGTTCTACAATCTCAAGGATCACTCGAAACAGTACTCACGACTACTTGTTTGGGTCATGGTCCCTTGTTCGATTACATACGTGATGATCTTTGTAAGAAGCTATTCGGCGACCGGATGTGTGGACGAAATCAGAAGCGCCTCTTTGGAACGTGCGAACTCTCGTTCGCTTCGTATAATCACAATGACCATATAAATTCATTTCCAATTATTTGCATGCAACAAATCGACCCAGGAGACTCGGATTTTGGTCATTCCTGGTTCCCAGTGATGGCCGAAACATGCAACGAAACCCAAACACCTGCCTTCGGTCGAGTTCTTGACCCACATTGGGTGGATCTGGAGCTGGCGAGGCAATGGAAAAGAGACTGCTTTGCACAGCACGGTGACAAATGCTGTAATCCGCTCAAGGTCAAACCCGTATCACCAGCCTGGGTCATAGACACATCAAAAAGATGCATCGTCCCCGGTGCGGGAGTCTCCGAGTACGTGGCACTGAGTTACAGATGGGCTGCTTCGGCAGGATTTCGCACGACTCGTCACATACTGAAAGCCCTCCAGGAACCAGGGGCATTCTCGCAAGGCTCGAAACTCGGAGACTCTATGGCTCCAATCCATCAGCATGCGATTGGGCTGACACAAGCCATCGATGAACGCTATCTCTGGATAGATGCGGTGTGTATAGTCCAAGACGACGAGGCACACTGCGTCAAAGAGCTGGGATTGATGGGAGCCATCTACGCTACGGCGAAGCTGACAATAGTTGCCTCCGACGGGGATGCGATCGACGGCATCTTGGGTCTCAAAGGAATATCACCTCCGCGACAGATCGAGCAGGTGGTAAAACCCATGTTTGAGAGCGGAAAAGTCATCTTACGCGACTTAAAGCCGAGGTTTGAGTCCGATTGCTCGCCGTACTTCAATCGTGGCTGGACCTACCAGGAATTCTATCTCTCCCAACGCCGTCTCACATTTGCAGGAGGTCGGATATACTGGCACTGCTCATGTGATGACTGGGAAGAGGACCTAATCCCGTCAGAGGATACCCGCATTAGTCCGACGGACGTAGACTGCTGTCTCGTCAATATACTCGAAGGGAGGCCAGACTTTGTAGCTCTGAATGTGCTACTTTCTGAATATAACGGCCGGAATCTGTCCTTCCCCGAGGACGCTCTACCTGGTATAAGCGGCCTGCTATCCATTCTCAGCCGCTCGTTTAAGGGAGGGTTCCTCTTTGGGCTGCCAGAAGCGGCATTCGATTCTGCTCTGTTGTGGCGCCTAGGCTTCCCGTGGAGGGCCACGGAAAAACGCAAGGATTCCGGGAGAACAAATTTACTCGCCCTGGCATCTCGACTGCCGTCATGGTCGTGGCTGAGTTGGAAGAGTGATGGTGGCTGGGTATTGGACGAGGAGTCATTCAATTTATGTTACGCTAGGAGGTCCCGGACTATTCCCATCACCCAATGGTTCACCCATGAGACCCCAGATGCCGTTGAAAAGCGACCCATACATAGCGACTGGTTCCTTTTGCGTGAAAGATTCAACGACATCGAGTGCGAGCTACCCGAAGGCTGGACAAGAGAGAAGTACGACAAAGAGAAGCACGGTCAACCGCCCGAAGGTCTCGGGCAATACATCTACCGACATCCCGCAATGGGCAACGAATACTTCTGGTTACCGGTGCCGATCCCCACCGTTGGCCAAGACACAGATCTCCTTTGTCCAGCGCAAACACCGTACATCTCCTGCAACACTAAGCGCGGGCGATTCGCCGCCGCGCGGTTTCCCGCAAAGCAATTGTCGGATCGTGATGGTACATACGATGGCCACCCCGTCAAAGTTGCGCTGCTGGACGGCAGTGGCGATTCCTGCGGCCGACTCTATCTCCAGGGACCAGACGATATCTTACGCTTTCCGAATGCTAATTCTGGCCGTACCTGTGAGGTCGAGCTCGTTGCAATTTGCCGTAGGCGGGAGACCAGTTCCGGTTGGAATAGCTGGCGGCTCGATAGTGACGGGGAACTTGAATTGTGGGGGGATTTCGCCTCAAATGGAGACTTCATGTTCAAAGACGTATACGGTATCCTTTGGGTTGAGTGGGTTGGCGGACTTGCATATCGAAGAGCTTCGGGTATTATCGACAAGGATGTATGGGAGAACCATGATCTCGAGGCTATTCACTTGGTCATGGGCTGATCTGTCATTGAGAACATTAGCTGACCCCGAAATGTTAAGGTTGCCAAGCAGAATGGATGCGAGAAACGGTACATGCATTGTTAGCAGGGCAATGAGTGAACTTATAATATGCCACGTAATAACATCTCCAGGTTAGTAAGGGCAGCTAATATTATCGAGATGGATATCTAGATTTAGCGTAATCGTATTGGCACATTACTGGAATTCATCTCTATACTATCTCTGCTAGTTTTGACTACATGACATTCCTTCAAGCCGCTGCAAGCTATCATCGATCAAATGGTCCTCACGAGAGCAGGGTGTAACGGAACTTGCTGCTGGTCACCATTTTGCATCTCGTCCTTTCGTGAGATATCACAACGGCATCGGAGACAAAAGCGCAGGCTCAAACAGTGTCCATGCATTATCCTTGAATCGATATTTGTGAATTGTTTTATCCAAAATAATATCAAAGCGAAGAAGTGATGGAAGAGGAAAAGAAGAAAAGGGAGGAGAGCGTCGCCTCGATCACCTTTCTGTCTTCAGGTGTAAGGGCTTCAACTACACTCATTTGCATTCGGGTGTATCAAAACTACGCTAGCAATGCAAACAACGTGCAGCACCCTCAATTTATTAGGACACCTTCGCTAATTAATATATTCACATATTTCTCAGCAAATACTGTTTCAATTTAATTAAGCTATATATTAAAAGAAAGAGGGCATTCCCAGCTACCTTTTGATTCCTTTTGCATTAATTTTAAAGGTCTAGTTGTAAAGAGGTGGGTGATTTAGTCTTCTGTTTAAATTTGTTTACCTTAAAGGGTGTTTTTAAAGATTTTACTAAAAGCACTCTATTTTAATCAAGGCGCTTATTAACTTTACATACTCTCGTCAAATTGCAACAAATTTTCAAGTTAACCTAATCATTAGGTTACTAAGTGATAGTAAGGGTTGGACTCCCGTTTAAGCGGAAAATATTGGAAAGCCCCAACGTGAAAGTGCGTTGTAAAATAAGATTGCACTCTTTTAACCTAATCATTTTTACTTTAACTTTAAACACACCTCCCTCTATAATTAAACCTCCAAAAAGAACGTGGAAAAGAGTATTAGATAGCTGGGAATGCCCTCTTTTTTTTTTAATATATAGCTTGATTAAATTGGAATTATATTCGTGAAGCTGACTTTTTGTGCAGACAAATTGAGGGTGCTGCACGTCGTCCACATCGCTAGCGTAATTTTGATACACCCAAATGCAAATAAGTGTACAGGCGGTCTGTGCGCTCTGCCTGCCCGCTCTGTGCTGTGCCGCAACACTGAATTTATAAACATGCTAGCATAATATGGTTGCCTTCCTCCATTTATTCTTTCCTACACACCAGCTGACACAGAGTGTCTCCCAACAACGACAGGCAAAATCTTGCAACATTGCCATACTCCAAGTTCACATTACGTCGCCATCATGTCACTTAAGCCTTGGTGGGATTACCCTGGGCAGGATGACCCAAAATACGCCAATGTGTCCCCACCCGAGACATTAGAGACGAGCAGAGCAGAGCAGGCTCTAGATGAGGTCCATCTGGCGGCATTTTCACGCGCAGTGACAAATGTCCTCTCGACGGAGCTTGCTGAGTCAACATTTGCGCAGCTTGTTGACGGCTTACCACTGTGGGATGTTGTTTCTGCACTCGGCCATTATGGCCTCGACAGGGAGGAGCCCGTCTTTAAACACCAGGAGCTGTGTCCTGGTGTACTGGAGAAGACGAAGGCCTTTCGCGCGGCCTTTGATCCCGAAGAACTCTACGTCCGGACTAATGTGAATAAGTAACCAAGTTGAAAATTTGCCTATCATGTCCTAACGCATATCTTCAGGTTTTGCATCGATACCAATCCGTTCCGGTCGGCTCACGGGCGTCAAAATTGCCTCTGGTTGAATTGGTGGCCGTCGCAGTGCATGCTATTGCAGTTCAACTTTTCAAGCAGGTCGACGGCGGACTCCATAAGAACGACAAGTGGCCAGGCGACGAGCACTATGAAGAATATAGTTGGCGTCGTAAAAAAACAACCCCATTCTCGCTCTGGCGCTACGATGACCCCGAACAATACCCTGATGGGAACGCCGATATCGCAGCTTACTGGGCAGAGGACCAGATCTTTGGTGGAATCGTTCTATTTGATCGAGGGGAGAGCGGCAGTGAGGTATGGATACTTCTCTACCAGGGCTCTTGATATCTCAGAGCACCATCATTGAAAGATCACCCAAGTAATGGCTTCTCAGCAAAACGGCATCTGGTTCCATTCTTCGCGTCGTGGGGTGACGGACCACGTATACGCTTTGAAAGACGAGCAGACTGCATCGCTACTCCTTTTCTTCGAGTCGGAATCTGGCAAGGCACCATGTCCTCTTCCGGTGTTGGGGGACAAGGAAAGCATACGAAGAGACTGGCAAATCTCCATTCCGAAATACAATATTTACAGAGATCGTTGGGAGCGTAAAATTCGCTTCAGAAGCTATTACTGGTATAATCACTTTCAGAGCAGATGCAGAGCATTCGATGAGGATCCAGTGGAAAACCCAGAGTGGGGGCACGACCGTGAGCCATGATATATCTAGGTACTTAGTAGCAATCTGTCGTCCTCCCTTCCTAGCTAGGGCTTTGCGGGCTGCCTCGGGTTCATACGGAGACAATTTAAAGCTCTTCATGTATCCAACAAGAGGGGGGCCCATGTAAAAACAACGTTGAGAAAACTCCCGGGCGCGGCTACTTACTGGAGTCTCAAAGTACTGCTTTGAGCCGCGCTGCCTCATAGACTGGTTTACACACTCAACTCTCAAATTTTTACCATATTAAACCAGCTTATTATTACCTAGCGACTCGGGCTTCCTTATCTACTGATATGATTTGGTCGTGTACTTTGGTGCTCTTGTCCTGCTTATACCACCTCAGGTAGCCGATCTTGGTTCTTTCGGGGAGAGAACCTCCTTTGCTTAACCTTCGACCCGTTTTTGTCGCGGCACCCCGACCTGAAACAATCTCGCCTTCCACCACATTCACAACCTCCACGGGACGATGATTTCCATCTCCGAGCATTCCAGAAAGACTGTTGAGCAAAGCAATTTGTACGGGTGAATTTGGTGATTTTGATTGAGGTCGACAGACTCCGGGGCTGACTGGTATATCAGCTAGGCAATTGGAGCCTCGGCCTTTTCGATGACTGGCTGAGGCGTTGGGACATTTTTGCGCAGGATATGTCGTTTTACGAAGTAAGGCAGCCAAACTCTCAATTCGTATGACAGGAAGCTCTTTGTGGGGACGGAGAATACCTCTGTACACCTTGTTAGTCAAAAGGGAAAACATGAGACCTGTGGGATAGCACTTACGGTCCAGCTCCTCTAATGTCATCTGCTTGGTTTCCCGGATAAAGCAGAATATCATGATCCAAGCAATGAAGTTAAGTCCAGCGTAAAAGCCGACTGTAGTATTAAGTCAGTTCATCAACGGCAATAAACGCTACTAGGATTGATCAGCGTGCCACTCACAGGCGCCAGTGGGAGTCATGACAGTCTGCATTCTGGGGAAGGTCAGGCTAAGAACGCCAGCTAAAATCGTGAATCAGTCAAGAGATCATTAAGCTTAAGGACTCTGATGCCCACCAAAGACGTTGTTGATGCACACAGCCCAAGCCATGCCCTGCTCTCGTTGAATTGTAGGGAAGACTTCAGCCGCATACTGAAAGCAAACGGGCCCTTCACCTAGAGAATAGGCGATCGTGAAGAGGTAGACAAATCTGCACCAGGTTAGCATATTCGGGTCCTGTGTCTCGTTGGTTAGACTTACAAAATGACAGGCCCAATCTGCGCTGCGCGGCTTCCCGTATCATTCAAAAGAGATAGTCCGGCAGCCAGGAGGAAGATGCACATGAACGGGAACGTCTGCATAACGGATAAGTCAGCCTTTAATCGCCACACGGATAGGGAAATAGCTTACAGCCAAGGTTAAGAATCTTCGCCCCTTGGTATCGATCAAGAAAAGCGCAGGGATTGTGAAAATAACCTGAATGGCACCATAGCCAAGAGATGCGTATAGTGCTTCCTCTTGAGAATAGCCAACGTTCCGAAAAATGCTTGAACTGTAGAATGATATGACTACCGCGTTGTGAGCATTCGTCTGTCCACTGTGAAGTCAACCAAACTGACTTACTGTTGATCCCGCACAGCTGTTGTGCTAACATTATGGTTGAAGCACCATAGTTTGCCCTTCTGATTCGTGGCACAGCGAAACAGTCCCAGAGACGGGCAAAATACCCGGCTCCTCTTGCTTCCTTCAGCTCCACCTCATAGATGACCCATGAATAATAATAGTCTCGTGCACCAATAATTGGATGTGCGCGAAGCTTACACATAGATTGGAATCCTTCAGCGTGTCGCCCTTTCTTCATAAGCCAGCGAGGAGACTCGGGGCAAAACCAGATACCAACCGCGAGAACAAAGGCAGGGATAAAAGCAGAGCCTAATTCAAGTCGCCAAGCAATAACTGGCACATCCTTAACAATGACGTTCGCGCAGAAGCCGAGGAAAATACCTGTTTCATGATCTCAGTAAGAAACACTGGCCTATCATGAGGGCAGTCATAGTAGGTGGCTGCATACTAGTTTAACCCGCAAGGGCAAGCCACTAGGAAGAGATTCAGAAAAGACTTACCTATCACAACCCAAAGCTGCCAGAACATAACGAGAGCACCTCGAATAGGAGCTGGCGCCATCTCAGAAGAGTAGATAGGAACTGTAGCATTTTTGGCACCAATTCCGATACCCATCACGAAGCGTGCCGCAAAAAGACCTTGCCACGACTGCGCAAAACCAGAACCAATAGGTGTGGCAACCAAACAGCAAGCTGTTATGAAGATTTCGCCTCGTCGGCCGAAGTAGTGATTCAGGGGATCGACAATGAAGGCACCGCTATGGAGCAGTCAGCAGACGTGGCCGTTTCGATGAGGTGCTGTGAAGAGGTGCTGATGGGTGTCCGACTTCTCGAAGCCTGGCAACAGAGGTTTGTGTAGTATTATAACTTACATAAGTCCGGCTGTTAAGAAGATGATAGAGTTGATGATGCCTACTATCCACTCGTCATTTCCCGGTTGATCGATCCCAAATTCTTTGGGAAACGATAAATTGGCTCCGTTGGCCCCGGTCTGATCCCATCCTTGAGTAGCAGCTCCAACGGCACAGAGGCCGATCGAGTACCATAACATTCTTGAACAATGCCATTTATGGTCTTTCTCGTATTGGAGGGCATGAAGCTCTTCGCCGTCTAGCTCCGCAATTGTATTGATGTCCATTTCTCGGGCGACGAGAGCTGCTCGACCGAAGAGTTCGGCATGCTCAGGCATGCCGTGCGAGTTGGCAAAGGCGCGTGCGTCGGTGGCGACATCGTCGATTGGTTTGGACTATGCGAAAAGATTAGCGGGTACGTGCATTGCCAGGAATTGGCGCCTCACCTTGAGGGGGTTCTCGACGATGTTGAGCGCGACGGATTTTGAATGCCGCCCAGGGGCATCTACACGTTCTGCACTTTCGTCCTTCTCATGATGCGAGACGTCAACATCCCCTGAATGCGTTTCCTTGCTCATCATGAATAAATGGGCCTGAGAAGTCTCCGAGAGGTGTCAAGTATTCGAAACAGGAAAATTGGCCGGCCATTGTCAAGCTGGCAAAGTTTTTATCTAAATATCTCTGGTTCTGTTTACCCACGCCTTAGGCAGGGCTAGCTTGAGTCGTTGTCGCGGCTGGGCGAATATGATGAGCTACTTTTCGGCGCGAGTCCCGAGCAGCATGCTTCCCCATATTCGGTGAGTCCACCGATGTACACAGACGCCAAGGGGGGGCTAACCTGGGGTCGAAAGCCTAACAGGATGTGGGGTTCAGGGGAACATGGGGTATAATCTGGGGATGACTGGGGGAGTAGGATCCGGGGCGTCCAATGACGAGGCCTTTCCCCGACTTTTCGACCGAGGAACCTCCGCCTCATGCATTTGATCTCTGACTCTCCACGGGCACGGATATACCCCGTGACGTACGTTAGCATGAAGGCTGTCGGGCTGGCGTAAATGTCCGAGATGGGACACTGAATACTGGGAGAATTTGGCTTCCAGACAGGCAGGCATGTCGCAGAGACAAGCATGGCTGGGAAAAAGTGGCAAGGAGCAGGGTTTTGTGAGGTCAAGAGCCGAAGGGTCAACAGTCAGAAAAACAATATAATTAGATGACGTTGTGGGCCCTCTGAGGCGCATCTCCTGGGTGCAGTAACCTTGATTAATTCATTCGAAGACACTGCCAGTGGGGTCGTTTGTTTGCAAGATCGAATAGCCACACCATGACGTGGCCACGGAAACGTATGGGCACGGAAGGGTGGGTAGTGACCTTAGTGACCGCCTGGTCACTACCGGGACATAACAAATCAAGAGTACCTCATCTAAGCAGCTATGAACGAACACCTTATGAATTATTCATAAACTCAACGACAAAACATGTCCACGACTCCTCGTCAGTGCTCAGCCAACTGGCATCAGATAGCGAAGATATGCACCTCGTAAATTGGGTGAGCCCGCTCAGGATGCCCCAATCCATACGTACGTCAAGTGGCTAGGGCCGAAGTGAAACTATCGTGAGTCCTAGGGTTTCTATTGGGTATGAGGTGTCATTCAATAGCGTAACAAGAAAAATTGTAGGCCTCAGCGTTATGACTTTGGCTATTCTCTTGGAATATCTTTCTGGGTAACACGACGTTCAGTTGCCTTTCTCGCTTTCAAGTTCAACCTACCAACATCGTTTACGTCGCATTCTTCTCCGACGACTCGACAGTAGCGGATCAAGAGACCCTAAAGAGTCAACAGGGACATTAGCAAGCAGATAACGCGGCTGATCCTTGGGTTTGAATCGTTGTTGCCTCTTGTTGGATCGAGAATAATAAGCTGAACATATGTTGCTCCCAAGACACCAGCTATTGCTGAGTAATTAACCAGTAATTGACGAGCCGTTGATGTTCCCGCAAGTTGCAGGCCAAGCCCGCCATTAACGGTACCGGGAGCCACGAGAGCACGGCCATATCAAATATGAATGTGTATTATAGTACGCGCCTCCATTTGGGAAGTACAAGTCGTCATTTCAGGAGCTGGCACTGTCAGTTGGGGTACTTCATCAAAATTTGATGTCTTTGGCCTTTGTAGGTAAGAACGAAAGCAAGGCGGAAGTCGTTGCCACTATTGGCAATATAAGTACCGTACCCCACCCACCTTCTATCTCCCCTACCTTCCAACTACACAAATCACCTGCTTACCACACAAATAGAGTATCTTTAACTTACACCTATTTAGGTAATTTTAAAGCTACTACAATATTTTTATAGTTAATTAATAGGTCTTTAAATTCTCTATATATATTAGGTATTAGATAATAGGTTATATAGCTTAATAGCGGTATAAACTAGTAGAATCCTATACTAATTATATACCTTCTGGAATAAATATCCTTATAAATTTAATCTTCTTCTCTATTACGCTACTAACTATATTACTTATTATAGTATCTAAAAAAAAGTTAGTAGGTAAATCTTATAACTATAAATAGTTTTAATTATATAATGCTATATTTATAGTTATAAATAAGAGCCTTACACCTTATTAAGTAGCTATAAAATATAGCATACTTAAGTTAACCTTAATTAACTAGATAAATAATATTAAACCCTTTAAGGAGTAGATTTAGTTAGCTTAATGCCTATCTTATACCTAGGAAGAGGATATTATTACTTAAATACTATAATAAGAGAAACTTAGTTATACCCCTATAAATTTTTTTATTTATTTACTTATAACTTTAATTTTATAAGAGAATAGTAATACCTAGCCCCTAGGTAAAAATTAGCTTACCTCCTTTAAGAATTAATACCTTAAGGTTATCTCTAAGATAAGCTAGAAATAGGAAGCTAAAAAATTTACCTTATTTATTCCTAAGGTTATTAATTAATATTTTAATAAGTTAGAGGACTTTAAGTAGGTTAAGGAAGATTTAATTATTAATATTAATAAAGGAGGTATTATAAAGGGTAACTATATACTTATACCTATTATTATTATCCCTAGGGGCTTATTATTAACTAACTTATATAACAGCCTATAATAAATTTATATTAGAAAGTATAAAGAAATAGTTTATAGCTATTAAGGGTAATATAACCTAATCTATAGTTATAGTAATTAATTTAATAATTACTATAGGTTACTATTTACCTCCTAGGCTCATATTTAAAGGTATTAACCTTTAATAGTAATAGTTTAAGTAAGAGTTTATAAAAATTATACCCCTTAAGTAGGGATTTAAGGTTTTTAAGAATAGCTAAATAAGTAATAAGATTACTATTAAATAGCTTTAAGATATCTTCCTTTTAGTAATAAATAAGATTAAAAACAATAATAAGTTTTAAGCTATACTTCTTATATTAAATAGCTATAATAACTATTAAAATATTAAATTTATAACTATATACTATAGGTATAATATTAACCTATATTAGCTACTAATATATACTTCTTATAGCCTCTAACCTCTTAATAATAGGGTATTTAGTATTCTTAAAGGGGCATTTAATAAGAAAGCTAAAAAGCTTACTAGCTTTACTAATTTAAATCTTTTTAGGAAGATTAACTTTATTAAATACCTCCTTAAAGCTTATAAAACTATTACTATTAGGATTATTAGAAACTTATTTAGGTATATAGGGATATATCCTATCTCTTATAAGAAGGTATTATAGTATTTAGAGATATAGCTAAATAAGTTAAAAAAGCTTAATTAGCTAAAAGGGCTAAAGTTTTAAAATATTAGCTATAAAGTTATTAGTAATAATAAGGAGCTTATTATAAGGGATTATATAATAAGCTTAATCCCTAAAAATAACTATTTAGCTAGATATAAAGTTAAGAAGGTTACTAATAAGATAGATAGATTACACTCTTAAATTGCTATCCTTAAGAGATAGAATATAGGCTTTTAAGTTAAAAAGGAAGTTTAAGAGAAGATAACTTATTATAAGGCTATACCTAACCCTAATATATAGTTTATAATTATATTTAAGATAGGTGAAAAAGATTTTACTATAAAAGTACTTAAAGAGATTCTATAGCTTTAAAAGTATTAGAAGGTTACTGCAATTTAAATTAAAGAGAACCTAAAAGATAATAATAATATAGTATTAGAGGTTAAGATTAAGCCTTAGAGAATTAGATAAGGAGGGCGTATAATTAAACGCCCGGCTAGATATATTAATTAAGTAGCTTTTTACGATCATTTTAAGCTTATTTATATACTTATAGTATTAGAATTAAGTTGATTGCGAGCCTTTAAATAACCTCTATTTGTGTGGTGGGTGGGTGATTTGTGTGGTTGGAAGGTAGGGGAGGTGGAAGGTAGGTGGGGTACGGTATGTGTGTGTGAAGTAACACAGGTAGATAGCAACATATACCACGGTATAGTTTCACAACGTGAAGAAATATCATGCCAGCTCCAAAGGCAAACGACGTCGGTGAGTAATCCGGTAGGGGCTGAGTATATCACGCCGTGTGCCGCCAAAATCCTCTGGCAACCTGTATGCTGTACCGGTATCCAGTTCGGATGCAGCGTGGACGATACCGGTGTGTGTACTCTACTCGGAAGAGAGGAGGTCATGCAGCGCGTTGAATGATCTCTCCAGGGATGGCCTCTGATCGCGAAACGCCACGGATATGCCGGCACCACAACATTGCAGCGGGTGATGCTACAAACGGCCAAGTTGCGGCGATATGTGGCCTCGTACTCACGGCGGTGCTGATTGAGAATGTCGTTGCTGCTCGACTCTCTGACGTTTATTCTGACGCCTGGCACGGCGCTGGCACTGATCATTTCCCGCAGTCTCGACAAGGGCGTCACCATGCATGTTCTCGGCAGTCGACTGAATAGTCCGTAGACTGCCTGGGGTCTCCAGTGTGTGGCGAGGCGCGGTTCGGGGAATCCCCGAGCCAAGTTGCCCAGAGCCTCTAGTGTGTGAACACTTCTTAGCCTTTCTTGGTGCTTCCTCGGTGCTTCCTCCGAGGCCCAATTGTGGGGACACGCCAACGTATACTCGGTGGGCCGCCGAGCCAATTGGCGCTGTGCCCGAGTTTAGCTGGGCGGACGAACGACCGAGTAAACTCCACCAGCGGGATACCCAATGAACATCTTTGAGCATCAGTGCGTTGTATGGGGATGCTGCTCCAGTGGGCATGCAGCAGGTCCATGGAGTAGAGATATTAGAGAAACCTGAGCCCAGGAACTGGAGGACATGAACAATCGAGCTTCAACAGTTGAAATCCAAGTTGCAACAATGGCGTCCGTAACCGAGGTCCTACAGCGAAAAGCGCAGAACATTGCTGTTCAGACCAACCCAGCACATGACCTGCATGTCGTCGACGTTGACGTTCCGGAGCCAGGCCCCACAGATTGCCTAGTCCATGTCCGCGCAACCGGCATCTGTGGCTCAGATGTGCACTTTTGGAAGCATGGCCACATCGGCGACATGGTTGTCTGCGGCGAGAACGGGCTTGGTCATGAAAGCGCGGGCGTGGTGATCAAAACAGGCAAAGAGGTGACAAGGTTCAAACCAGGTATGTGATTTCGCGGTTGGTGCGCATGAGTGAATCATTAGTGATGCTGACACGCTTGTGTCAAAGGTGACAGAGTCGCCATCGAGTGCGGCATTCCTTGTTCCAAGCCAACTTGTTACCACTGCCGAACGGGCAAATATAATGCTTGTCCCGATGTCGTCTTTTTCTCGACTCCTCCTCATCACGGCACCCTGCGGCGCTATCATGTGCACCCTGAGGCTTGGTTGCATCATTTGCCCAGCAGCCTAAGCTACGAGGAAGGATCGTTGCTCGAGCCGCTCTCGGTGGCGCTCGCCGGCATCGACAGGTCTAATCTTCGCCTAGGGGACCCGCTGGTCATCTGCGGTGCTGGACCTATCGGTCTGGTGTCTCTTCTTGCAGCTCATGCGGCCGGCGCCGCACCAATCGTCATCACTGACCTGGACGAGAACCGTCTGGCCAAGGCTAAGGAACTCGTACCCCGGGTTCGCACTGTACGTGTCGAGCGTGGCGATGATCCCAAGTCTCTGGGGAAGAAGATGGTGGATGCCCTCGGTGCTGAGGCACGACTGGTGTTGGAGTGCACCGGAGTAGAGTCCAGCATCCATGCCGGAATCTATGTAAGTGTTAATGACGACTACAACTCTTGTTCTAAGTTTTGCTCACACAAGCATACAGGCTTCGGCGTTTGGGGGCTCGGTCTTCATCATTGGCGTTGGGAAGGATTTCCAGAACATCCCTTTCATGCACCTCTCGTCCAGAGAGATTGATGTTCGCTTTCAATATCGATATCATGACACATATCCCAAGGCGATCAGTACGGTGACTGAAGGACTAATTGACCTGAAGCCTCTTGTTACGCATCGGTTCAAGCTGGAGGAGGGTTTGGAGGCGTTTGCAGCAGCGTCGAACCCTGCGTCCAAGGCTATCAAGGTTCAAATTCTTGATGATTGAAAGACTTAGACGCATGGAAGATAAAGCCGCTAGCGATAATTCACACGAGTTGAGAAGTAAATTGGCAATTCCAGAATCAGTAGCACCATCATCAAACGCTTGCCGTTCCAATGCGATCCTATCGTGCTACTATAATGAAGCGAAAATCTTCCTTGGATAGTTTTCGAGCATGGTCTCAATTGAATTGGGAAGCCTCCGCTTTGTGCTCCGTTTTAGAGGCTTTGAAGAATCGTTGTGGTTAAGTAAGCACGGTCAAGGTTTATCTATTCACATTGAAACATTCATTGGCATATCTTAAGTATATTTTCACCTTCCCACTTTGATCCTCCCTGCTCAGTAAAGTGCAGCACATGCTTAAAGAGCCGGGCAGAAGGTAATTCATCATAAGGATCAACCTGTCAAATTATATTCCGCCTCAGCGAGGAGGCGTCCGGACCCACTTGGGCACCATTGTTGTATATATAACTGGGACCTTCGTCCTCTTGACTTTAAGCAGTGATTACGGTGAAAATAGACTCTCTACAACTCCCACATGCATGGCATTTTTCTATCCACTTTGGTATAACTATCTTCAAGTGAGTGAATTCGATTAAAAAAAAATGCTTGCATATCTTTCCACCTGCATGTCTGCGACGGTCAGCCGTTCGGAACTTGAAGGCATTTGGTAACTGCAGCATAAAAAAATAACGTAGCCCCATTCGGACAAGTCGCCGACAGCTTTGCCACGCGACATGACTGGAGTGGCGGTGGATCGATCGCTGTTGGTCAGCGGACTAGCAGGCGTTGGCTTCTAGCTCGGAGGAGCGGAGGAGCGCACTGAAATTGGGGCTCGGGGCTACCCCCGAACTCTTCACTCCGATCTCAGCCCTTGGCGTTGTGGTTTTGCCAGTCATGAATTAGAACCTGTGGTGTGGCCTGTGCGCCCCCTAGTACGTAGACTCTTCCTCCGGGATGGAGAGTAGATAGCTTCTTAGAAAATACACACCACAGGGGTGCCCCAATTCGTCATCCCGAAATTCGTTTCTTTGCTCCCGGAATCCGTACCGCATACAAACCCATCTTGTATATTGTTGCCGGGTGTGGGGAGGGTAAGGGCTTGGTTTTGTGAGGCTATAAGAAGCCGTACGCAATTCGCTGCTTTAGATACTCTTTAGAGAATCATCGACTCCTTTTTCTTAAGACTACTTTCCGGCTTTCTATTCTAAGAAACCTCGTGCCTTTTCCTCTGCACGACTATTTCTATTTCTTCTCCACTCTCTCGCGTTGGAGCCCTCGTCTCGAGGGTCTAGCAGAACGTGTCATTTACCTCATCTGGTGGCTTATTTTCAATATATTTAAGACGCAGACGCACACTTGAACTAGACCGTGCAATACGGCAAGGATCCAAGCAGCAAGAAATATGTCACTAGCAGGCAAGGTGGCCATAGTCACGGGCGGAGCTCGCGGGATCGGCAGAGGCATCGTCCTCACCTTGGCGAAGCAGGGTGCCAAAGTCAGTATCAATCACCAACTCAAGTTGTTCATGACACATGTACTTGTGCTAATAAGCGCCCGCCGTACAGGTTTCCTTCACCTACATTTCCACATCCTCCGCGCCTCACGCCGAAACTCTGGTGCGCGAAGTCGAGTCGCTCGGTTCCTCTGCCCATGCGATCCAATCTGACGCTTCGTCTCTCGAGTCACCAAAAGCTGTCATTTCTTCGACCCTCGCCGCCTTCAACGTCTCGCAGATCGACATCCTCGTCAATAATGCCGGCCTCGGATCCGCCGCCACCCTCCTTGAGGAGGTCACGATCGACGAATACGAGAAAGTAATGGGCGTCAATGTCCGCGCAGTCATTTTCATGACCCAAGCCTTCCTCCCTTACGCTAAGCCCGGTGGGCGCATTATAAACCTGTCTTCCATTTCCGCGAGGGGCGGTTATGCGACACAGTCAGTCTACTCCGCGTCCAAGGCTGCCGTCGAAGCCCTGACCCGCGTGTGGGCGACAGAGCTTGGCCACAAGTACAAGATTACCGTGAATGCGGTTAACCCCGGACCGGTCGATACAGACATGTACAGAGCAGCCGGGGAAGTGCATTTAGCCCGCATGGAGGCACAGAACAAAAAGACACCTGCTGCTCCGAGGGCGGGTACGGAGAACGACGTTGCGGAGATCGTGGGCTTCCTATGCGAGGAACGATCGAGATGGGTGTCTGGGGACATTGTCTGCGCCAATGGCGGCATGCTGTATACGTGAGCTTGTCCTTGTCTCGAGCCCTCGCGCAAGGTGTCCGTAGATGAGATGGCTGCAATGGATAACACTATGAGCAAACGATATCGACTGCCACACAGCCCTTCATGTTTTACGCGGGCATCCAAGACCCGCACTCGAAATACGGTCCTCTAGAATCCGAACTGCCCTGTAGCATGATCCCTCCCGTTGCGTCGAGTAGCTCAGCATCTGACGAGGCTTGGGCGTAATATGGAAACGACATGCCCCCTTGTCCGAAAAAGATCGTGTCTGTCTGGTCTTGAGCAGCTGTATTCTGAGACGACTGGCCATGAGCAGTGGGGTCCCAGGTGTTCAGTGGTGCGCTCCGCAAACTCTCGGTCGTCGAAGGCATAGGTGCCTCAAAGATGGATAGAATTTCGCTTTGATCTGTGTCTGTTAGTAGGCGTTTCGTGTGCCCGCGAATACATACAACATACCGAGCAGTTTCTTAAGGATGTCTTGAGCCCGCAAGGCCATGCCGTGCGTGGCCCCCAAGTTTGACAGGCAGTCCACAGCACGTTTCAGATGACGTTTCCATGCTGGCGCAAGAGCGTGCGCAGGATCGTACACGTAGCAAGTTGCCTGCACGAAGCTGGCCGTAACTAACCAGTATGTGGCATACCAAGCCAGACCTCGCGGGTGTTTGGTCTCACAGTCAAGGTAACCGCATATCGAATCGACGCACTCCTCAGCTCCCTTAAGACACGCGAGTATCGGTCCAGTAGCTGTGTCAAGACTCTCTTTCGCCGTGATGGTTTTGAACAAGATGGGTCGGTTGAGAATGATGCGGAGGTGGAAAGACCGCCATATGAGGATACGCTTCGGGATTTCAAACCATGGGTCCAGTCTCGTCTGTTCGTCGAAATAGGAGGGGAGATCCTTGCGCCACTTCGCGATGTTGCGGTCCAGGGTAATCGCTTTTTCGTGACTCGGTATTTGGTGGGTAAGAAGCTCAACCTGGACCATGTTCGCGATTCTGGCCAGCTTGACTTGATGGATCAGACAGGAGGTCATGGTGGGGCCTTCTTTTGGATCTGGAAGTTTTTCCATATCTACAGCAAGGTCCTGGTCGTCCAGATTGGATGGAGGTGAAACATTTACTCCAACGAGGGAGACAGGTGGTCTTCCAAGAGTTAGTTGTGCCCCGGAGACGAAAATGAACAGAGTCCACCACGCCCTTCGACGGAGCTCCATGGTAAACGGGCTCGAGCTTGGCAAGCCAAATTCGCGATGTAGGCCAATTGCAAGTGCCATACTGAAACCGATCCCAATAAGCACAAACCCAGAATTGGGCTTGTTGCGCTTTTGTAGGTAATTGGCCATGAGCACGAGACCTTGGACATAACTGAGGGACCCCTTTTCCAGGATATCCATGGTCAAGTTTTGGCGGGCAGTCTTGTAGAACGGAACGTCATTATCCGATGCATCAGTTCCGCCAACAAAGGCTCCAATGGCTATGACGATGTTGTACAGGAGCGGCCATGAACCGTCTCGTGGTTTGGCTAGTGCACCTAAAGCAATGTCAATCATCAGTCCCTGTGAGCGCCACATGATGTTTTACCTGAAACACGGGCGCGAAAGGTCCCCTCGTGAAGAAGAGGATAAGCTGTATGATAAATAGCAAAATAATCGTTTATGTAGCGCGCAATGTCGGCGGGCGATGCCTCTGGTATGCTGCGCGAATCCGGCTCGTCCAGTGGAAAAGGCATTCTACCATGAATGGGAATATAGAGATGCAGAGTTTGCAGGAACTTCAAAGCCGCAACACCAGATTGAGGGCCTGTATAGCCGACCTTGCCAGGTTCCATAACAAGAGATCCCATGCCGTCAGTGGTATTGTCAAAATCCTGTGATTCATCAAACTCGTAGTCTTCCACGTTGCTGAATTCAGCGGGACTGGAGTCGGTAGGCTGCTCATGTCCCCCCGGCCTGTATGATAATTCTGGTGTCTCTGGGAGTGTGACAGGACTCTGGTTGCCAGGCAGGTCCCCGCTTCCCAGTTCGAGGCGCTGAATGGCATCTTGGATCTTGACTTCGGGCAAGTGGACAGCCCATGCCTTTTCCATAGATGCTATCAACTGCTCAGCTTGGGTCAAGCGCCTAGACTGGGCGCGTCAGCATAAGGGCACCTTGAGATGGATGATCAAGCTGGCGCGACAAGACTTGCCTTTGGAGTGCTGTAATGGTCTCTAGAGCCGAGCTATACCTGCAATCTTTGCCATCGCGAATGCAGTTGGCGCATTTTGCGCCCCCAGAGCAACGCACTTTGCGGCGTTTGCACTCATTGCAGGCATGAGACTTACGCCATGCAAGTGATGCTCTTGGCGACCCCCCCTGCAAGCTACTCATTGCAGTCGGTTGATGGTCGCTGATTGCGCAAAATGGGCGATAGCGCCCCGTTCGCAGTCAGGAGCACGAACTCTGTGGAGAACAATGCGAAGCTCTAAATGGCGGCACTGAATTGTCTTGCGGCTGGCGGATTCTCGCCATGCAAGGGTTGAGGGGAACTATGCCCGCGTCAACAAGGTTTTCTGCATGTATGAAGCTGGCTGAGACTGAACAAAAGAGGTGCGGAGACAGCGTGGTGTCACAACCCCGATGGAAAAAGGATCAGCCCTAACCCTAAAGACGACCAGAGAATGCCTTACGTAAGGATCACTTGGATCACCAGGCCTTGGCAAGAAGCCCAGTGCAGGAGAGCTTGACAGGAAGCTGTCGCCAGACAGGACCTCGGACAATAGAACGCCATTGCAGGAAACAGTAAAAGAACCAGTTTAGCTATTAGCAACAGACAAACTCTTCTTCTGTCAGAGTCTCAACTTTTGTTCCTCAGTGGATACGGGCTGCGGATCTACAACTTTGCGATCCTTCCCGCAACAAGCTGAAGCTGCGCCACACGGCTGTACGACGATCCAAAATACGCCTGTTCCACCACAAGAGAAGTCGGACACAAGTAAGGCAGAGCAGACTATGGGTAAGGACCATCTAACGGCATATGTTCGGGCGGTAACAAGCGTCCTCTTAACGGAGCGGCTTTCTCACTCTATCGCCCGAACTTGTTCTTGTAAAACAACCTAACGTCTTTGTTACCCCCTACCCCAACCGCCAGCCCCCTAGCGTTGCCCACGACCTCGAGGCCCTGCAGGCTAGTCACGCGCGAGAGTGCGACATAAACCTGGCCATCAGCAAATGCCTTTGAGACGTCGACCTTGACCTTGTCCAGCGTCATCCCCTGCGCTCTGTGGATGCTGAGGGCCCAGGCCGGCGTCAGGGGTATCTGCGTGCGGCAAAGCAAGGAGTAGGGCTTGTCGTCACCCAGCTCGTTGACCTGGCACTCGGGCCCAATAGCGCGCTCGATGCCGTTGCTGAAGCGAACTACAGGCCAGACAGGCTCGTTGAGGGTCTCCTTGAAAGTTGTTATCTCGATCTCCCTGAGGTCGACGTGGTCATTGTCACCAGAGCTGGGGGATGACATGGTTTCACCCGACGTCCACGCGACAATGACGCCCTGGCTGCCGTTGCAAAGTCCGTGGTCCAAGTCGAGGTTAACCAGCAGCACGACCGGCATTCCGCATTTGAGCTCCACGAGACGGTCCATGGAATGTTCATCGAGAGACTTTAGCGACCCATCCGCGTGCCTCTCACGTCTTCCCTCCAGGTGTGGGTGATCCTCCCGATTCCAGACAAAGGTATCGCGGGTCTGGTATGAGTGCGATTTTGCGACCAACTTCCGGAACCCTCGCTCATTTACAAGGCGTACTTCCTCCCGTGTTGCGTAGAGCTCGACGGCTCCTGTAGTTTTTGTTTTGTGATTCATCAAGATATTGACTTCCTCCGGGGTAAATGGCTCACCTAATCGACACTTGTTTAACAAGGAGATGAAGTCTGTATCGCGTTGCCGGTGAATCTTGTCGAGATATACGTAAGTAAAGTTACACTCCTCCCATGCCTTGCTCTGAAACGCCCACTTCTCGCTGTCATGATGAGTTATGTTGCACCGACGGCAATGGTACGTCTCCTCTTCCGTCTCCTCGTTCTCGTCTATCTGCATCTCGCTGCCACAATCGATGCAGTGCCTGAAAGGCCTCACTGGTGGGAGTTGCGCAAAGTCACCCGTGACAATGACTTGGACACCGCCAAATGGGTATTGCTGGGCCGGGTAGCCTGGCTTGTGCCGCGCCGCCTTCATCACCTGGTTCAGGCGCTCGAGATGCAGGTTCTCCACCATGCTGATCTCGTCGATAATGACCACATCTGTCCGTCGAAAACGCCTGCGCACCGTGCCCTTCTTTCTCTTCGCCATCGCCCTCAGCTGCTCGATGCCGAGCTTGTGGGAGTTCGGATTCCACCCAGCAAATGTCCAGGTGGTCGTCCCGTTGATCGCGAGTGCAGCCCTCCCGGTCGGGGCGAGCACCTTGACGCGCTTCCCCATGTGGTCTAGCCTCTGCACCATGGCGCGCAGGACAGTTGACTTCCCGCATCCTGCCGACCCCGTGTAGAAGATGTTGTGGCCTTTTGCGGCGAGCTCGACGACCTCGGCCTGCTCCGGCGAGAGGCGCCGTGGGCCGTCGACATGGAGCCGTCGACGCGTTTCTGATTTGATACTGGGCGAAGACGCCCCATTTGATTCGATGTAGCTTGGGATAGCTGGTTTTGCTTTTTTGAGAAGCCCTTTGACGAGTGTTCCGAGATACCTGTTGGCAGAGGGCAGAGGGCGGCGGTCCAGGTTAGAGACGTGCCATGGCGGTACGCCAAGACCTTGGGACAGTTGCACCAAACGAAGCGACACCTCGCAGTGGGATGGGGACCAACATCGAGGTCCAAGGACGGCCTGTCCTCGCATCGCTATGGTGAGCCTGAGGATGACCGTGCGATTAACCAGGGATCACCCAAGACAGCAGCGAGCACGCCGAGAGCCACAGTGACGACGTTGAAACTGCAGGGTGTGAACAAATACGATCGGCGGTTGTTTGTTACACACACCTACAGTACTCCGTACTGCAAAAGGGCCCAGAGGTCTGAGCGTCAGGCCAACCCCGCCCCTGCTGGGCAACTACCAACCTTGAAGGGACGGCTTTCGACACACGAGTACTCACGCAAACTCGGCTCCTCGAGGAATGGCCCTGATTGAAATTCAAATTCCAGTCCAATGACGAGGAACGCTACTTAGTGGAAGGCAGAGGGATAGGACTTTCTTGTTGCTGCTCAGAAAGGCTGTAAATCGACTGAGCCGTCGAATGGGCTTAAGATTTTAACCAAGAATGTGGTGGAGCGGCCGTTTGAGCGATCGACATTAACACAACACATAGTAGGAATTACTGGAACGTTTCCACAAAAGAGCTAAGCGCAATTCGAGATGAGATCTTGTCCGTCTCACTTCAAAAGCACCTAGGTTGAGTCCGCCGGGGGTTGAGAGCAGACAGTGGATGGCGTCCCAAGGCCAACAAAATAAACCACCTTATGGGCTCTGATCCTATAGAGGCGCCTATGAGAGTCTCCACCCGAAATATTAATTCCACGGCGGAAAAGATTTAGCATATGGTAATCAGGCTGCCTAATCTCATCATGCCGAGAACGTCTTCGCAGGGCCGTAGCTATTTTTCTGATAGGCCACAGATCTCGCGCAATTCCGCTTGTGTTGCTGACGTACATCGATCTCTACCATCTGGGGTCTACCCTTTCTCTTCCACCCCTCTTACCAGTAGATCACTCGGCTCGCATTGAGTGAACCGACAGCTCCGCCCCCAGTCGACGAGATGCGCTCCATGGCGGTCTCCGCCTCAAGATTGAAACAGCCCGTCGTCAGGCCATCCGCGCAGAGCGGCAGGACCTCCCGGGTGTCCATGTTGCAGTGACTGCCCTCTGTGAGAGACACGAAGTGAGGACCTCGGGACTTGGGATGCCGGCAGAGCTCCTCCGCGCTGTGGGCAGGCAGGGAGCTGACAACGAGACGACGGTCGTTATTGAGCCGTCGGCGGGTGGGCGGGTTACTGTCCACGGCCTGGTGCTGTTTGTCCATGGTGGTGTTGATGACCGAGTGGCCGCCCTCCTTGTCCCACGCCCCGAAGCTGGTGCCGCACCTTGACACGCCGCCGTCGACGGGGAGGACGGTGGTCGTGAAGCTGGGCCAGTAGATGGCTATGCCGCCGGCCTTGAGGCCATTGCTGTGGTCTGCGTCGATCCACGTGCACAAGGGGCTGTTGCTATTGCGGGTAAAAACATGGTCAGCTCAAGGTATCCAGGTTATACTCGAGCGATGTGTTCTTACGGGACCCACTGGGGCTGCTGGTGGGGATGTCAGTCGCATTCGTTTGTCGATTGTTTAATTGATTGCACTGAGGTTACGCACCTTGATGCCGCTGTAGTACCAGTCCAGTCCGCAAATCATTCCCCAATCGCCAACCCAACCCCATTTAGTGCCGTCATGGAGCGTGGCGCCGATCGCTGCGATGCAAACGGCGTCTTTGCCTGCGAAGAGCTCGACAGTGACCGCCTGCTGAGGGACATTCTGCGACACGGTGATGGTCTATGGTCTTCATGGTAAGCGTCAAACTGTTCGCGGAGTTTAAGAATCAAAGGTCCTCGACGGGAACAGGTTGAGGTCGACGTACCTCGTCCGAGCCAGATTTGAGTTTGGGAAAGTGGCCGCCGTGGCCGATTTCGTTGCCCCAGTTGTCGAACACCTTGGAATAGCTGATGGAGCCGCCGGCGTCCACGAGGCAGCACTCGTCGGGGTCGCTGGGGTTTCCAATACCGTCGATGCCGACGAAGATCTTGTAGCTGGAGTGCATATCCTTTTGCTCGGGAAACATGTTGTCGCCAAAGGACCACAAGCCCATGACACCAGCGACCACGCCGAGAACATCGATGAAGCCCATGTTGACAAGACAGGAGCTGGTGTATTGGTCAGTATTTGGAAGGAGAGACGTCGAATGGCTTGCAATACATGTAACCAGGCAGTTGGCTTGGTTGAAAAATGGCGGGAGACCAGTGTGTGGTGTAGGAAGTAATTCAGGCAAGCCAATGATTTGTTCGTAGTACAAGGGCAACAATTGCCTAGCAAGTGGGGCCATGACCTAGAAAGTACCGAGCTATAAGCAGTGACGTTGACATGGCTCTGGCTCACTTATCATCTCGTGCAGGCTTCCCTTTACGTTGACGTTTTCCAGACTGTTTGGTACTTAGAAACCCATGGTGCAAATCGCTCACAGCCTGCCCAGGTGTGCTTCCACTTCCGTCCTGCTATTTCTTCCGATGGTCTCTCGTTTGTACACATTCCCAATCTATCATCAGTCATCCAACCCTCTTTTCCGTGGCTTCAACTCTAGAACACTTTCTAACTCCTATGTAGGTACAATATCTATCAGAACGAGCACTCCAGACCTGAGCTCCCAGCGTGCGGGTTGTAAAAATCTTACCTGGACTGCATCTGAGATACTTTGATCCGGCTTTGCCCCGAGTGTGTATTTGGCCAAGCTTCTCTTCTTCTCTTGGAGTTTGACAATATTCTGGAATGTATTCAGCAGACACTTCGGAGTTTAGCCCGGGTGTAACTGACCTGTTCTACCGTGTTCTGCAGCACGTATCGATATATCGTGACTTCTCGCTTCTGGCCCATCCGCACCGCTCGTGCCACCGCTTGCTCTTCCACTGATGGGTTCCATTGCGGTTCAATAATGTGTACTTGGTTAGCTACTGTCAAATTCAAGCTGGTAAAGCGGAACGTGTCAGCAGGGCTGATTTTGACACATGGATCGCTTGTGTGTGAGAGTCAGAAATGAGGCATGAGGTTTCTTACCCTACAGCACCGGTCTCGACGGTCATGAGCAGGACATAGACGTTGGATTGTTCCTTGAAAGCTCGTAAACGACCAGATCTGTCGGCAAAGCTAGTGTCTCCGTCGACCTGAAGATATGCGACACCAGCAGGTTGCAGTAGACGAGCCAAAAGGTGAAGTGTAGTCTTCCAATATGAGAACACAATGCTGAGTTTTTGGTCAATAATATGTTCAGAATTCCTTCGTTGAAACTGAATTATTGGACTTACGCCTTGCTCCCTGAGTTGTTTGCGCTGACCAACCTCATCACCACGGCTTCCAGCTTCGTGGAGCATTCCCTTCCGTTCTCGCTAACGGCCACGTCATCCAGACGAGATGCAAGGGAAGAGAGTGGACTGGGAGACCGCTGATGCAATGGCCTCATACAGTCTGGGCAGACCTCGCAGGTCGAAAGTAGCATCAGAGTGTCTCCATCTGCCGCTGAACATCGTTCGCACTGGGACTGCAAGCTCTCCGGTTGAAGAAGAGATTGACCTGCTGACAGATTACGGTGCTCTTTGGTCGATGTGTAGGTTCCTGTATTGCAAATCATCCGCATTCTCAAGAGCGCGGTGAAAAGCTTGGAGCAACGCACCCCTGCGTGCTTACCACTGCTGACCATGTCGTCAATCTGCCTTCGAGCGTTGTCAAGTATTCCATCGTAAGCTTGCCGCTCTGGAGCCGATAGATAGAGTGGCACGACTTCCTCTCGGCTGCCTGGAAGCGAAAGGCAGGATTCCGAACGCCGGAGACAGTAAGCCTCCATGTATGCTCTCAGTGGTTTCGAATTCGTGCTCGAGTCTGAGAGAGGCCTCAAGACGTGTTTCTCGAACAGGTCCTTGGAGGCCAAGGGAGGAAGCTGGAGGAAGCCCGCAAGGGATGCAAGATCTTCCATCTTATTCTGAATCGGAGTTCCCGATACACACCACCTTCGTCTTGTCCGGAGACTCGCGGCCGCTTTCCACTGCTTCGAAGTGGGATTCCGTATGTGGTGAGCTGGTGGGAGTAAGCGAAAATGTAGGACAGAGGAAAAACCAGGAAACTCACCTTCATCAAGCACAACTCTGTACCATTCCACACGATAAAGAAGACCCCTCCCGCCTTGATCTGCAGCTAAGGTGGCATATGTTGTAACGACTATGTCGGGCGCTGCGAGGGCCTCAACAGTCTGCGGTCGATTCAGACCATGGAAACGTATATGTCGTAGCGTATTTGCCGAGAAGTGCCTAATACGGCATCAGTTTCGATTTGATTCAACCTTAACCATGCTATAGAGACACAAGTCTACTTACCTTGAGATCTCAGACTCCCAGTTTTCCATCAGCTCTGAAATTTGTTGTCAGTGCTCTTTAGCTGCCAACCTTCCTCATTTCAGAAATTGAAAACTTACGAACAGATGGGACGACCACCAGAGTCGCTTTGGTGAGGACATTTTCGCTCACATATCCTGCTACTGGACGCCCAAAATAGCTGAAGTCTTGGGCTTCGTTTGCTGAGTGCAGTATCGAAGTGAGCATCGTCAGGGTCTTTCCTATTCCCATCACATCTGCGATGAGACCACCAAGTCCAGAAATCATGCCATCTGCTTGCTTAAGAGACTTGGCCCCAGTCATCTGCGAGATATGTGCCGAGAGACCCCTACAAAATGACTCATCTTCCCGCTGAAGAACAAAACAAACACCCCGCTGTTGATGTTGCGTGAGTGTAGAGACTAGGCCTGCCGGCGCGAGATGGCCCAAGTTATCACCCTCCGCCACCTGATTCAACGACTCAAGTATTCCTCGAACATCTCGCGACATTTTGCTTTCTTCTGAAGGCAATTGCGATGTACTGATGAGGTGGTTCATCGTAGTCTTCTGCCCGGGGAAGATCAACATGTCTGGATTGTGGTACTCGACATCAATACTCAATGACTCAGGGTGCTGAAGGAATGCCTTGACCTTTGCTAGAGCCTCAGAAACCTCATCAGCAGCACTTCTTGGACCGAATATGTTGATGGAAATTTGGAAAGGTGCCGAGGACTTGGCTTTTCGTCTGAGTACAGTGCGGTTTGGGACCACAGCTTCACACCTCACGCCCGAGATTTGACGCAATACCACCAGTTTCGAGGTGATTTGCACATCCAATACAGCAACCTCTGTTTGTTCAGTGAAAATTGAGTATATCTCCTTGGTGTGCTCTGTAATGCCGAATGTTGAGAAGGAGTCTGACGCTTGAGTTGCTGCTTGCCTCATGAGATTCTGATTCCCGCATGGCTTGGCGAAGGCGTCAAATAACTGCTACTTTCAGTTTCACCGTGCCTAGCTTGCCAAAATTAGAGTTCAGGCTCACCGCGCCATAACAGATTTCTCTCGCGAATTCTTGCATTATTGTGAATCGGGTTGATTGAGTTCTTCCAGGGGTACCATCACTTTTCGAATATCCAAGCGGAATGTATGAAAAAGAAAGAGACTTTCGAAAACCAGGGACTCTCAGCACTTTCGACAATGACGCTTCAGCATGGAATAGTCCACACTCAGGCTAACAATTGTCTCAGCTAGACAGTTTCAGTGCATGAACACATCTGTATGCTCCTGCACACCGCCTCATTCGAAGCCTCATCGGCGCGTACAAGGGCTCTGTTCCAGTAAGCATTTGTGTCTGCCACTTGAAGTGGGAGGGGTTGTTTTGACCTACCGTTAAAGGCTTATCGTTGTAATGAGACAACGGCAAATGTTCAAGGCTCATCACACTCTGTCCTGGCAAGAATCCGGAGCACGTCTGGTTGCAACAACTTTTTGCGGTCATGAATTTTCCCTGGTTCCCAAAGTAGCTTAAGCGTAAGAAAACCCAGTCGACTGGGGCTGACATGCAGCATGCAGGCGGCAAGAGGATCTACTCTTCATTGGACGGTTACTTGCCGCTCCTGCACACTGCCCCAATTTCCCGGGAACTCAGAACCTACAAGCAGTAATCCTTCCACGCCCCCTCAGCCCCCTTCAATAAGGTGCTACCCCAGCGCACTAATGCACGTGCAGATGACGCGACCAAGTCTGGGGCCTCCGTCAACCATAAGCCCGGCCCACAGCTGGGCCTCATTTCCCAGAATAACATTATGAGTGCTTTCAAATTCGACCTCCCGATGTCAGAATACTAGGTCGCGAGGACTTCACTTATCAAGACCAGCGAGAGGCCAAGATGGCAGGGCCGAGCCCAGAAAGATTTCAAAGAGCTTTAACCGGCTTTAAGCGCTCGCTGTCCACCAGATCCCCAGAGCTTCTCGATCAGTTCTCTTTTAGCAATCTCCAAGACCTCCAAACAGCTTGCCATGACACACAGAACGAAATGGGTCAAAACGGTTGTCTTCGCAGAATGCGCCGCATCAAGGGGTTTATCGAGGCAATGGAGCAATTGGGCCAGTCGATCGAGGTTTTCGTGAATGCCAATGACCTGGTCTGCTTCATTTGGGTGAGCCGACACTTCCTAGAGCCTCAAGTCTTCGAGCACAAGATTAATAGAGGCAAACTTTAGGGCCCAATGAAGTTTCTACTCGGTGTCAGACTCAAAAGCTCCATACTCCTCCGTTTAAAAGTCTATAGGGCCCGGGCTGATACCTTGTGATTGTTTAGGTCGCGAAGACGCATGTTGAGTCTTTCGACAAACTTCTTGATGTATATGAAAAGGTAGGCAGTCTTATTCCAGGGTTGCTCGCATACCGGTCCATGCTGGAAAAGCACCCCCCATTGGCCACCGTACTTGAGGACTACTACTCGGATATCCTGCGGTTTCATGAGGCAGCCCTGAAGGTATTCAGCAGACCCAGTGAGTAGAATCCTTCAGTACGAGACTGTTTTATCAGATTTTAGATAGTCCATCCTCATTTGCCACTGACATGATGCTTGTCGTCGTATAGCATGGAAGAAGCTATTTAAGGCAGCGTGGAAAACCTTCGATACCGAGTTTCAGCCTCTACTTCAAAGCCTTGCCAATCGCCGTGAGCTCCTCGAAAGCGAGAAGGGATCTGCCTCTCTCTACGAGATATCCAAAGCTCGAGAAGAAATGGCTGCCAGACATGAGGCGAAGAAGCACGAACTTCTTCAAAATGAGATCGAAAAACACAAATGGCGTCTTCTTCAGATCAGGGCGCATTTCGAGGCCGCAGATTACCAAAATGATCAGGAAATGGCCGCCGAGGCTCGGCATGCGACCAATGACGGCGACTGGCTATTGCAGTGTCCGACTTTCAAGCAATGGGCCGACAATGCAGCGACGCGACATAGTGTCCTCTACCTCCACGGGATACCAGGTGCAGGTAAGAAATATACTGATATTCTATATACATAAATCAGTGCGCAGCCTCTTATGTTGACGTTTTCAAAGGTAAAACAACACTGATATCATCCATCATCGCCGACTTGCTGGAAGAGAACAGCAGCAACAATGAAAGCTCTCCTGCTCTCGTAACGTATTTCTACGTCAAACACAAGCAACCAAAGAATAGTACCCACAACAGTTTTCTTCGTGCCGTCATGGAACAGATCGTTTCTGGGGATCCAGTTATATGTGATCATCTCTTCGACAAGCTTGCATCAGTTGAAGGGATGCAATTGCGATCTACCAAATTTTTGGAATCACTTATTGCCACGGCCTTGGAAACATATCGACGATCCTTCATCGTTGTGGATGGTCTAGATGAGGCCTCTTCCGAGGAGGCCGCGAGATCACTCACTTGGCTGCTCTCACTGGTGAATGGAGGGATCAAAGAGCCCACAGCCTCAGTCAAGGTCCTCATCAGTGGAAGACGTGACGGTATATTAGACAGTATTCTCTCGGAACAACCTGCCATTGCCTTGGACTCGATCCCTGAGCACAACACGGACATACTGAAGTATTGTCAGCATATGAGTGCCAAGATTCGACGACAACTTGACATTACACCAACCTTGGAGAACGAAATAATCACCAAGGTTGCTGGCCAAGCAAATGGTGAGCATCAAGCCAATGAATATCTTGCCTGACAGGCCGCACGCTAACATTTCTCAAAACCTCTCAGGGATGTTCCTATATGCTCGAGTTGTTTTGGACAACCTTCTCGGCCAGATAAGACTATGTGACCTGAAGCGGGAATTGCAGCCAGACACCTTTCCAAAAGAGATAGACCAGGCGTGAGTGTCTTACGTGTCCCCAATAGCTTTAATTCTTTTTGATTTGGAATGATTAGATACGAGAGAGTCGCCGTCCGGGTGCTCGAAGAAGCACCACACGCTGCGCGTCAATGCGCATCAAAGATACTCGGCTGGGTCACTTGCGCTGCGAGACCTTTATATTGGCGGGAGATCCAATCAATTTTCTGCGTCGATGTGGAATCAAGCACCGTGGATTACGAAGATAGAAGACTCCGAGTCTCATGCAAACAGCTCTGCGGGTCGTTGGTCGACGTTCATCACGTCCTGCACGGCCAACCAGGGACGGATGATATTGTAACCATCGTCCACGGGAGTGCACGCGAGTAAGTAGTATGAATCAGTCCACAGCACATTTCCTGCTTGGCTAACGGTGCTTACAAAGGTATCTTGTGCAAAAACGGTGGATCAACAATGCCCTCGAGCATGCAAAGGCCGCCACGTTCTGCTTCCGGTACCTCACATCCAAGCCATTCCGCGCCGATACAGAGGGTATTTTACTGCATATCAGGCAGGGTTACTACGGCTTCCAAGATTATGCCGTCCAGCACTGCCTCGATCATTTTGAAAGTTGCACCGGCCTTGAATCCCACGAGGATATACTGCAACAAGCCATGGAGTCCGCGAAAGAATTTCTAACAACATACAGCCTGCCGATTGCTCAGAACATCGCTGAATTATCACATGATGATATAGCAAGATTCATCAGCAATCTTCCCAAGGACAAGAGAGAAAGGGCCAGCACACTCAGTATTGGCTACCGAACATTGGATATACGGAAAGTCGTTGAGCAAATGCGTGGCCAGGATTCGCCACCCGAAGACGAAGCATTCATCAACAGTGTGTACGGAAAACGGTTCACTTACAAATGTCCGAAGATCTGGTGCGGCTATTTCTCTACGGGATTCGACACGAACGAGGATCGGCAGAAGCACGTGGACGGCCATGACCGACCTTTTCGCTGCTCAGAAGAAGGCTGTTTCGCCTTTCAAATCGGCTGCTCTAGCAAAGATAAACTGGAACAGCATACGATGAAGTATCACGGCGCGGTGGACGACGAAATACGGTTCCCCAAAACAAGACCAAGAGACAACGATACACTCATGGAGGCTGTTGGCCGAAATGATTTGGCTGCTATAGTAGTGTTCTTGGAGTCTGGTTTCGATGTCCAAGGATCCGGATCGGATACTCGAAAAAAACCAGTGAACCGAATTCCTCTCTGCCGTGCTGCCAAAAACGGTCATGTCGAGGCTTGCGAGTTGTTGTTAGCGCGGGGAGCCAACTTAGACTATACCTTCGGCAACACCTCACCCCTTTACCATGCCATCGAGAACAATCACCCAGAGGTAGTTCACTGTCTTCTTGGCCGGTCTTACACGGATATAAGATGGTCAGACATAGAAAGATATGTTCATCAAGCGTGCAGTCGCGCGCAGCCGGACACTCTGCGAATAGTTTTCGGATCGTTGCAGTTCAGTACATTCCGTTCTATGGGAGAATGGGAGGGGCCCGCCTCGACCTGGGCTCGGAGGGAGGGGGACGTCTCGCTCTGGATCCGGGCAGCTTGCTCTGAGCCACCTGATAATCCCGAAAGGGTCGAAATCGTCAAGCATCTGGCGGAACAGGGGTTTTTGAACCGCGTGCCGTCGGATGTTCTGTCCTATGCCAAGAACCGCGGCTGGGGTCACTTGGGAAGTCTCTTGGAACCTATCATTGATATCCGCTCTTCTTCCGAGGAGCAACAGCAACAGCAGGGACAGCCCCAGCAGATGCAGCAGAACCACACGATGGGGGAGGCGGGAGAATCGCAGGCTGAAGTGGAGATGCGGATAGCTGCCCAAACACAGCAGCAGATCTCGATGTTGAGTACAAAGTTGTTCCAGGAGAACCTGGCGGACTGGTTACAGCAGCAACATCATACGCAAGAAACCTGCCCACCCGAGTTACTACAGAAGTTTAAGATGCAGTGTTGGGCTTCGGCGGGACTCCAAGTCACGCAGTTGAGGCATCAGCAACAGAATCAGCAACAACAACAGGCGCTAGCCTATGCCGAGGAGCAAGCCGGGAACGAACAGAGAGGGGGCAGTGTGCCCGCAATTCCGGACTATCAGTTGCAGTTGATGCTTCTGGAACAACAACGCAAGAAGAGACTGATGATGGAGGGGCAAGCGGAGCTCACCACTAATCGCCAGGCTTCCTCAGCTACGCAGGCCAAAGATAACACAGGCTTTGTTACGGACGAACATACAGGTGGCAGTAATTATGCGTTGCAGGACTATCAGATGCAGTTGATGCTCCTAGAACAACAGAACAAGAAGAGAGCGATGTTGGAAAGGCTGGAGAAAGATCAGCTGGGAAATTCTTGACATAATTAGCAGACTGGACCAGGATGAATATATATAAGTACAATCTGAGCGCATGAGAAGTTGACTATCTGGACTGAAAGGTTCTTGAAGTTGCTGGCCGTAGGATTGTCTTTACGTGTAGGTGAGTAAACGCAAACGTGAGATCTGAAAAATTGACCGCTTCCGATCTGTGTTGATGAGAGGAGGAATAGGATTGACGGACTGTAGACCATCTCAGTGCAATAACACGACGGGCGGCAAAGCCGAAGTCCTACATAGGAGCAAACGCACCTGCGAATCGTGAGAAAAGCAAAGTCTGAGTAATGAAATGTGCCTGTTCAGAGGAAAAGCTTTTGATTATCAAATATCCTCAGGCCACATACGATTGCTGAACGTCCTCCCGGTGTACCTTTAAGAAATCAGCGAAGCTTGTGAGCTCAATACCCCAGCGCTTCTGCAAAAGCACGGCATCCATCTGCGCACTCCTCTCGTTGAAATATGTTTGGGCAGCGATTATATGGCTCTGGGGAATCAGCTTTTTGACCTCGTCCTTTGGCATGTATTGTGCTTGAATCTGGCGCCCCGAAGCAGCCGACAGCGTCGCGACAATCTGCGGTGGCGTGAGGGGCTCGGCACCTAAGTCGATTTCCTGTCTGTTGAAACGATCCGGCTGCGTGAGAGCGGCGGCTGCGAAGCGACCAATATCGTCTGGGCTTATGAGCATTGTGGGAGTCTCCGCAGTCAGCGCGGAGCGGAAGACTCCCTGACTGAGCAGCTCGGGAAAGAAGAATGGCGCCAAGGGCTTCAGGTAGTTTGACATGAAGGTGCATGGGCGGAGAATGGTCCAGTTGGGGATGCCGCTTGTCCTCACGCGATCCTCGTTGGCCGCCTTGCTGAGCCAGTACTGCCGCGCGAATTCGTTCCATGTGTTCCAGCCCGGAAAGGTGCTGTGCTGGCCAGTCAAAAGAGTTGTGCTGTATACAATGGTTTGAACGCTGCTTCCCGCCCGAGTTGCTGCGGTGGTGACGTTGTTGGCGTGTCGGGTCTCTGCTTCAGGATCTTCGGCGGAGGGAGAGACATTGAGGAAGACGGCATGAACACTATCTATCGCGCGTTCCAGCGAAGGGATATTGTCAAAATTCCCAACCACCAATTCGACGCCCAACTGCTCCAGGGCTTCGCTTGCGGGCGAGGTGTTTGATCGAACGAGAGCTCGAATATGACAGTGTAGCGGAATAAGTGATTGAATGGTAGCCCGTCCCAGAGTACCAGTGGCACCAGTCACCAGAATGGTTTGTTGCTCCATGTCAGAAGTCGAGTTTATGTTGTGTATAAAACAGAGTTTTCAACGAAGGTGAGTTCAAGTTATCAATATGATACCATACTACTGTGGTGTACGACAAATAGTGATCTTCCACTCTTTATTCTAATGTTTACCGGTCTAACAATGCGCCGACTCTGAGAAGACAGGGGTATTGGTTAGAAAGACGCTTGGTCATCACTGTTGGATGGGCCAATCACGAAAGTCTCCGGGACCTGTTGGGCACGTTTTCATCCATTGGCAACTCCTTTTCCGACACTTCACGCGTTGTTTGTAAATCAGCTCACCAAAATGTCTCCTTCAACTTGGTTCCTACGACAAAGAATCTAATCAAGACGATCGGTTGCTATTATGAGGCGGGGATTGTCGGTGCACTTGTAGGAGTTCGTCTTAGGTCTGCTGCCGGTTGAAGCAGCTGGTGCTATAAGCCTTCTCAGCTGTGCAACTCAATTTGTATTTAGTAGCCAGGTCATATGGTAAATAGGCTTCGGCCACACTATATTTATTCAATTATCTAGCCAACTTTTAATCTTTTTTTCATTATTATATTTAACTACCTATTATCTACTTAACCTTTAAACTACTCTTCCTAAAACTTATATAAAAGGTTAATAATAGCACAATATATATTACTATTATTACCCTTCTATAGCAACTTTAAAACCTCTTATAATTTCCCCTTTCTCTTTAATTTTAATACCTTCTTAATATCTTTAACTTAAAATTCTTATCTTATAATAAAAAAGAATACCTAAAAAAGGATAATATAATTCTTTTCTTCTTTAATTTCCTTCTTAAATATATTATTATTATTAAAAAAGTAGTAAATATAGCCTTTCCTCTCCTTTAAAAAGTAATTTTTTACCTCCTAAAAATCTTTAAAATAAAATCTTTAAAATAATTTAAACTATTTATTAATATTAAAGGGTATATAATTAAATATAGGCTATAATACTTATTATAGTAAGGGCTTTCTTAGGAGCTTTTATAATCTTACAGTTTCTTTATATAATCTATATATATAAGGATATAGGATAGAGAAGTTACTCTATTTTAAGCTGTAGAGTTTTTTTATATAAGGCTTTTATATGTAACTAGATTACTTACTATATAACTAATTGCCTAAGCTAGTAATGGGCTACTTATGTTAATAGGCAAGTTTACTATCTAATCTGCCGCTAATTTTAACTAGCCTTATTTATATAGCCTTATAAGGCTATCTATATTTTTTAAAATAAATATATTTATAGATTTAATATTATTAATATAGTATACCTATTTAATACTAGGTTTTTAAGCGTTTATTACTGTATAAAGGGACCGCCTATAGCTTTAAAAGAGCATGTATACGGATTAAGAACGAAACCACTTATATGGTAAATAAATTTGGCTATTATACCCATGCTACTTTAAACTCAATATTTCTTGCCATTTCTCAAATTGAAAAATGAAATACTATTACCTAGGTATTCAGCCTTTCAGGTGTCGCGAAACCCATGGGGCCAGAGAACGGCATTGACCGAAGCGATCGTGAATGCGACTTTTGAGTTTCACGTGACTGGCGCAAAGTGAGGTGACGTGCTCGTTCACCTTACGTAACCCTCTAACCTTCTTCATTTGCGATCAAGGCTGCGAGAATTTATATAACTCTATAAGTTCCCTTGAATTGGCAGTTCTCCCGCCATCTTGACGCCTCGCAAATCTAATTTTTACCTTCGATTTGATTAAGCTGTTCTCAAGTCTTCAGATTTCCAGGAGCCACCTAATAACACGACGCTGGCGAGTCGCTACTTCAACCATTCCACCCTTCTCAAAACCCTTACAGCCATTGTTATAAATCCACAGCGCTGCGTCAGTTCGTTCAGTTATACCTCAGCAGCTATGTCGTGCAACAAAAGTGAGAGCAGCAATTGACTTCTTGCCTTGAAATCAACAGTATTGGTGCCGTCTGACCGTCATACAGGGAAACCCGTCAACTTCGGCATCGTCGTATTCCCCGCGTTCCAGGCTATCGACGTCTTCGGCCCGCTGGACGCGCTGAATCTGCTCTCGCGCTCCCATGAGATGAAGCTGTTCACCATAGCCGAGACGCTGGAGCCTGTCTCGACGAAGCTCGTCCCCGGCGCCAACCCGGCGGCCTCCTCAGCTCCGGTGCCTCCGGCGGCGTCCGACTTTGCCCAGACAATCGTACCGACACACACCTTCAAGACGGCCCCGCGGCTTGACGTGCTCATCATCCCCGGAGGCCAGGGAACCCGGTACGCCGGCATCGAAGGGGCCATCGATTTCACGAGAGAGCGGTTCTCAGAGCTGCAGTATCTTATCACGGTGTGCACCGGGGCGGGTGTGGCGGCGCGGGCGGGCGTGTTGGACGGTAAGAGGGCGACGACGAACAAGTTGTCGTGGGACTCGACCGTTGCGCTGCGGCCCGAAGTAGAGTGGGTGCATAAGGCGAGATGGGTGCAGGACGGTCATGTCTGGACATCGTCTGGGATATCTGCTGGTATCGATGTTGCTTTCGCCTGGATTGCTTCCGTGTATGGGGACGATGTTGCAAAGAACATTGCGAACAAAATGGAGTACACTCGGGTGGAGGACTCGAGCTGGGACCCTTTTTCTGATATCTGGGGTTCGAAAACTTGCTGACCTGCTGTTTTTCAACATCTTTACGTGTTTATTGAAACTGTTGAAGAACAGAGTTGGGAAAGTAATTGGTAGCTATCGTACATTTGGCCTATAATACAATATTATATGTGCCTTCTGGGCCTTGGACGCAGGTGTGGTCTTTAGAGCTGCTAAACTCATACTCCGGGAGACGTATGACTGCCATGATTCGCTCATGAAAGTCCCGTCTGGGCCATTCACGCATGCCAGGCAACTCACTGCTCTACGGAAATGTTCCAGCTGACATAATTCCAAGGTTCATTGTCTCTCAGCATACGGTTCGGTCCGTTCAAATACAATTGCAACCGGTCACGGTCATGTCCTCACAATTGGTTATTCAGACAAGATTGGTAGTCAGATATCGGCTAACTCACGCCGGGAGTTCAAACCGGAGCAATACATCATAAATTTTAATCATAGGACGGCGTGGATAATTGGCCTAGAATTCCAGTATAAAAGCGAGGCCTCGAAGTAAGAAAAGGCTGCCCAGTTGCCGCAAAGAAGGAGATCAACACAACAAAGCCCTATCAACCGCGGAGAACGCCATCAACAGAAAAGACAATCACTTCAAAATTCACCAAATCTCCTACAAAGCGACCCTTCGCGGTCTTGATCTCCTTAAGATGTGCCATTCCACCAGCTACTTGTGCAACTGCGGGCACTACGAAGTGGAACCTAACTACTGCTTCGGCGCAACTTTTGACCCTGTCACAGGCGCAGCTACCCCATGTGCGGACGCAACAGTTGATGACCGTCACAATATCAGAAACAGGAAATGCCGGCATCGTTGGTGTACCTGGGACTCGACTGGGGGAGAGTGGCAGTGCTGTCGTTGCAGACACGACGATAACGTCCTGGCCTATTGCAATAACTATGTCCAGTTTGAGGGCCGCGACGATCTTCAGATGTGTATGCACATGAGATGCAAGCGATGCAGGGCAGGTGAGAAATTCCTTATTCTAGCGAACGTCTCTGTGGCACGGCCTCTGACAGATATAACAGGCGGCGATAGTGGAGACGGCGGACACAAGAAGCGCAAGGGAGGTCATGGAGGGAGTTCGAAGGGCTCTAAGAAGCATAAGCATTCCGGGGGTGGCCACCGATGGATTGAGGCAAGACATTAATTTCGGACCATGCGTTCCTTTCCTTGGGTCCTTTGTTGAGGGGGGAGGGGGGACAGAAGGTACGAGGGCGCTAGGTTGGGCAACATTTTGGATTTTCAGACGAGGACTTGATATGCGCTGATTTAGTATTTTCAGAATCGTTGATTTTATTATACCCCACTGAAAGCCTCCAATATCTATGAAGCCCACTGGGTGGCACGCGAGCGTGAAGCTCACAGCAGCAAAGTACACAGCTTTGTGTCCACGAGGCCAGCAAGTGTCATCCAACGCGCGCATCTCTACGGGAGCCTCTCTCAAACCTCCGCAATGCGGTCTGCCAGAACATGAGTTTCGTGTTACCTAGTTTACTTGGTTGTGCGTATCATCAACGATTGCTATCAAGGTCAAGCAGTCCTAAAGTGAACAATAGATCGAAATTATGTCGAATAACTAGAAGAAATCAACACAGTCATCCCAGCATGTAAGTCAAGTAGCTTACTACACCAGCCTTTCAGCACAGCCCAGGGTTTCTTGGCATAGACATCTTTGGATTTCAGACTGTCTTTGGTCTCTTATAAGCCACCACTATGTAAGTCAAACAGCCGGCAAGCATGGCCAGTCCGCCAAACAGCTGAGCGTAGAGGTAGTCACCACCGTGAAGAGCTATCAACCTGCCCCCAATGGGTGGCCCCGTAAAGCAGGAAATGCTGACAACCGCCAATATCATGCCAACCTTTGTTCCAACTCTGGTGGGATCTGTGCTGAGGTCGCCGACAGCAGCAGGAAATAAGCTTTGGGTAGCGTTCGCTGCGATGCCGTAAACCACTGCCCAGCCGAAAAGACCTTCAGTGGAAGACACACCGGCCCAGCCAAGGATGAGAATCCCACTAATGCCGGCGACTGGAATGAGGGTGTTCAAGATCCCGAAGTACCTGTCTGCGAGCAGTGCTGGAATCACCCGCCCAAACAGACCCACTCCGTTCATGACGATGATGGAAAGCAGGGACTCGGTCAGTGAGAAGTCCAGGACGGAACGTCCAATTATCCCAATCTTGAATTGTCAGTGCCTTCTGTGCACAAGTTCTTGAGTATTGCTGGGTACATACATAGAAATAGGCGAAATAGATACCCCAGAGGACTAAGAAAGACCCAATGGCGAAGAGTGTATAGGGAAGTTCTGTGAACGCGCGAAAGTCGAAGAGTGATCTAGGCTTCCTCGTGGCAACCCGGGTTCTTGTGAAGGAGAATATCATGATAGCATTGACGGTGACAACGCAACCCATGATGATAACCGTCCACCTGAAGCCGAGTCTTGGCATCGTGAAGTACGCAATGATGGGGAACACCATCCCGCCAGTCGAAGCCCCGCATGTTGCCAGAGATACAGCAACGGCGCGGTTCTTCTTGAAATAAGTCGGCAGGATCGAAACAATGGGGGCGAACAAGAAGCCGTGCCCCAGTCCGCTGCATATGCCCTGTGCGAGGAAGAGCTGCCAGTACTGAGTTGAAAATGCAGTTGTGAACACGCCGATGACCTGGAACGCACATCCGAGGCTCAGAGACAACCGGAAGTAGCCAGAGTCCACAGTCCTACCAGAGAAGAACCCAACAAAGTTGAGCAGAAACATCTGCATAGATCCTATCCAGGAGATATCTGAGGCGGATCGATGAAGCATCTCGACGTAGTATCGTTGGAAGAACCCAAACCTTGAACACGGGTCAGATATCAAGTAGTCCTAGCCAGCGGTAGTACCGGACTCACGAGGTGATGTAGCCCCAGCAATTGAAGATGACTAGGTGTCCCATGGCCACTTGGGTCCATGCCAGAAGACCACCGTCAGGAGTATCGCCATATTGTCGCTGCTGACTCTGCTCGGAAGCTTCAGCTTCAACAGCCAGAGTTTCTTCGACGGAGTTCTCGAAGCCCATCGTGAGGTGTCGTCTTGGCTATGTTGGAGTATCAGGTTGCACGGGGTCCTTCCAAGCATCGAACAGACAACGGGCGACTGGAACACGATAGGTATCAAACGCAGGGCTCTAGATGCTGTCTGGCTTGGAACATCTTCAGCCGAGCAATTCTTGCCAAGACCCCCGCCCCCCCTCTCCCCCAAAGAAAGAAACAGGTCTCGCAGATTCCAAGGACTGAGCAAGTTAACACATAACATTTTTTAATGGCGTGCTTGGATGGTGGAAATAATCTAGATCCACACCAAGCGAGTATGGAGCAAAACGCCCTCCCTTGTCAAGAATGGAGGCCGCTCCCGGGTAGCCTCCGCTCGTCCAAAGTGGCACAAGTGACAACGGGTGCGATGTATATTATGTCTTTTAATTCAACCTTGAAATGGCTTTGTTGCCAGTAATCTTATCAAGAAGTAGTAACAAAATGAGTTTAGCATCACATTTCCCTGTTTAAATCATTGAACTCGATGTACCAGCCCCTTCCTACTCATTTTATTAGCCTTCCTTTTACTTAGCTGCCATCATATCATGATATGGGTCCTCTATTTTTCAATGTGCATTTGGATTTCCCTCGGCGGTACACTTCAATGCAAACAGGGAAGACTAAATGCAACCTTGAATCAAGCTTGAAAAAGTAACTGCGTTCCCCGCTGCAGAGTTGCCGAAGTAGCATCAGTAATTAATTTTTTGGTCAAGGATGCTGACTTGTGCCGGGAGCATCGGCCTCTTTCAGATTAGCGGTCCATTATGAAGTACCATGAGGACGGAATGGCATCGGCGCAATTGAGCACGCAAGCTGCAAGGGCCCGTTTTTTGTTGGTAAATATCTTGTACTGTCAACTCGTCAGAGGGGAAGAAATGCGTGCAGTAGCCTATGCATTTCCATGCCGCCGGACCTCGTCACAGAATTGACTCGTATTGGACGTCTCGACTTACACGCCATGCCCCTCAGATATCTTCTTCTGAGCCTCTTGTGTACCACTGGCCATGCAGCAACATCGACACTGAGACTTAGTGGCACGACGGCGACTTTGGCAGGTGTTCCATACTGGATTGCACCCGAATCCATCGAGAATGTCCATCAAGGTCTTCTTCAAGAGGTTCTTCAAAACAACTCAGTAGTTTCGGGTGGATATGTCCCGCTTAGTGTGGTCCACTCAGCGTCGGGCGATTTGACCACGGAAGTCCTGGACCAGGAGTTCGCCAGGTTTCTAGCCAATGACGATGTCTGGACTACGGACTTCTCGCATTGTGCGTATTTTCACTTGCTTTTTTAGGGACGTCTGGGCGATAAGCTAATTGTCATCAGTTGTCTACACCCAGAAAACCCTTCAAGATGGGCAAGATGCATCAATCAGCCAATGTGACGACCGAACTGTCATCTTAGACAAGCTTCGCAGCGATTCAGAGTTGATTCCAGAGGGACCATACTTTCTATCTGTGCAAGGAGGAATACATCAAGCGCTGAGACTCTACGCTGATCACCAAGAGGCTTTCTCTGAGGCCGTGTACGCCAGCTCAGATGGCCTTTACTCGGTTCTCCCAGCCCACCTGCCGGGCGCAAGCCTTGCCGTGGCGGTACCATCCCGTCTCTACTTCACCATTTTACCCGAGAAGCCACTTGCTGGGGTGCGTTTGGGTGTCAAAGATATCTACGACATCGCGGGCGTCAAAACAGGGAACGGCAACCGCGCTTGGTATAACCTCTACCCACCCGCCAAGCAGACCGCCCCCGCTGTCCAAAGACTCATTGACGCGGGCGCTATCGTTGTTGGGAAGGTGAAGACGGCCCAGTTTGCCAATGGCGAGTTCGCAAATTCCGACTGGGTCGACTACCACGCCCCCTTCAACCCCCGCGCCGACGGCTATCAAGACCCTAATTTCTCGTCCGCGGGAGCGGGAGCCAGCGTTGCATCTTACGAGTGGCTTGACATTGCCCTCGGGTCGGATACAGGTGGGAGCATACGCGGACCCGCGCGCGTCCAGGGTCTGTACGGGCTCAGGCCGTCCCATGGAGCCGCACCCCTCGAGCACACCTTACCCCTGGCTCCGGAGTTCGATACTGCTGGTCTCATTGCCCGAAACCCCGCCCTCCTTCGGGACGCCTCTGCGTCTTTGTACGGGCTTGCACTCAACAACTCGTCTGGAGGGTATCCCCGAGCCTTGCTTGCTGAGGCATATCCGGCAGGTCTGAGTCAGGAAACGACAGCGGCATTAGACAAGTTCTTGGCTGGATTACGCGATTTCCTCCAAGTGGAAACTATCACGCCATTCAATATCACCGATGCATGGCGAACGTCCAGGCCCTCCGCGGCCACTGATACCCTGAACGGCCTGCTCAATACGACCTATGCAACACTCATCAGCCAACGCCAAACCAAGCTTGTTCGGGAACCATTCTACGCCGACTACAGCAGCCTGCATGACGGACGACTACCCTTTGTCAACCCTGTTCCCCTAGCGCGATGGGTCTACGGTGACACCCTTCCACAGACGGCAGCGGACGATGCCGTGAGGAACAAGACTGTGTTCAAGGAGTGGTTCCAGAATGTTGTTCTCCCGGCTGACAATAGGACGTGTTCGTCCTCTGTCCTTGCCTACGTAAGTCCGCCCGTGACGACTTACCGAAACGTTTACCGGAGTCCTCCCAGCATACCATTCGGTTTCGCGAGTTCCTATTGGAGTGTTTTTGGCGAAGTCCCCGACATTGTTGTACCCAGTAAGTCCTCCCACTTGTATCGGGCAAGTCCCTCATTGCAGCGAACCTGACCCCTGCATAGTCGGTCAAACGCCATACAACTCCACCATCACAAACCACGTGGAAAGTTTGCCGGCTACAATCAACCTTGTCACCGCAAATGGGTGCGAATCCATGCTTCTTCGTCTCGTGGCGGATCTGGCGGGCGCCGGACTTGTGACGACCTCAGCTGTCGGGGCGAGCTCGGTCGATGGAGGAGAAATCCTCTATAGAATCTAACGCCTTGGCAAGGAAATCAGGATTAGAACGACGTCGTAAACGTACTTACCGTCTATCAGAACGCTACATCTCTGGCCCACTTATATGTGGAATTGAGAATTAATCTTAGCAAATTGTCACCCATGGGCTCCAAACAAATACGTGTTTGGAAACGTCCTGTGTTGGTATGTAGGGACACAGTAATTTATGCAGATGATTAAGATTATATATAAGATTCATAATAGACAGAGTAACTGTGTAGATGTCCATCTCATGAATAGCAATCCTCTCCCCCTCCATTCCCCTAAGTGAAGTCGAGACCCTCCAAGCAGAATGCCCACTCTATTCAAATCTGACATTTATGCACTTCTGGGAATCTTCAGAAGATTCTCAATGTACGAAGGGATTTCTGACGGGGTCCCACAGTATGAGGCCGTTGTGACCGCCAAGCTGAAGGCGTTCGACCATGCAGATGAACCGATATCTCTGCTCCTCCCAGCCTTTCCTTGGAAGAACCCCAATACTGAAAAAGTGCTGGGCTCGAATCCCGACTTTGGTGAGGAGCTTGGGCTGGCCAGACTGAACCACCTCTGCGAGGAGCTGGGCAAGATCCACCCCCACGGGGCGAACTTGACCCTGGTTGCAGACGGGCCCGTCTACAATGGTAAGCCTTGCCGAGAGCACATAAACATGACTCGCTACTATCAATAGCCATGTTTATATGGGGAATCGACAGATCTTTTGGGTATTCCCGATGCAGATTACTTTGATTACGGGGTCAAGCTGCGCGAGTTAGCCAAAGAGAAGGGTTTCTCGGGCATCCGGTTCACCCGCTTGGTTGACGTCCTAAATCTTGGCGTTGGAGACACCTTGACAAAGGAAGAGCACCTGTCTATTGCGGAAACTGCTCAACAAGAAATGGAGAAGAGATTTCTTGGCGTGGACTTGAGCGTACAAGGTGAAGTGCGGGAACACCCCGACACGGCTTTGACATACCAGAAATACGTCAAGTCCGCAAGGCAAGATCTCCGATGGGGTCCTAAGGTGGACCATTCTATCAAGTCGAATGCGGAGAAGTACACAAAAGAGACCGAGAGGATGGCTGAGAGAATGACCCAGAGACTGATTGTAAGTCTTGCCAGCCTTATCAATCACGCACGTCAATCACCCTTGCTGATCACGTTGAATTTTGTGACAGGCATATGAGAAAGCTCTGGAACATACGTTCCCGAAAGCTATCAGGCTTTCGATACACCGATCGACAGGGAAAAGCAAGATTTCCATTCCCCTGATCCCTCAGCCTGGCGACTTCGGACTGACGCCTTGGCATTCCACCCTCTTGGTCACGGAGCAAGGCGAGTTTCGCACCAAGCTGTCAAAAGATCTGGCAGACCCTGCCAAGTACGAGATCGTGAAGAAGAACGGGCAGCCTTATTACGTCCGGGAGAAACACTCCGACTTTGACTGGCCAGAATATGTCCACATCTCTCACAAGTACGGTGGTCAGATCTTGGTGGAGAACACATCCGAGGTTGATGGAGAAAAGACACTGACTGATGTGTTCAAGTTGAAGCTTGCTAATCTCGCCTTAAGGCCCGGCGGTTTGGAGGTGAGAGGGTTCAAGATCGAAGAGCCCCAGAAGAACCATTGATCAGGAAGATAGAGTTCAGATCAAGTGAAACAAATCATGATTGGTTATTCCGCAGTTATGCTCATTTTCCGAATATCCAAAATTGACAATGGGCTGGTGGAGACCTTCTTTGAGTTTCGGGAGTAGTTGCCACGAGGCCCAACATGGTCAGGTAATTGATTTGTGTCCTGGCTTGGAAATAGCCCCTGGAGCATGGGCTGTGCTGCCATTTGCTGTAACCCTCGATTATCTCGTCAGCTTGGCGAATACAAAGGCCTTGACACGAGTTATCTTGGCATAGTATCAAAACTGACTGCAAAACGGTCACGACATCAGCACGCCATTGTATAATGTAACCTCAAGCTTGGAATATCTGAATTGCACTGGGTAGGTAGTCTTGCGGCCAAGAACAAGCTTGATCTATCCACTCCGTACCTAGCATGATTCCCGGACCGTTTTCTCAATCAGTGCCTAGGTAGGTATTGCGTAGTTAATTTTATTCGTTGGAATAATGCTAACGATAAAATATAAGACTGTATAACCAAAGATTTGTAAAAGTTATTATCACGTTATGAGATCACTACTCATCTTTCTTAGAAAAAGGATGATGCCATAGGAACAATAGTAGTGAAGCAAAACTCACATCTGCACCACCTAGAGTTCCTAAAGCACGAGAATCCCTGCCAAACTTGAAGTCATTGCTTGCATGACGGGGGCTTTCAGGAGGGTCCTCCACAGTATTGCATACTAGTAATCCTATCCTCGGACCACATATCCGGATAAGGCGTAATGGGCTTATGTGGAAAGGAATCGCGCAAAGTGGAAGTCGCTTTCCCCCTGACCCCCAAGTGGAGCGGCGGATCTGGGGATTGGTTCGCCCATCCGTCGGCCCGCCTTGCGTTGTAACAACGATCTATCTCGATCGAAGACATTGACAGGTTTCTACCAGGGCCCATGGAGCTCCCCTAAGCTGGCTGGATGTCAAGCTTGGTGAGCATCCTAGTTCAGAATATTGCCACATGTTGCCAGAAATAATGTAGGTATTCATACAAAAGTCCTGGAGCTCTTAGGTTAGTCGTCTCGCTTTTACTCCTGTCTCTGAGTTGTGAGGAGATCAGTCGATCTACAAGACGCTGCCTCATTCGAACCATTGTCTTCATGCGACAACCTCAGCTTTATACCGAACTCTGCAATAAGATTCTACTGTTGATGCCAAGCTCACACTGGCTTAAACTTTGAAAATACGCTTAACGCGGTCCGACAGAAGGAGACACGTTCAGACCAGTCACATAATCAAGGCCGTTTTCGCCATGTCTGCCACCGAGGTCTTGACGAACTCGCTTACGAAGTGGAATACCGCGCCATTCGGTGACCCTCTACCTTTACTACAACTGATACCAGATATTACGACACACGGGACTTCCCAAGCTCAAGAAGCCCCGGCTCGTGAAGCCAAGCGTGATCATGATGACTTCGAGTCGGAGGAAACAACATTTGCAATCAACCGGACTGTCGCCTTGATCATGGACATACTAGAAAATTTTAGTCGGCAACAACAAGGCAACAGCGTGTTTGTTGGAAGGGATGTGTTTTCGCCTTCAGTCGGCAACAACAAGGCAACAGCGTGTTTGTTGGAAGGGATGTGTTTTCGCCGCGCGTTCGCCGCCATGTGATGGCGAAACTGAAGATCCCCATGGTTCTCCCGGCCTTTCCAGCAAAGAGCATTAACTGCGTCGACAAGGTCCTAGGCCCAAGTCCTGACCTCGGCGAAGAGCTGGCTTTGGACAGGTTGAACGACCTCTGCTGTCGGATCCAGGAGGTATACACTCCTGGAGCAATGGTACTCATTGCCACGGACGGCGCATGCTACAACGGTAATCACACCAAGATCTATTAGACCTACCATACACGTTGAAGCTAACTAGTTGGAAGATCTTACCGGTGTCACTGACAACAATTTGTGGGAGTATGGAGTCACTGTACGAAAGATGGTTGCTGCCAGAGGCTACAGGTGCATTGAATTCGTGCGAATCATGAACCTTCTAGGCCTACACAAAGAGCCCAATATCACTAAGGAACGCTTCATCTCTTTACTCGAGCCATCGAGGCAAGAGCTGATGGAGCGATACGGAGATCCTCACTTCGACGCAAATGCCTGCATCAAGAATGACCCGGACTACAAGTTGACTTTTGACGGTTACGCGAAATTTCTGAAGAAGGATCTAGCTCACGGCCGGATCAGGGACACGGCCATAAGTGGGAAAAAGTACAAGGCAAAGGTTCACGATACGGCTAAGGTCATGATAGCCCGCGGTGTAGTATGCAACATAAAGCCTCCAAATCGAGACGTGACAGACTAACGCCTGCAGGCATTCGCTGAACTCATCTTGGAGCGATATCCAGAGCATGTGCGGCTATCTATTCACCCGTCGACCGGGCTCACCAAGATATCGATACCGTTGATCCCGCAGCCAGGCTCCTTCTCCATGACGCCTTGGCACTGCGCTGTGGCTGTTGATGTGTATGGGAACTTCAAGACTGGGCACATTGCAACGTGGAGGAGTACGCATGAGGTTGTGTATCGAGACGGCCGACCTTACTTCTTCCGTGAGAGGTCTCCTTTATATAAGTGGGATGCTGAAGTCGACTTTGAGCATCTCTATGGTGGCGGGATCATCGTCCACAACAACGGGGGAGCGAGCCAAACCAAAAGTGCTATCTCGAATTCAGATAAGATGAAAGCTGCCACGCTAGCAGTTCTTCAGGGGAGTCTGACTTTCAAGGGCTTCTCGTAGTGTACACCGAGGATACTACAGTTGATCACGGCAACCAAGGGAATGTCAATTTTTGAGCTGCACAGCTTTTTTAATGCGGTTGACGTCAAGGAGAAAGAAACATGATGTCGACATAGACTATACTCGCAGTAGGGACTAGACGTGGTAATTTTAAGGTTGAGATTAAGGATCGGATGCGCCGGGCTTGGCCCCATGGAGCTTCAGCCCCTGACACGTGGTAGCCTTACTCGGTTGGTGCTGGCACGTTTCTTTACCCGAAACACGCGACATACTAGCAAAAGCTAATTGGTGCCTATGTGGGCTATCAATAGATTGTCATCCAATTTCGGATTGAAAGGTAAACTTAACCACGACAGAGTTCGTCTATAAACGGCATAGGCCGCAGATCCCGATGGCATTAAGCGCTGCAAGCCTCTTGGCTTGCCTCCTGAGAGAAAGTCCAGGCTGGATCTATAAGACGTCAACATGTCGCACGGGAAAAGGGTTTCACATCCAAGTGCGCATCATTCACGTTTGCATGTGATGACTGCATATCTTTGTACATATTAGAAGCGTGTCATTCCGTTTCGTCCACAGTCTTTACAGATGGCATTCCGGGTTTTCGCACTTGCTGCAATCGCTGCCCACGCGGCACAGGCGGCTTTGCGGTACAAGGGGGCTGATTGGTCATCTGTTGCCGTTCTGGAACGTGATAATGGCATTGAGTACAAGGACCTTCAGGGCACTGCCAAACCACTCGAGACTATCTTGTCTGAGAACGGCATCAACATAGTCCGACAGAGAGTAGTGCGTATTCCCCAGAAAATGCCCAGCCTGAGGCAATTGCTAACGTGCCGACCTTCTGCAGTGGGTGGCTAAGGGCGATTATGACCTGGATTACAATGTCGCTCTAGCCAAGCGCGCGAAAGCTGCAGGCATTGACGTACACATCAACCTCCACTTCTCGGACTCGTGGGCCGACCCGGGCCAGCAGAAGATACCGGCAGGTTGGCCCACGGATATCGCAGGTCTGACGACTCAGATATACGAGTACACGCTCAACGTGAGCAACACGCTCCAGGCCGCGGGTATCCAGCCGGCCATCATAGATATCGGCAACGAGATTGCGGACGGAATCCTCTGGCCACTTGGCCGCGGAAGCGAGAACTGGACCAACACGGCGCAACTTCTCTCATCTGCTTCCAAGGGCATCAGGGACAGCGACCTCAGCCCGCAGCCAAAGATCAACGTCCACCTCAACGGAGCAGCCGATGCTGGGGTTCAGGACTTCTTCTGGGACAACGTCCTGAAGGCAGACCCCAACTTTCCGACTCAGATCGACATGTTCAGCGCGTCTTTCTACCCGTTCTAGTTAGTGCTGCCGCCTTTTCAACTCCGAGCGCTAGAAAGCGATTTGTGACAAGTTCTGACCCATTCACAGTGGCCCCGAGTGGAATTTCACTAGGCTTACGAACACCCTTACCAGTATGACGCAAAAGCTCCCCGGCAAGGAATTCATGGTCTCCGAGATGGCATGGCCTTTTACCTGCCAGCAGGGTGGCAACTTCGCCTTCCCGCCCGACATGAGGCCAGGCATTCCTTTCAGCGCCGAGGGTCAGAGGACATGGGTGACTGAGGTGGCGAAGAGAGTAGAGGCTATCACAGGTGGAGTTGGGGTTGAGTACTGGGAGATTGCGTGGGTGAACAACGCCGGCCTTGGGCAAACGGGTTGTGAGGATAACATTATGTTCGAATTTGCTGGCAACGCGAGGCAGTCGCTCTCTGTGTTTTCTGAGATTTAGCAGACCTTGAATAGCGAAATGGTATCGACCCTGTGAAAATTCGGGCAACCGTGACGTTACAACACAATGAGAAAAACAATTACCCAGTACAGAGTTCTTGAGATCAGAAATCACAAGATGACTGAATGCAAAATTTGAGGGGGAAGAGAAAAATGTAGAGGATACTGCAGCAGACAGCTCCCAAGACGCCATTTACATGAGCTGGCCTTCTTCCGGGCCTAGCCTCGGCGTCCTCCGAGATCCACGGTTAGGGTCGCACAGGATGCTGATGGGCCGCCGAAATAACGGCCCGGACTCGAGTACCGACGACCACCTACGTTTCAAACTGCTCGGACCATTTCAATTACGCTCCTTAGAAGAATCCGAAGCGTCGCTTGTGCTTGAGCCAAGAAATCTATTGTGTTTGGGTGGCTCCTGCAAAGTGTCGGCTGAATAGGGCAAATGCCTTTGAATGCAACCCGTAAGCAGCACAAATCTGGTCGAAGGACTAGACGAGCATCAGCTTGGCCTGGCGCAGGGGGCCGAAACCTGCCCTGTATAATCCCCCGCCCGGCCTCACCAGGCCAAGCCCGACCTTGTAGGCCGTGTTCGTCCCAACATGAAATCCTTGGCGCTTATAATCGTGCACTACTGTCCAGCCATTTTCAACGGAGATTGTGTCCTTGGGATGGCCACGTCGATTTGAGGTTTGGCGAGGCCACTCACGATGGATTGCCTGAAGGCCCTCGAGCCCAAACGCTGAGTCGTACAGGAACTTGAGACCGGCGATGAGAGATGGCCACGACCTCTTTTGCGTCTTGGAATTCGGTCTTTGGCAGAATGATCGAGACAACAAGAGCACCTTCATACCAGACGGTAGGCACGCCATCAAGTATAAATGTCGAGAGTTCCCTCTCCTCGAAAGACACAATTGAAGACAGCATCAACAATCACAACAACAGCATTCCAACACTTTCAAACACCACAAACAAACCATAACCACTTTCATCTATTCATTTTAGAATAACTTTTCCCAACATTCAAAATGCGTGCCACTACCACCATCCTCTTCATCGCCGGCCTCGTTGGCACCGCCTTTGCCGCTGACACCTTCCAGTACTCCGACGAGAACTGGTGAGTAGCACCAGTGCCTCCCCCGGCTCTGATATCCCCCAATCATACTGAACCTTGCTAACCCTGCTCAGCGGCACCGAGATCGCCAAGGATGGCTTCGGTGGCTTCGACACCGGCGACATCCCCATCCGGGACGACGCCAAGTCCATCAAGGTCGACTCCTTCTCCGACACCTGGTTCGCCTACCAGGACAACGACGGCGAGAACTGCAAGGGCGACCTCCTCACCAGCCTGGAGAACGAGGAGTGCATGAAGGTGGCTGACCTCGGCATTGGCTGCACCCGTCTCTGCGGCGGCGGTCTGGGCGGCGGCGACTGCGCCTCCACCACTGCTTAAGTTTGGGCAGTGCTATCTCATTAGGGGGCGGCAGGCTACTCCCTCTGCAGCGCAATGGGATCGCGATGGGGATATAGGCACATGGTTAGAGTTTGGTGATTTGATATAGACTATAACATCATTGATTGATCAGACTTTCGTTCGCTCCTCGCGTGATTGAACTGCCTTCTTTTTCCGCCACTCATGTCATGCTAGTATATTTCATCTTTCCATATGGGATCAGTAGTCGACCCAGTTCGCTTAATATCTGAATATTATTCTGCAGTAGTAACATTTTATAGTCATGTAACTATATCACTTTGTTTTCTGGTTCCATTGAGCCATTTCTGCAGGTAGTTGGTATTTGGCTATCCAATCAGGTCTGCGCACTGTGAGGAGACATATGCAGTGAGCATTTGCACAAAGCAGTATGCAGGAGGATAGTCCTATTGGCACTCCCGAAAGCCCCCGCACGTAGCGCAAGCTGTCAGCAGTTGGGTAGAAAGATGCCACATTACGATCACAGGTGAAGGTGAACAACGCGGTCCACATCCTATACCTCATCATTTTCTTCTCTGAGGCCAGGCACGTCGACGGGACGTCGACGGGAAACCACAACCATCAATTTTCCACTTGACTTTGCCACCGATCTCCTCCGTTCTTTCCACCTTTAATTCCTGGAACATTTTGATCGACGACATGAGCGACAATGGCAATGGGGACGGCGGTCAATCCACTCATCATGAAGGTGACAGGCAGGATCAGCACACACCGAATCTGCACCTTCAACCTGCAGATGCAGTCACCGATACGGCCCACCTAGGCCAGCGGGCCCCGACTGCGCCTATTCCTGCAAGAATTTGGAGCATGTACTTTAGAATCAACAGCTATGTCTCCCTCACTTTCACATCCTTTCTCGGGCAGAGGAACCATTGTATGAGGTCTCAGGTTTCATTCACTCGGAGTAGTGCTGTATTCGGCCACGGTGGAGTTATCGATGAAGATCCCAATCCAAACTTAGGAAGAGCAGTCTTTCCGTATCCCGACCGCTACATTGAATCAACCACCGGCGAACAACGGCCAACCCTAGGAGCCTTAGTGAAAACGGTATGGAAGCTGAAATTCCACAGCGCCTTCGTCAAGACTGGGATCTCGAGGGAGTGGAGAGTCGCCGAGCATGAGTTATTCGCGTTTACCCGCCCCATCTACCTGGTCGTGGGATTGTTTCCCCGCGGCCATTCCAACCCTCAGGAGACGATCGTATTTGTCCACGAGCCGAAGCACCTGTTCTGGAAGCTGAGTTGGGCCGCTTTCCGCTTGCGCGGGGTATCTGGGACCTTCTTGTCTTTAAAACACATTAAAGGTTTCAGGCTGTACAAGGTACGTGTGTCCATAATCCTGATGACGAAGAATGTATAGCCAAATATTATTCTATAGTGCCATGCCGAAACGGGCCTCCACGAACGCGTTGACCTTGATAGGAACGGCGTGGCAGACTTGTTGTTGCTGCGAGACGCGTATAAGCAGTGGCTTGTTCCTCGCCATAGTGTTACGGCCTGGGCAAAGTGGATCCACCAGGAACTCAACAACGACTCCCACGATGTGCTTGAGGGTGCATACTCACTAGAGCTTGTACTCGAGTGGTCGTCGCCGAGAATCATATTTGTTGTGTTCTTTCCCGTGTTGCTAAGCCTGGCTGTCGGAATCTGGCTTAACGCGAAGAATTGGACCGACTTGGCGACTATACAGACTGCGTGGGGCACTGCTTCCTACATTGTTACAGCGGGAGGCTGTAAGTCCTAACGTACATTGACTGACCTTGTATATCCAGACAGCTAACTATTTGTAGTAACTGCGGCGTTATTAGGTATTCTAGGCAGTTTGCCTGGGTAATGAATCAGCGCACTATACACATTATTTCTCTTTTCATCCCTGCGTACTTTTCAACTTGGGAGCTGGCTTTGTCACCGTCTTAATTCAACCGTCCACTGCAGCTTGAAATGGCAAACTGAGTCTGTACATTCTTTTAGCAACGGAACAAAGAAAGCCCCCATGTTTCTCTCAAATCTTACATGAGCTAGTCGTATAGTATGGCTCCCCCCAGCACTTCGTGTTACCACTTTACGCTTTATAAACAAATTTTATGGATCTATTTATAACATTTTTTACTGTTCCGGGAGCCTGTTTCATCTGGGAAATAGCACTCAATGCCCTCTGAAAGGCCTTTATTCAGGAGAAACTCGGTGTTCAAGACTTCTCCAGTAAGTGGAGAAGACACAAGATAGGATGGGTCGAGCTCGGAGAGCCGCTATATCTTCGTCTGCCTTGCACTCTGATTTGCATAATTAGACCGAATTCCACTGTGAACACGCCGAGTCTATGACTTTCAGAAGTGCGCAGAAATGAGTAGTCTTTGAGTAAAAAAGACACAGCTTGGGTACTTGACTGTTGTTGAACAGACATTGCCATGGGTGACTCAAGACATGGCGGAAAAGATTTACAATCCAACGAAACAGTATATTGTATATATATATATAGTTATAACTCTAGCTGCAATAGCTAAAGCTATAGTAAGTAAAGCTATAAAAGGTAAAGTTATAAGAAGTAAAAATAAAAATTAATATTCTACCTTTAGTTTAACTTTTAGCTGTTTTAATTACCTTTAAAATTTAAATAAAAAAGAAGAATTATAGTATTAAAATTAAAGTTTCAGCCCTTTTATCTAATTAGAATTAACTAGCTCCCTTTAATAATACTTTTTAAGATAATAACAATTATAAAGATAGTAATATTTAAAATAAAGATATTAGTAGTAAATCTAATCCTTAATAATATAATACTATGTAAATTATAATTAAGCTAATAGATTAAAATAGTTTTAAATCTACTAATACTAAATTTTTAATAAGGGTAAGAAGTAGCTATTAGATGTGATGATTATAGTTGGTTCTTGGCTGATAACCTAGTGAGTTGGGTTTATATCTAAGGGTTATTTAAGGTAAATATAATCTGAGTAATGGGTAATACTGGTGATTAAAAGCTATAGTTGCTATTTAGGTAAATACTTAGATTAACTATTAAAGAGTTATCTTAAGCTAATACTATCTATTTAGTAATAAGTATAATCTATAGAGTTTATCTTTTTTAGCTTAGTAGTAAAACCTACTTATTCAACTTACCTAGCTTACTACTTATTTTGCTTACTTAGCTTACTCTAAGTAATTTAATAGCCTTAGTTATTAAGTGATTTAGGTTATATAACTTGTCCCTGAGTTGTGTCCCTTCCTATAGGCCTATCTTACTAGCTTATGGGGTTTATCTACGCCCCTAGGGGATTAATAGTCCTATCCTAGTTCTATTCCTGTTACGTTTGTAATATTAGATAGCTTTAATATAAAGGCTGGATATAGGTATCTTAAAAGTATAAGAGGGCCTTTAAACGCTATATAAGATTTTGCTGTATCCCGGGTTAATTTTATTACAACTTTATTTAAAGCGTTTTAATAATAATTCTAGGTTGTTTTTTCTTAATTCTTATCCTAATTAGGCCTATATTATAGGATTCTAGTATAGAAATTAAATTGAGTATTATATTTTCCCTTATGAGTATTAGAACTCAGCTACCTACTTAGGATCTATAGGTAATTTAATCCATGTAATTACCTACGGGTCTTTTGGGTACCTAATGGGTATTACCCACGCGTGGGTAATTCCCGGCCCTAATAGCAGCTCCTCCTATTTTTCTTAACATTACTCCGCAGGGTTGGTGAGGCAAGATTAGGGAGTTGATGCCTTAGCTTGGAAAGGGGAAAGAAGCTATGGAGCCATACCCCCAAAAACCGTGGCTCTGGCTGTGATTTCTGCGTACAAAGAACTGATACTTGATATGCTGTTCATAGCACTTTGAATCTGGGTATAGGACACGATGGCTGACCCACGCAATGATCTTTTTCCGGCTGCGATTTCCTCGTGAGCCCCTAGAACAAGCCCTGGCTACATGCCATTGAACAAGGCCACATCCATTCGTCGTGTGCGACAGCCAATGATCGGTACGAAGCGGCCGAGGCACAGCCAAAGAAAGGGGAGAGGCGCAGGAGCCAGAGGATAAAGATGGCGGAGAATGCGTAGAGCGTCAAGAAGCCGCACAGGGAAAGAAAGTTGCCATGCTCGAGAATCTGGTTCTTAAGCGCGAGCGCCTCGTTCTTGAGCGCAGTCACGCAAGCGTGCAGGTACACGCGTTCCTGCGTGACCTGCTTCCCTTTATTGACTAGGTCCGTCTCGTACTGCTTCGTATTCTCGCGGCTGTCTGGCCGCTCGCAGCTGTACGGGAAGTTGTAGGCCTCTCCGCCGTCGGAGGGGCGTCATTGACGGCGTTGGGCTGGCTTCCCACGAGGCTGGGCCGGAGTGGCTGAGCCTCGGTACTTAGGTATTCCGGCGGCGTTTAGCCCTTGGGGTAGGAGTTGGCTCTGGAGGCGGCCCAGAGCTCTGGTCAGGGCCGGCGGCGGCTGTGAGGCCATCGCGGAAGGGCTCCGGGAGCGGGGAGGTGCAAGGTTTTCAGCTGTTAAGGATTAAAGTGAGCGATCACCTATTTCACTAGCAGAGGATGCGAGGAAAGAATTAGGCAAGAGGGAAGTTCATGACATGGGTGACGAAGGGGATAACACTGTTGTTGTTGTTGTTATCCTTATTCTGCGTGGGGGAGGAAGCTATCTAGGGGCTGGCAGCTGAGGTGAGGTTAATGAGCTGAGGTCCTCCCTTTGGGCCGTAGCTACCCTGGGTGGCTACCCTGGGTGGGCCCGGACTGACCCGATCGGCCGAACCGCGCTGGCAGCCTCGCTTATTTCCTCTACTCGCCCGCCCACGCCACCACCCTTCTCAAGATCGCCTCTCCATCATGTACGTCGTCGATACCTTTCAGCCCTTCCGACGGAATCCAGTCTGCACGGTCCGACGCGCCTCCCGTCGCAAATCCGGCAAATAGTCTTGCAAGAGCGGCGTCCATCTCCGGGTGGCCTTGGAAGGTAAGAATAGGAGGGCTGTGGGAGAGGAGAACCTCGTTTTGAGAAGAAGATGAGCCAGAAGCGACAGGTGTAAGATATGGCCCGGGGTGGGTTACAACAAGGGCGTGATTTTTTTGAATGTCCTATAGTAGAGATAGAGGCACATGTTAGTTTTTCTGTTGGTTTGTAGGAAGATTGGGAGGGTATTGGGTAGGTAGGTCCATACAAGCGATTCACTTCTGAAGAAAGCAGCGCCTTGAGAAGTGAGAGGGACAGTCTCAACACCGATTAATTGCCCGCCTCTCTCCTGCAGGACCTGTCCCAACCGCCCTCCAAGAGCCAAGGCAATGGCTTGATGACCCCAGCAGATACCCAGTAACTTGGCCTTCTTCTTACTACCCGGCTCACTGAGCCCACTTGCTTCGTGGATTTTCACAGTCTCCTGGATCCAGCCAAGTGTTCGCCGCACCCACTCCGGTCTCTCATTCTCCTCGGTGTGTTTCAACAGATTGAATGGTCCTCCTGTTAGAATCACCAGGTCGTACTCGGACGGGTCCGGGAAAGCATCGCCGCGGATGGCGGCGTGGATAGTGATCTCAGTAGCACTTGTTCGGGAGCAGCGGAGGAGGGTGGTCATTCTGGATAACATTTCGCTTCCACCTTGTTCGTCCGGGTCGAAATTTGCGAGGATGGCGACGCGGAACGCCATTTTGGCTGGTCTGTTGGGAAATTGTTAAGACTGTTCCTGAAGACTTGTGTGCTTGGATGATGGAGTTCTGCAGTTAGGGTTTCTGTGTTGAATTAATAGCTGATTCACCTGTCAGACGTAGGGGTCCACCCACCTTTCTGCTCAAAAGCGGAGATGGAGCCGGCTCTTCCGACCGGCATTACTGAACTTCAGAGGTATAGGGGTTATAGGCAGATTTACGCGCAGATCGCAGTACAAGAGATTTCGCTAGATACACACAAGACAACACACTGAAAATGAGACTTCTAAAGTTACGCGTAAAGTCTGACAGGCAAACCTTTCCTAACAGAAGGCATAACAATAACAACAAGACAAAACAACCCATCCCACTGTTTAACGTGAGCCTAGCCGAAATAATGAAACTCTCTCACATGACCTTTTCCCCTCCTGCCAGACTCTCTAGAACCTCCCTCAAGCATCGCACAACATGATCCGCATCCCGTTGGCCCAACACCATGTTCCCTACTGTCAGCGTAATTTGCAAATTCCCCTCTTTCTTCGGCCTAATCAACACATTCGCCGTCCTGGAGGGCTTATTGGGCAGACTCCACAGCCCGGTCTCACAGCTCTCTCCATTCAGAGAACATCGCATGCCGTTATCATCCTCAAAATTCTGAAACCTCACAAAACTCCCAAACTGTGTCCCCGGTGCCCAGTGGGTACAGTGTTTCGTAATGGTCGAGAGGGACAGGTTCTCTACCGGGAGCGTGGCCACGTGTTGCGATTGGATCTGCTCCAAAAGCACCCGCGTGCTGACTGGGTCGTCCAGATTGGGTGTGGTGGGTGGTAGAAGAACCCGGACGGGAATGATATTCAGACACGGCCCCACGATCCTGTCTTCGTAGGGGAGCGAGAGTGAGCGGCCGTGGATGACTTGACCGAAAACCACACTCCTTCCACCTTCCGGCCCCTTTTCGTTGGGTTGTTTTGGCAAGAAGAGCCTTGAGAGCGTGAGAGCCCAGGCCAGCTTCACCAACGTAGCCATTGTGATACCCGCTGGCGCCACCAACGGCGCGGTCTCGGTCATGGCTGTCACGACGCTCAACTCCTCCTGAACGCTCTCCTCATCCTCCTTTTTTCTGTCCACGCCATCTCCGCGGCGCAAAATCTGGCCATCCAACCTCGTCATCTCCGCATCGTCAAGGACGTCTTTCCAAACTTGGTACGCTTCATGTGTCGTCTTTGTTTCTATCACGCACTTGACTTGGTCCGAGAACTGCGCGCAGGGAGCTAGAGAATGGCCTGTATTATCATCATAGGCGGCCGACAAGTCATCGATGAGGATGTTGAGGGACAGGCCGTCAAATTGAGCGTGCGGGAGTCTCAGTGCCAGGTATCTCTTCTGCCCGTCACGGAGTGAGAGAAGTTGCACCTGGAATCCTTCAGCGCCGTTGATCGGGGGCCCGTGGGACATCGAATCGGTGGTGAAGTGCTGTTCCAATGACTCGATGTCTTCGTGGTATTTCAGGCCCACTGAGAGGCTGCGGAGGACGAGCTGGACGACGGAGGCAGTGGTGGTGGTGGTGTAAAACACGGTCCTCAGAATCGAATGCTTCTCCGTCAACATCTGACACGCCTGCTGCAACCTTTCAGTGTCGATGGTGTCCGGAAGCGAGACCCACAGATAGCGCGAGTAAAAGTTGTACAGCGTCATTGTCTGGAAATCACTCGCGGGGAGAGCCAATTCCACTTGCTGCGCCACTTCCTGTGGCAGACCAGGCGGCAGTTCACATCCCAGGGCCTTTTCGCTGTTGCTGTCGGTGGTCGACGAGCTTTCGGACAAATATCGAGAGGTGCTGTCTGTGTCTGACCCTGGACAGCAAGAAGCCGCGATCTGTGATAGGATCTGCTGCTTAAAGATCTCGGCGACGCCCAGCCCAAGTCCCTTGCGTCGAGCGAGCGCAGCCACACGCATGGCCGAGATGGAATCACCGCCTATGCCAAAGAAGTTGCCGTTGATGGGCACTTGTTGCGCATCCAAATGCAACACCTGGGCGATGATCTGGAGGATTTGGGTCTCATGTTCCGTGAGAGGAACCTGCTCTCCGTCTCCTGCTTGCTCGCGTGCTGTGAGTGTGCGAAGTTGGTACTTCTCCCTGTGATCCTGGCTGCCGAGGAGAGTCGTCGATTCTTCCCGTAACAGTTTGCGGTTCAATTTCCCGGACAAGCTGAGGGGAATGTTCAAGAAGGGAATGAAATATGAGGGGAGCATGTATGAGGGTAGGGTGTCCTGGAGAGAGGTGTAGAGGCTCTCGATGGTGGTGTAGAAGTTGTCGCTGGGGTCCTGGATCACTTCCAGTCCACTGTCCTTTCCGACTTCTCCCCAATCTTCAAACTCATGCGGCGCGACAAAAGCCACCAAAAACGCTCTCTTCCCTCCTCCCTTCTCCGTGATCTTGACACAATCCACCGCCACCTTGCGGACACTCGAGCACAGCGAGGTGATGCTGTGTTCCACTTCCTCAACCTCTAGCCGCTGCCCGTGTAGCTTGATTTGGTCATCCTTGCGTCCGAGGAACAACAAAGTGCCATCTTCTCTTTGCCTCACTAGATCCCCCGTCTTGTACACCCTGCCAATCTTGCCGCCCTGAGCCGCGCCGCGGATCTGGGTCAGCCATGAGGGTGGATTCGAAGGGGAAAGGAACACAGCATCCGTTTTCTCGTCATCTCTTAGGTATCCTGACGACACGACGGGGCCTTCGACGAGCAGTTCGCCAATGGTCCCGATCGGCACGAGCTTGTGGTGATCATTTTGGCTGGCCACCCACGATACGGCGCCGGGACTGCGACCGATACACGCCGGCGGTGTATCTGCACCTGGTAAAATGCGCGAAATGTGCGAGATGACGGTACACTCGGCCGGCGCATACATGTTGAACAACCTCACCCTCCCTTCCCATCTCTCCACAATCGGCGTCGTAAGTTGCTCCCCCGCCGACGCCAGAACTTGCAGCGTAGGCACCTCCTCGGGGTCAAGCAGGTCAATCACGGAGGGTGTCAGCAAAGCCCACGTCACGCCCAAATCTCCAGCGGCCTTAGACGGGTTCGCTCGTCTCTCTTCCTCAGTCGGTGCACAGACCGTCGCGCCCGCGCTGAGTGAGAACAACAGTTCGCCGATGGAGAGGTCGAATGCGAACGAGGCAAAGTGGAAGACACGGGAGCATTGAGAGAGATGGCCGGTGGTGGAGAGGTGATACGCCGAAGTGGACAGCGCGCGGTGCGGGAGCTGGATGGCCTTTGGGAGACCAGTTGAGCCAGACGAGAAGACGACGCAGGCTGGGGCATCCATGTCAATCTCTGCCAGTCCAGCGGGAGCATCTCGGGTGCTTTTGGAGACATCTGTGATCACCTCCGGATCGAAGATAACCTCCGGCAGCAACAGATCGTTCTCCACCATCGTTTGATGGTGAGGGAAACACACGACTCTTTTGGCCGATAGCACGGTGCACATCGTGCGGAGTCGCTGGACCGGGTGTGAGAGATCAAGCAGGGCAAAGGCTGCGCCGAGTTTGAGGACGGCAAGCATCAGCACTGGCGCCCATGGAGAGCGTTCCAGTAACAACGGCACAAAGTCCCCCTTGTTCACACCCGCGGCGAGCAAATGCTGCGAGAACAAGTTCGAGTAGCGCTCTACTTGTGCATAGCTCAAATCTAAACCATGAGAATGGACCGCCACATTCTCCGGCTGCGAATCGGCTTTCTTGCGGATGGTGTGGTGGATGGGCGTCTCGACCCCCGCTGGTAGAATGCCATTCCACTTGCTCAACTTTTCCACATCCTGCCGTGGCATGAGATCGATCTCTTTGATTCGCAAATCATGCACCTCGAAGGAGGAACAGGAGGAAGTCGAGGACAGAATTTGTTGCACAACATGCGCCATCTGCCTCAGTATGCCGTGTGTGGTGTCCGTATCCAACAGGGTAGGATCCATGGCGGCGGTGAAGGTGATGGAGTGCTGGGAGGGGCGGCAAGTGAGGACAAGCGGATAACTTGCAAACGCCTTTGCGGTGTCGGGCGACCTTGAGCCCCCTGTGCTTGCCGAAGTTTCGAAAATCCTGCTGCGTGAAGAGTGTTGGGTGTCCATCTTTGCCGTCTGTTGCTGGACGACGAGGAGGTTTTGAAATCCACACGCGTCAGCCGCCTCGCTACTCACTGCTCGAATCCGCGGCAGGCCCGTTTGTTGATGTGCCATCATATTGGCAAAGCCCTTTTGCACTTCCTCCAGCGCCTTGTGGATCGCTTGGTCTCCTGGAACCTTGATACGAACAGGCAACGTAGCAAGCGTGGGTCCTGTGAGTTCGAGATTGTCCGCATTCCGACCCGTGACTGTTGCGCCAAAGACCACATCCGGAGAATTAGTCTGGTGCGAGAGTATGATACCCCACGCTAAACGGAGAGTCGTGGAGAGTGTGTATTTGGAGTGGACGCTCGTCATGGTCGGGTCGAGAGAGAGGCTGCGTTCGAGAATGATTTTCTCGGCGGTGGAGGACGTATTGCTGCTGCCGGGAGGAAAGCGTCCAGTTCGTAGGCCGACAAACTCTTCCCTCCAAAACTCCTCAGCGGCGGCATTTTGCTCTTGAGTAAGGAGGTTTTGCACAAATGGTGAAAAATGTCGGTAAGGCAGAGGTTGTCCAGCATACGCCTTTTCAACCTGCGCCAGTAGGAGATCCAAAGACCATTCGTCGAAGAGCGCGTGGTGAATGTCCAGCCGAAAGGCTTCTTTGCTCAGATAGAAGCGCACTAGAGGGCTCATCCCATCAACAGCGATTTCCACCGATAGGCTTGATTCGTCAACATCGTCGACCATTGTCCATGGTATATCACAACCACTTTCAATCACAACTTGAAACACCCCCTCTGGAACCTGCAAAACACGGGTCCGGAGAACAGGGTTCATCCGCCATACCTTCTCCCACGCCTGTTTGAGTTGTGCGACAGAGGTTTCATGACGTACGGGCCAGGTGTAGCTGCCGATATACGCACTACTATGCTGTGCCGTAAGCGCGATGAGGCCCGCTTGGATGTGTGTTGCCGGATAGATGTCTTCAATCTTCTCTCTTGAGAGACCGACTTCCTCGAGAATGATTGGGATGATTGATTGGGGAGCTTTCAGCAGCGAGAAAGGAGGCGGGACAGCTGATGGCTGTGGTGATGCTTGGGAGAGGGCGGTGCTAGCGTTGACGCCTTGGGCGAAGACAGGAAGGGCGGCCATGCCGGCGAGGGTGGAGTGTTTGAAGACATCCTCAACTTTAATCTGAATCCGTTTCTCGCGAAGATGTGCGGCGAGTTTGATGGCTGCTATCGAATCTCCACCTCGTCGGAAGAAACAGTCTTCCCTCGAGATGCCCTCCTCGTCGATGTCAAGCATTTTGGACCAAGCTTGGAGAAGAATCTTCTCCGCGGCCGTGGTGATCTCGCTCCCAGCTTGTCCACCACCACCACCAGACGTTCTGGTCTGACGGTCGGAAAGTCCACGAATCGCTGTCTCCTGAAGCAACACCCTGTCTATCTTCCCCGATGAAGTGAGCGGCATATTCTGAAGGAACATGAATTCAGAAGGAACCATGAACGCGGGCACCCTTTGCGAAAGGTGATTCTGCATCACCTCTTGTAAGTCCCAGCTGCCTTCAAGTTTCGTTTCGAGGCTTGCTGCAGACGACTTGTAGGAGGTTTCGACGCCGAGAAATGCAAAAAGCTTCGTGCCACCACCTCCTCCTTTGGTCTTCACGGCCACCACGGCAGCATGCTGAAATTGTGTTGTGGACGGGTCGAGTTTCGTACAAGCCACAACATGCCCCTCCACCGCCGCCAACTCTAGTCGCTGCCCATTGACCTTCACCTGATGATCTCTTCTGCCCACTAACTCCAGCGTTCCGTCCAGACGGGAACTGTACCGGACCAAGTCACCCGTCCGAAACGCTCTTGACCAAGGGAACCTCTTATCACTCTTCTCGTCTCCATCCGTATTCTCAACAAGCCGTTGAAGAAAAGCCCTCTTCCACTCTGGCTCCGTCTGGAAGGATCTTTCCGTGCGCTCCGGTTCGTTCAAGTACCCGCGTGCAACAGATGGCCCTTCAATGACGAGCTCACCCATAGCGCCAACGGGCGCGAGGCGGGAAGGGTCGGTCATGGAGAGAACCCAGAGCGTGGAACCGTTGCCACGGCCAATGCTGGAGAGCGAGGAACCACCACCGAGCTGGACATCCCGCGCAAGAGCTGCGATGCCGGTGGATTCGCTGACGCCGTAGGCGTTGAAGAGCTCGACTTTGTTGTCCTCGTCACTCGTCCAACTCTGAACGTGCGATTCCGTCATCTGTTCTCCGCCGAGCACAAGTCCCTTCAAGCTTGGAACTGAAGCTGGCCGCAGCGTTCCCACCATGCTCGGCGTCAAACTCGCCAGCGTGACACCCGTTCTCTCGATAAACCCGCCGAGATCTTCGACACGCTCCCGCTCCGAGGGCACGCACACGCAGCCCCCAAACATGAGCGGGATGAGGATGTCCCGGTTCGCGACGTCGAACGTGTACGAGGCAAACTGCAGCATGCGGGTAGATGGCGAGATGTGCAAGGCACAAGGGGAGGCGGTGGCGATGGCCATGTGGTAAAAGGCGGCATGAGAGGTGGTGATGGATTTCGGGGTGCCAGTCGTGCCTGAGGTGAAGGTTGCGTACATTGCTTGGGAGGGGCTTGGGGTTTCTTGGCTTTCTTCTTCGGGGGGTTTTTCGTCCACTGGTGATGAAACCTTGAGGTCCTTACCGGCCTCGTTTCCCAACTCCACGAACCTGGGAGCAAGGTTTTGCGCCAGTGTGTGGTGTTTTGGCAAGCAGACGGCCAGCTTGATATCAAATGGCTTACACAGCGTCTTGTTATACTTGACTGGATGCGTAGGGTTCAAGAAGAAGTATGCACCGCCTGCCTTGAGCACTCCAAGCAGCGCCACGATCGCCCACTTGGACTTGTCGAATAGAAGTGGCACAAAGACCTCTCTCCGAACGCCCAAGTGCCTTAGAGACACCGCCAGTGCAGAAGAGAGGCGTTCGAGTTCGCCGTAGGTGAGGTCGCCATCCCAGGAGGAAACGGCGGTGGTGGAGGGCTGGGAGCTGGCTGTGACCGAAATGACCTGGTGGATGCATTCCTCACGCCCAATCTCCTTGTATGGAATGGAATTCCATTCCAAGATGCGAGCAATGTCGGTCTCACTGACGAAGTCCAGGTCTGAGATGATAGAGTTGGTGTGGCGTACAATCTGTGCGACTGCTCTAGCCGCTGTTGCCGCTATCATGCGGGCCTGCTCGGGTACGGCAGGATTGTGCTGGAGACTGATGCTGATCGTGTCTTCGTGGAAAGACACGGCAAGATCAAATTGCTTTAAAGTTGTCAGCCTTACTCCTGGTTTCCCATGACGCCGATTTGTCCTGACGAGGCTGGGAGAGGGAGACGAAAATTTACCTTCACAATGTCCTGAACAACTTCTCCCTCACCCTCAAAAACAACCGAGTTTTGCCCCCAAACTACCGTTCCCTTCTCCTCAGGGGCATTCTCGCGCGGCTGGATTTCATAGAGCGAGCGCACGGGTTGCGTCGCCGAGGCGTGATAGTGCCACCAACTTGATTCATTCTATCAGCCTCTTGAACTCGCTCACTGGCTCACTTAAGGACGAAGCTGGGGGGGGGGGGGGATCCCATACCTATACCCACCACTCTGACTGTATGAACGAGACCACACATCCTCAGACCCTGTGTAGCTCACCAGCGTGATCCCCCATGCCGCTCGCAAGAGGTCTAGCAGGGTTTTGTGCTCTGCTTGAAGCCAGGAGGTGAGGTTATCGCCAGAGAGGTCTGGCACCGTAGCGGTGACGGTGGCCATTGGTTCTTCGCAAGGGCCCTCTTGACTCTGCGCAGGCGAAGAGTGCGTTGGTGTTGTTGGGATGGTCCTTGCGAATTCTCGTAAGGTTGGGATGGGAAAGTAGGTGGTAGTCAGGGACAGACGTGGTTGGTGATGAGTGCCAACTGGCTAACAGTATCTTCAGAGTTAGCGGAGCGGAAGAATACCTAGGTACTGACCAGACCGGCTCGGGCCCCGGGACAGCTGCCATATAATCTTCGCCTTCTGATGAAAGCAGTTAGCCGGGATGAATCCCGCGAGCTTCTGAAGTCGGACTCAACCGCTGCGGTGTAAATGTGACTTGGAAAGCCGAGGTATGCGTTGTTAGGTGAGACGTTTGGTACAGGCCAGTCTCAACAAGCCCACATCTTCTTAGTCCAAATAAGCACTACAAAGTAGGCTGTAGTATTGCCGGCATAGTGCGTCAAAATATCATACCAGAGTAATATACGAGTCAGGTAATGTATAGACGCCCGGAAGTCCTGCCCGGGCCCGCTCGAAGGCTGATCAGGCTGTGAATTCGCCTGGACCCATCCTCTGGACCGTCACGATCAGATATATCACAAGTAGGGCCGATTTCTTGCGGAGTAGTTACACTTTGCCTGCGTATTACTAAAGGGCTGGCAACGCTTTGTACTATGTACAGCTTTAATACCGGTAGTGGGTCTAGGATGCAGTTAAATGTGACCCACTAGGCCTATTATAGGAGTTTGTGATGGATTTAACTTACTACGGATTAAGATATAAAATATCGAAAGATAGCCGCTCCTTGGGTCGGTCTACTAAGAGTACTTATTCTTTAGAATAATATAAAGAGTAGAGACTAATAGAAACAGAGTTAGAAACTGTCCTAGATTATTTAAATAAGAATCTAAGGTTAAAGTATAGAATTTTAAGTAGGTAGTATGGAGCAGTAATAAGGAGTAAAATTTTAAATTTTAAATTTTACTTAGAGCTAGTTAAAATTTTAATATATTTAAATAAGTAGGTTTAATATATATATTAAGGTACCCTCTCTATAAAGAAAATTCCCCCTCTGCCTAACTGCCTTACCACTTTACTATTCAAAGGTTGCAGGTTTAAACCCTCCAACTACTAATTATACCTTATGCTGTAGGACTTAGAAGACTATATAAAAGTAAAGCGAATTTTTAACTATTAGTTCATATTAAAGTACCCTAATTATTAGCTATCTAGGCCTCCTCCTAGATAGTTAAATGTATCTCTAAATAGCTTATTAGTAAGCTAATCCCCTATATCAGCCTTACTCTTATATGCTTTATAACTAATAATCTACTTTAATAGGTAGCTAATTAAGCTTAGAGTAAGCTAGCCTAATTAGGGGTAAGGCTAATTTAATTATAATAAAAATAGAGTTAGAAATTATTTTAGATTATTTAAATAGTAATTTAAGGCTAAAATATAAAGTTTTAAATAAATAATATAAAGTAATAATAAAAAGTAAAATTTTTAATTTTTAATTTTACTTAGGGTTAATTAAAATTTTAATATATTAAAATAAATAGGTTTAATATATATATTAAGGTGCTTTAATTATTAGCTGCTTAAGCCCCCTTTTAAGTAGCTAAAGGTATTTTTAAGTAGTTAATTAGTAGGTTAATCCCTTATATTAGCCTTATTTTTATATACTTTATAACTAATAATCTGCTTTAATAAGTAGCTAACTAAGCTTAGAATAACCTAGCTTATTTAGGGGTGGGGCTAATTTAGTTATAAAGGCGGTAAGTGATTCTGCCTTAAAACTTTTAATTTAAGCTCCCTTATATAGTTTATAGGTAGAACTAGTTAACTTAAGTTTTGTTTAAGCGAAGTGAAGTAAGTAAATTAAGAAGGAGAATTTTTCTCCTCTATTCTTTTTAAACTAGCTATTTCTCTACTTTTAAACTATTATATTTGAGAAAAAAAGCTATATATACTTTTAATAATTTGAAAATTTGATATATATTGTTTAGATTTCTATTAGGGCTACTCATTAGTACATAGTATTGGTGTGGTTTATGTACCACATAAAACTGTATGTCCCGACCGGCGCGGCGGGCGTCTTCAGATACCCGATGGTTACGGTTTAGGTCCAGGAGATGGCATGAGCTCCTGGACCCATAACATACACTTCAGACCCCCCCCCCCCCCCCACCCCCGCCTCTGCCATCACGAGTCATTATACTTTAACAAGGTAGCGGAAAGTCCACAAATATGTTTCAGATGCACCCTGCTGTGTACAGAGTACATTGTACTGTGTACCTTTGTAGCAATTGGGAGCCGTGGTTCGTCCGCAAAACATTCTCCTCCGAAGATGGAGGCTTCCGTGATCGCTGTGCCACGCTTGGCTGGCTGACTTCCGGTGAGGCACTGGTGGAAGAGGCAAGACCCTGACACTTTGCAGTGGGGTCAGGTGGAAATCTCATGCTGTGCTTACGGCCAAAGCAGCTTTAGTGCCTCCACCTCCATGAGGACCTTGGTTTTGAACTTGTGGACACTACCAAAGTACTTTTCGAGAGCGAGCGCGAGTGTTAGGGCATCTGCTGTCGACTCAGAGTAGCTTGTCTGAATCTGACATGCCCGTGTTATCGATAAGTAGATGAGTCCTGAAATGTATAATAATATCCTCAACTGGATTCGATGTTGACTAGCTGCCAGAGGCGTGAATAGCGAGGCCACAACGTCGATTTTTCCATGGTACGCTTTGTTGAGGCCATTCCAACCCAGCAAAAATGTGCGGAATCAGCGCCTTCATGAGCCACGGCTCCTCCCACCGTGGCCCCGAGGAGACCAAACAGGTCGTCGACGAGCTCGAGAGCAGCCTCGACATCATCGTCCATCGCGGTCCTGACGCCAGAGGAACATGGTACAGTAAGAACCACCAGGTCGGTCAGTATTACCCTTCCCTCGTGAAGCGTCCAATCGACAGCCGTTTTTCCTGACACCACCCCTTCCAAAAGGCCTCGGTCACGTCCGTCTCTCCATTCTAGACCTCTCTCCCACCGGCAACCAGCCCTTCCACGACTCCCACCCTCCCGCCGTGCCCACCATCTCCGCCGTCGTCAACGGCGAGCTCTACAACCACGAGTACTACCGGGATCTCCTCTCACCCGAGTTCCATTTTGTCGGAACTTCGGACTGTGAGATTGTCATCGCCCTGTACAAACACTACGGCCTCTCGTTCCTGGGGCACCTCCGTGGCGAGTTTGCGTTCGTGCTGTGGGACGAGAACAAAAAGAGGCTGATTTCCGGACGGGATCGGTATGGCATCAAGAGCTTGTACTATACATGGCACGACGGGAAGTTGCTGGTGGCCACCGAGATGAAGAGCTTTCTGAGGTTTGGAAAGGGAATGGAGTGGGGCGTGAGGGAGTTGCGGGAACAGAGTTGGCGGGTGGGAAGCGAGACTTACTTCAAAGGTATCTACAGGGTGAGCATATCTTCTTTCTTCCTTGGACTTTTAGGCGCTCTGTGTATGAGGCGTGGGGAGAGATGACGAAGTGCTAATGAAACGTGATGTGCTATAGGTTCTCCCGGGACATTACTTAGTCGCAAGGCCTGGTGAGCAAGAGTATCAGGTGCCTTATTGGGACGTCGAGTATCCGGACAAGGTAAGTCTCTTCCGGCATCTGTACTATATGGCACATCAATTCTAAAGCCCACCTCGCAGTCAATCCCTGATTCTCGTTCCGCCACTGAACTCATGGAGAACGTCCGCACACGTCTCCTGGAGGCCACCAGAATCCGCCTCAAAGCCGACGTGCCGGTGGCCGTCTACCTGTCGGGCGGCATCGACTCGTCTTCGGTGGCCGGCATGGTGGCCCACCTCATGAAGCAAGGCCACCACCTCGGCTCCGAATCGTCGACCATGCCCTCCAAGATGAAGTGCTTCACCGTGCAGTTCGACGAGAGTACCGGCGCAGACGAGTCGGCCGTGGCGCACCGCACGGCTGCATGGCTAGGCGTGGACATTCACATGGTGAAATTAGACGAAGAGGCCCTGGTCGCGCGCTTCGAGGACACGGTGTGGAACGCCGAGGTCCCCCTGCCGGATCTCAACGGAATGGGACGGTACGCGCTCGCCGAGGCCGTTCATAAGCAGGGAATCAAAGTCGTTATCACCGGGGAGGGCTCGGATGAGCACTTTGGGGGCTACGACGCCTTTCGCGCCGACTGGCTGAGCGAGGCCGATCATTCGTGGGCGGCGCAGGAAGAGCAACTCTCTGCGAGTGACCGTGATGAGGCGCTGCAGACGGCCGTGGCCGCCAGCAAGCGCGGAATCTTCGGGGATTTTACGCCAGAAATCCCCGCTTCCTCCGAGAGGATGATGAACCACGGGTACGTCGTTCCCTCCATCGCACGCGTGGGCTCTCTTCCCTTCGCAGAGTGGACCAGATATGCCCACGGGGACACGGCGCCAGAGACGGCCCTTGTTGAGGGCCTCGACGGCCGCGTGCGCGAGAACATTCGGAAGCGGTGGCATCCATTCCACGCGGCGGAGTACATGTTTGTGAAGACCTTCATGCCGCACTTTATCCTGCGTTACAACGGTGACAACGTCGACATGAGACACCAAGTCGAGTCGCGTTGTCCGTTCCTGGACCACCATCTCACTGAGTACGTCAACAACATTCCGCCGGCGCTCAAGATCCAATATCACCACGGCACCAGGTCCTGGCGGGAGAAGCATATTCTGCGTGAGGCGGTGAAGCCGTTTGTGACCGATGAGATTTATAACATGAGTAAGAAGGCGTATATGGGGCCTAGGAAGTTTTGGGTCGGGGGCCCGTTGTGGCAAAAGTTGACCAAGCTGGTGACGAAGGAAAATGTCCGAGAGCTAGGCTTTGTGGACTGGCAGGCGGCCGAGGAGGCGATGAAGAGGACGTTTGAGGAGCAGGATGCATTGTCCTTGAGGAGAGCCATTACAGTGGCCCAATTTGTGGTGTTGGGGAAGAGGTTTGGCGTAAAGAAGGCGGTGCCGGGGCAGTAGAAGGAGAGTTGCATAGATCCATAATCGGTATCCGTAGAAGGGTTTGGCCAGTGGTGATAATTATGCATCCTCGGGTTCACTCGTCACTCGTTCCTCCACGGGAAACCCATTGCTGCGGGCGCCCTTTGCCCCTAGGTATGGGGGACGACCCGGCGTTAAACAATACAGCAACAATGACAACTCCACGGGAAAACGATTTACAATTCGTTGGCCCTGCCTAGGTAGGTACAGTGCATGGAAATTTTTCTGGCCCGCCGATGGCCCAAGCGTACACTAATTTACACGCGTCGCGCGACACCCCATTTTCTTTATTCAACCACAACAACCGCAATCAATTGCCGAATTACGTCGTTTTGGTGCCGAATTATCGGCAAATCGCCAATTTAATGGTGAATTCAATACGGACGCGAAAATGTATATGATTGGCGCTTTAGATGCCGGCAAATCGAATAGGGAGGTCGCAGACGCGATAAAAATCAAAGACACCAAAACAGTCAGAAAAATTCGCGATCGTACCAAAAAGCGCAAAACAGCCAAAACAGCATTTTGGCGCCGTGGGCGATATAAAACCACAGGTCGAGATAAAAATCGTTTAGTTTAGTTGGCCAGAAGGCACCCGGAATACAGCTATTCACACCTCACGAAGCATGCGGGTGTTCCCATCAGTGGCAAGACCTGCAGGAAGGTCTTACAACGCTATCACCTGGGTAACTGGCGCAAAGCAAAGCGCATCTTGCTTACTAAGAAAGATGCTGCTTAACGGCTTGCTTTTGCTAGAGAATATTGACATTCGGCGCGGCTACGGCAGCTTATCGAAGCGCTGTTCTCAGACGAGTGTACGGTCAAGAATTCGCTGAACGACCCGGGCGAATAGGTCTTTCGCCTTGCCTCTGAACGCTTTAGAAAGGGCCTAATAGCCGAGGAGACTCACGGAAAGCCTCTAATTTCCATTATAGTCAGGGGAATAGTGTGGCAACGCGGCGGAGAGGGAGGACTGTCACTTTTAGTGTCCTGCCAGGGCGACCCCGATGCTGCGAGAGGAGGAATGACCGCAAAGACCTATCGCCAGGCTCTTAAAGAAGTTCTACTGCCGCTCTACGAGGCTAGGGATCTTTTTATTCAGGATAATGCGCCTGTTCATGTTGAATACGGCATTCCTGAATGGCTCGAAGAACACGGCATCTGAACGATTGAGTGGCCACCTTACAGCCCTAATCTAGACCCGATCGAACACGTTTGGCACGCTCTGAAGCGTAAAATCTATAAATTAGAGCCTAATTTTCAAGATCTGAAGCTTAAAGTTCCTCACATTGACTGGGCAAAGCAGATAATTCAGCAGGCGTGGTCAGAAATCGATCCTGACCTAGTTACTACGTTGATCACGTCTATAACCGATCGGCTTCGCGCAGTCAAGAAAGCGAGGGGCTGGTACACCCATTATTATATAGCAATTAAAATACAATTAATTTGAGATTCATTGAGTGAGAATTGGCTGAAGAATCCCTTCTCGAAGTTGGTGGGTAGAAAAACAGCGCACGGGCCAGATAAATTTCCCCAGATTGTAGACAGTTCCAATATCATCTATGTCCCGACTCCCGCCTCACCAGAACGCCGCAACCCTCACTTCGATGCTCTCACGGGCCTCCTCCGCGTCAGGCTGTCCCACAAGTTCAAACGCACTATGCACCGTCCCGCCGACGCCCAATCCTCCTTTCCCTCCATCCTTGCGCGGTGCCCTCGCATTCGCCTCCATCTCATTGTCAAACAACTGGATCACCAGGACCTCACTCGGTTCCTGGTCTGCAATGAAATGCCAGTCATGCGCTCCACCCTCCTCTCCATTCTTGGGTGCGTAGGCTAAATACCCCTCGGTATCATACGTAGTCTCCTCGGATGAAGAAGAAGCGAGAGTAGAGGCGGAGGCAGAATTGGGACTTTGGGGACCAATGACGCGCGACAGGTGAGCTGGGATGGTCCGGTCAAGCGGCTCCAGTTGGGCAGAAACCACGTAATCCTCCTCTGGAAACTTGTTGGCTGGTGCGAGGGCTAGCGGATCCCGCTTGACCGTCTTGATCGGGCGCCAGATGGAAAACAGCGCAAAGCGCGGGACGCCGGCCTCGTGGTAGTGGTCCTTGAGATCTTCCCACCGGACCCCGGAGGAAAGTAGAGCGTTTTCCGCCGTGATGACATGCTCTGCCGCCGAAGTGACTTGGTGGGCGTACTTGCGAATGTGTAGTCTTGCGCCCTTGGGCGTGAGGTCGAGGTGGACTTTGGGGGCGGGGGAGACGCTATTGGACTTGGCGAGGCCGACGATGGGAGGGAACTTGGGAGTAGTACCGCTGCTGCCGTCTTCTCCCTCCTCCTCCTCCCTTTCCCCTTCTCCTTTCCCGCCGTCTTCTGCTGAAGAGCTGGAATCGCCGGTGCCCTCACTGTACGGCTGCGTCCGCACAACCGCCGCACTCACCACCGCTGTCTTGCAGCCCGTCAATTTCTTCACAAACTCCTCGACTTCGGGAAAATGGACGTCCCTGAGTGCCTTTTCATCTTTCCAGCTCGCATGGCCGAATGACTCAGCGTGCAAAGCCGAGTGGTGCCGACGGGCGGTAAACCCATGCACCGAGAGCTTATAAGGCGAGCCATCGCCCAGGTCGAGCGTAGGCTTGAGGTCTGTGAGTGGAAGCGTGACGATGGAGCTGAACTCGGAGAGAGAGGGCAGGAGGTAGGCTTCTTTGGCCGAGGCGGGCCTTGCGTTGGGAGGCAGGTAGCGGAAGATGCCTTGGTGGGACATGATGCAAGTTGGAGTTGACGAGGATAAATAAGCGTGTGAACTTTTACACTGACATGTCTTCTTAGTTTGGCTTATTTCACTACGAGACTCTTAAAAACGACAAGGTAGGTACATGAGAACCTGGGCGCGTCAAATGCCTCACGCAATTATCCGAGACATCTCTTGATCTGTACGGTACCATGCCAAATCCAAAAACACGCGATGAAGGCAGCCTACTAGGAGTTGCTCCTCGTAAAACGGAGACTGTTCGTGTCACCTTGACAGAAACCGGCCCGACACAGTCACACGCTCACTGAACAGCTCTGCCAAGCAGGAGATGTCGTTCCAGCCAACCCTTTCCCGGCTTTTGCCCATGGCCACAGGACGGAATAATAGGTACCCTCCCAAGTGGTTTGGGAAAATCCTCCGGCCCACTGCTTGGCGGGCAGGGCTGACAAGATATGCTAAAGCTCGGATAGGTGCGGATGAACGGGTACAGTGGAACGATGGGCCGTGCCGTGGAGCTTGGGGAAGCAATTTAAACGTATTGAGTCGTACGCGATGCCCTGGGGCACATATCCGGGGTCCTGAGGTCGGCGCGAATAGCAGTACGAAGTACTTGCTTTGTCAACTTCGGATAATCTCCGGTACCAGTGATGATGCGGCTGGTTGTACGGAGTAGCTCCCTTGTATCTAACTGTTGGCGCTGAGTTATTTATGCGACGCCGGGGCTCTGCCCGGGCCGTCCGGAGCTCAGCGGGGCACAGCCGGGCTCAGCGGGATTCAGCGGGGCTCAGCGGGATTCAGCGGGGCTCAGCGGGGCTGTCAGCCTAAACCCTCACTTCACGTTGCCTGCCGAGATGGAACAGCAAGGCTATGAAGACCAAAAAAAAAAGCCAAGCCACCCTTGCCTGCATAATATGATAATATCCACGCAGACTTTTATCTCTGACTCACAGACCGCCTTGGCCGCGAAGCTCTGCGTGACTCAGAAATTGTGCTGACATAAGGTGTGGCTGGGAGAACCAGCTAGCTTCGCGGCCAAGGCGATCTATAACCAAAACTCAATGCAAATAGGAACCAAGGCACGTACACACTCAAATTAACGTGAATTTTCACGTACTTTTCATAACTCTGCACCTCTCTCAAATTCAAACTTAAATATATTTCCAACACATTTTTTTTAACTTATTAAAGTACCTCTTAAAGATGCAAAATTCCTTACTAATAAGATTCTCACAAACTGTACTCTATTTACTAAGAAAATAAGAGATTAAGATTTAAAAATCTTAAGAATTAAGGCCAAGGTACATCCTCATCTTACTTTATATTAGCAATCTATAAAGAAAATATAACATCTCTCTAAGTCTCAGTAATTATTAAGAAATATCCTATTAAAATTTAAATTTAAGGAGAGGTTTAGTTTAAATGTTAAATATAAGCAATTAAAGGTAAAGAGGTGGCTCCTTAATATATCTTTTTAATTAGGTATACCTAGTTTGATAAAATAAAGGTACTTTAAAATAAGAAATATATAAGAAGAAACTTTAATTAATTCTGTTACTTAACATTTTATTTATATTAAGATTGCTTATTAGGAAGGTGATTAAATTAAGGAGTGTTTAAAGGGTATTCTCTCTAATCTCATACAAACTAGTACCTAAATACTACTTTTTTTGCGTTTTAGTTTCAGATGTCCATCTCTCACATTTAAACATAGCCTGTTCTACACAGCTACCACAGCCACCCAAATTACTAAGCAAACTAGGCACCCAGAATATAAAACGTGAGAGCATGGGCATCTAAATATTTGAGATAAGCAGACTTGAACTTCCCTTCCTCCCTTCCTTAGCTTGAAGTAAACAGTACGGAACGGACGACCCCATCATGAGCCCACTGTTAGGATTTCACAGAGCTTTGTCTACTGTCCCGGGCATCTGTAATGTAGGTACAAGCAGGTGACGGAAATTAGAAACCACCCGGCACATCCGCGGTGTGCAAGTCCATTTGGAATGACAGCTGGAGGTGGAGCCTCCGAGATTCCCCCTGGTTCTTCACGACAACGTGCGCAACTAATAGGATTGGACTCCTCGCCTGATTCTCTACAATACCAGGTGGAACGCCCTTTCCGGGGCCCTGGGAGCTATTTGTCTACAGTAAGTACACACACATACCTAGATATTATTAGGGGGGGTCCCGCTTCGCGCCCCCCCCCTTCTCGCCGGAGGCACTTCGCGCCGCCGCCCATTAGGTGTATAAGGAGGGTTTAGGTTTGCTTACTCATTACCTAGATAGACCTATAACTTAGGCGCTATAGAAGTAGCTGGTTAGGGGCTGGCGTATTATAATACTACTCTCAGCGCCACACTACAGCCACATCAGCAAGCTTACTTAGCGCCAGGACTTACAACTCAGACTAATTACATTTGTGGATATTAACTAATTAGCTGGCTCCCTTAACTCTGCCCTAGGGCAAAAAGTTTCGTTCTAAGACTATTCTAGACGAATAGCACTTTCTCATTAAAGTTTAATTAGATTTCTGAGTTGTTGTCATTAACAAACTCGTGCAGGCAGTGCAGCCGTCAAATATCAGGCTGTGCGGTTTCTAATTACCGCCGCCTAACAGGTAGGTAGCATGCAGATGCTCTACTAGAAATCAGCCCTACAGTAGCCATAGAATTCCAAGTGTTACAGTTTACACACGCATACTTTTAGGAGATAGTATACTTTAAGAATACCTTAGGCTAATTACTGTCTCTAGAAAACGAAACGTTACCCCCCCCCTGGGTTAGTTTATTAGCTTATCCCCCCCTATATTAAAATTAAGCTAGCAATATAAAGCACTTATTAATATCCCTATAAATAATCTCCTTAACATTATTATTATTATTTACTCTTATTAACCCCTTTTTATATATATCTTTAAAATAATTAAAAGTAGTTAAATTAAATTATTAATATAGTTTACTAGGTTATAAGCTATACTAAATTATAAGCTACTTTTACTATTTTTATTAACTTTAGCTAACTCTAATACCCCTTTAAAGCTAAATAATTAATTTTATTAATTTAAAATAATTTATATAATTATAATACTAATTTAAATAAATTAACTTTTAATAGAAAATATATACTTTATATTAATTAATATTAACTTTACCTTTAAAATTATAATTTACTATAAGATATTAATATATATATATTAGTATTAACTAATATTAATTATATTAAATTTACTATAATATAATTAAAATTTAATTTATTAAACCTTTTTTTTACTTTCTTATATATTTTTATATTATATTTTATTTTATTATAATTTCTATAATATTATTTACTTAATTTATTATAAATTACCTTCTTTATACTACTAGCTATTTTAATAGCTAGTTATTTTCCTTTTTTTTAAATTATTACTTAAAGTTTTTTAATATTAAATACCCCTTTAATCTATATTTAAGTTTTTTTAACCTTTTAATATTTAATAAATACTAAATTTACCTTTTTAAATATATAAACTTAATCTTTTAAAAGAATAAGCTTATTTAT